>CM042086.1:15744319-16344319 GCA_023512835.1 Taxillus chinensis | reverse complement strand
TGGCGAGTTGGGCCGGCCCTTCCTGGGCCGGTTCTTTCCCCTTCCCCTTTAAACTAAGCCTATTATATATATATATATATATATATATATATATAAATGTAAGAAATATATATATATGAGTAATAAATATCTATATATATAAAATTAATAGGAAAAAAAATTGGAGTATAAGGTAATGAAAATAATAAAAGGGATTATTACATTAGCTTGAAATTGTGGACCTAAGCTATGAATATTAATTGGGTTTTGTTATTGTTCGTTGGTGTCGTAATTAGCAATTGTACCCTTTTGGTGTGGGTTTGATGATTTTAATATTTTGATTTGTTATGTACCTAATATTGAATTTAACTTTGTTCCGCTTCGTGGGTTAACGTACGTGAATTGGTGGAAATTTTTGGTGGTGGGTTTTGTTGGGATAACCGCAGGTCCCACATAGGGTTGGCAAAAGGCCACAGGTCCCTTATGTGACTGGTTACCTCAGGTCCCATATGTGGCTGGTTGTCGATGGGAACATCGTGGGTCCCACATATGGCTAGTTGGGAAAGATTGGACCCCCATGAGATTGGCCGTGGAAATTCCACGGGTGGTTGGGTTATTTGTAAAAGTTAAGATGACTTAATTATGACGTGTGGGTTACCCGTTGAGGTTATATGTAATGGGTTGTTTTATTCCATTATTCTGATATATGCTTGTCGTAATAGAGTAGGACACTACACTGGCACAAGCATACACTTGTTCATATAGACTTGGGTTTTCATGTGTTAAGGTGATGAAGATGGGGATCACCCTGCGAGCACTTGTGCTCACCCTACTTTATTTCTATTTTTCCTACAGGTTGTAGGAAGTAGCTTTTGGAGCCACAGCGGAGCGGGTCGGGACATCTTCATGTAGTACTTCCCTTATAGATTTGGTTTATTTTCTACTATTCATAAGTTTTCCGGACAAGGGTCCGTGACAGTTGTTATTTGAATTCAGTAATACTGACTATACTGATATAGATATTGGTTGGCTGCATGTTGCATTTGGAACATTTGTAAGTACAATGCTACCCCCGTTGTGGTATTGTATATGGTTGAACCAGTTACCAACCCCTCGATCCCGGAGTGGGCGTGGGGTAGTCGCGTTCCTAGTTCTGTGGATTTCAGAATTTAGGGGCGTGACAATATAGAACATAAAAAAATTTAATTTTGGTTCATTTCAACACTACAAAAGGATTAAGATTTAGGGTTTGATAAACTATATATAGCAAAACAAAAACCACTTCATGTGATGATAGTTTTTCATGTAACCAAGGTAGCACTTATAAAAATTGCAATGTAGAATTGTCTAATTCTAAAACACCAACTCTCATTTCCACTTGACGCGGAGGAGCCAAGCAACATATGATAAACCAATAATCTTAACCCTTTTATGGTGATGGAAAATAATGAATCACCTCAATAATTCAAACCATTATGGATATTACAAGTGCTAAGTGCCCATGGACACGTACAATTACCCTTGACATCATTCTTAAAAGAAAATAATATTGAATAATCCTGATAAAATGATATGTTAGAAAAATAATAATTATTTTATAAATAAAAATGGCTCATCACAGGATAAAAATGCCGAGGTGAGGTAATTATACATATTATTTTTGCTTTAAAAGTATGTAAAGGACAGAAAAAAAAAAGAAAAAAAGAAGAAGATAAGAAGACAAAAACACTAATTTGTCCACGAAGTAGTCGGATGCGCCGACACTCATGTCCTCCTCGGCATCACGGATCCTTCCAACAATTGCCCTGTTGACCCACAATTTTACTAATTCGCACAGGAGGCATGCCTCAATTTTATATATCTTATTTGTTAACATTTTAATTGATTATAATTATATATTTATATGTTAAATATTTTAAAAAGAATAAGTAATTAAAATATATTTACTGAATATATAAAATATAAATTAAGTATACAAAAGATATTCTTAATTATTATGGTAAAAAATTTATCAGTCGAAAATGGTAAGGTGGGAGGGGAATCTCACTCTAATTCACAGTTCACACACTGGTCTCTCACCTTCTCTCCCACACATACACAATATATGTGTGTGTGTAAGAGAGAGAGGGGCCTGCAATTGGTAAGAGCAAAATGCGGACTTGATTAATTTTTTGCGGGTTCTGTTCTGCTCTAGGCCAAGTAAAAATAAAATAATATGCGATACACGATTAGATCGGACAGCCTCAAAAGGCTCTTCTCAATGAAACGACGCAGCAGTATCAATGGAGACTCTGAGAAGGAAAGCGGGCTTTCAGAAATCAACCAACAAGTTGTTTCTGCAACCACTGTGGCCTCCCCAAAACCCAGCTGGAAGTGCTTTTCATATAAAGAAATCTCTAGAGCCACCTCCAGTTTTAGCTCTGGTAATTAAATTTTAATCTTTTTTTATTGGTTCTATGAAGTCTAATGTTTATGGGTTATTAAGTCTTAACTGTTTTCCAGACAATTTGGTTGGAAGGGGAGGGTATGCAGAGGTTTACAGGGGAGTCTTGGAAAGCGGCGAGGCAATTGCAGTGAAGAGGCTGTCGAGAGCTGCTTCCAATGATGAAAGGAAAGAGAAGGAGTTTCTGACAGAGATTGGAACAATCGGCCATGTTAACCACCCAAATGTGTCTTCTCTATTGGGTTTCTGTCTGGACAAAGGACTCTACCTCATTTTCCAGTTCTCCTCAAGAGGTTCCGTGGCCTCTCTTCTGCACGGTGGGTCAATGTCAAATCTACTCCGACAATGGGTGTGTGTGTGTGTTGAATTTTATGGCGAAATTCGGGTTTGCATTATAGCTAATGATTTCATCAACAATAATCAAGTGTTGGGAGTGGGCTAAATAAAACGAAGCCTCTAGCTACCAAAAAAAGGCAGTTTTTTTTTTTTTAAGAAAAACAAATTATAAGTGTCAAGTTCACAATTATAAAGGCGTGGGCTCAATTGGGTTTTGGATTCTTTTGTTTTCACAGATGAGATATTGCCTACAATAGGTTGGAAAATAAGGTACAAGATTGCTGTGGGGACAGGTAGAGGCCTCTGTTACTTGCACAAGGGATGTCAGAGAAGGATAATCCACAGGGACATCACGGCTTCAAACATTTTACTGACTGCAGATTTTGAGCCACAGGTATATGATGTCCTTAATTAATGATGATCAGAAGGCATGTTATTTATAAAATCAGATCCGGGCTGATCAACTGAGCCGTTGCTTGTTTGAAAGCTGTAGATCTCGGATTTTGGACTGGCAAAGTGGCTTCCTTCCCAGTGGACACACCATTCAATTGCACCGATTGAAGGCACTTTCGGGTAAGCGTTCAAATTCTGCACATTTACCGGGGGCAGCACGTAGAACTATAGAATGGCATTCTCAGGTCCGTCCTTCGGGATGTGATTAGCAGTTTATGTTCTCCTGATTAGGCATCTGGCACCAGAGTATTTTATGCACGGAATCGTTGATGAGAAGACCGATGTTTTTGCCTTCGGAGTTTTTCTGCTGGAGATAATCTCGGGACGGAAGCCAGTGGATGGGTCACACCAAAGCCTGCATAGCTGGGTAATAATCTAAAGGCTTGTGTTTGGTTGGGTATGACTATTGAATTGGAAGAAGGGAAGGGAAAACTGTTCATCCAATTAACTTCTTTATGTTTGCTTTTTCTATTCCTTTCTCTTCAATTCCCTAGGTGGCATTCTAACTTTTCTTCCCAGTGTCATTTTTCTTATTGAATTCGATTCGAGTCTAAAAGTTGAATGCTATGTTTTGTACTGTGATGTCAAGGCCAAACCAATCTTAAAACAAGGGGAGATTGAAAAGCTGGTAGATCCAAGACTTGGAGAGACATATAATACTACCCAGCTGAGCAAACTTGCCTATGCTGCATCTCTCTGCATTCGAGCATCTGCCATGTGGCGCCCTACAATGACTGAGGTACCAAATTACTGCGTATTGTCCACTAATTTATGCCATTATTTTGAAACAAATATTATTTGACCATGACCAAAAACATAAAAAAAAAATAGAAAATTTTAATAGAATTTTTAATTAATATTTATCATTCGTTGTAGTCTTTTTCCACATGCATGTTGCCCGACTACTCTAATGCATATATGCAGCCCCTCCCATCTTCACTACCAGCTACCTATATATATATATATATATAATGAATCTGCTTGGTCTAGAGGATGCTTTGATAGCTAGGCCTTTTGGTTGGTGGTGGTAGAGTTTTGAGTTCTCGACGCATGTTCTGTTTCTGCGTGCCGATGTTGAATCCTTAACCAACCAAATACGGGGGGGGGGGGGGGGGGGGGGGGGCTAGATTATGATTGCGTCTACAAGAATTAAAGAAAGCTGCTCTTTCCTTGACTTTCAATTATTATATAATTTAATTATAGAATACACTATACACACATATATATATTAAGACGTGTTAATCAATTATTGAGGCGTTTCATACACACCATTTTGGTCCCTCTGTTTAATCCACATCACGTAATAGTGTTGCTTTCTTTGGATTTGGTAGCCATGCTATGTGCTAGGTTTGGCCGTTGCACCAAGCTTAGAAGGTCATATGATGTGCTAGGCTTGACCATTTGTTTAATATACCCGCAGTGGTTTTAAGGCCTTTTTTAAACTCGTAGCATTTTATAACACAGACGGACACGTAAAATTACTGAATTCATGTTATTGAGATCAATTTACAACTGAATAGTCCTCCGACCCCGATATCATGTTTATTCTGTGCCAGCAACCATAAACATTATTCATATTAATTCTCGTACTTAGGAGGTGTTTGATATTATTTTTCATTTTATGTTTTGATTTTATGATTTTTTTATCGAATTTTAAAAATAATTTTGGTTTGGTAATAGAAATAATGGGTTTTAAAAGTAGTGCTTTTTAAAAAAAAGAAAAAAGAAAATCAGTGGGTATAATAAAATTAAGGAAAAATAGATAAATAAATAAATCGAGTAGTACACAAAAATTGAATTTAAATGTTAAAACAGAAAATAATTATTATATTCAAAATAATATTTAAATAAAATATTATTTTATTTAAAAAAAATATGTGTAATAAATGATATTTGTAGAAAAAAATATTTGCATGTATATTAAATAGATAATTCGTACAAAAATATCTTTTATACTGTCGATTGATATGAATAAATTTTTTATGACAATAAATATATTCTTGTGCGGTGATTTGTTTAGATTCGGTTTTTAAAAACATACAACTAAATATGCCCTCATATTTTCCTTTCATTACCATGCATTCATATTCTATTTTCTGTTGTAAATATATTAGGTAATGGAGGTGATGTTAGGAGGCCAGATGGATAAAGAGATGTGGGAAATGCCAGGGGATGAAGAAGACCAGCAGGAGTTTTGGGGTTTTGAGGATCTTGAATTCGAATATGAAACTTCCGCTTCTTCTTTGAATGGGACCAACATTCCCGACTAAGCTCACCTTCGTCCATCTTGTTCAACACTGTACATATTGTCTATATATAATTTTTATTAATTAAATTTTCACTTCGAATTGTGCACAAGAACAATGTATTATTTGGTGATTTAAACGCAACACTTGTTAATTAGCGAATCTGCGTATGTAATTTAACTTTATTAGATTTAATAACTGTTAGAGTCCAATATTGGAGAAAGTAACCAACATATAGATTCTAATATAGAATCAAGGGTAACCTTTCCTACAACCAATTGGTTTTAAAATATTGATCATTTGATTCTAATATGGTATCAGAGCAGGTTGTGTTTTCACTTACGATGTTCATTCCGTTAAGAGTTTATTTTCAATGTTTTACCTTACCCACGATTTTCGGCTGTGCGTATCATCCACGTTGCCACGTGAGGGGGCCGTGTTAGAGTCCCACGTTGGAAAAAGTAACCAACCTATAAATCCTAATATAGAACCAAGGGTAGCCTCTCATACAGTCAATTAATTTTAGACATTGACCATTGGATTCTAATAATAATAATTCGGAATCCTACTGTAGTATAGAATCAAGTGAAAGGCCTAAGTTTGTGTTGACGCATTGCACACAAGCTTTACCTTTCAAACTTGCTAAATTTGTGCAGTTTGGTTCTATAGTTCATACAGTTCGGGAAAGCCAAGACCAATGCTTATCGATTAGAAGAAAAGGAGGGTTGTAACCAAACCCAATGAGGTTGCAAAGACTTAAGGCTTTTGACAAAGCTCATATTCACCGTAGGTTAAAAAATATAGTCACATTTTTCACTCTCATTTGTAAATAAACTCCTTCAATTTTATAAATATCTTCCAAAACCTTATAAATAAACTAATTCAATTTATAATTATAACTTCAATCTGAATTTCAATTGTGGTATCTCCGAATTGATTTGCTTGAACATATAACTCAAAATTCGAACATACATCATTTTGAGCAATTGAGCGACACTAATAAGCAAACATAATCTTTGATTCTCTTAACTTAGATGCTCGAAATATTGAATGTTTGATATCTTACATATCAAACAACGAAAGTCTAATATAATATCTTGCATATCAAACAACATGAAGAATGCATATTGAGCAGAAGTTCAATATTATTAGTTGATCGACAAGCAAAATATTCGAGATACTGAATGCTCAACAACATGATATATTGAGCAAAAGGATAAATACTGAACAAATAAACTGTTTGGTCATTTGAAGTATAGCTTTTTCAAATTGAAAGATGACGTTGAGTTGAAGCTCGAAAATGACAGACTCAAATGTATATTAGAAAGAATTGTTGAGTGGTCAACAAGAAAATTATATGTTCAATAACATGATATCGAGTAGTTTAATAAATATCGAACATATAATATATCAAGTAAATGAATTGTCTAATACTATTAGTTGTAGTTTATTTTATCTTTTAATGTAAAATTACACCATAATATTTTTAAAATTACAAAATTTTAAATGTAGTTACAAATAATAAGAGTTTATATAATAAAACTTACAATGTATTATATACCCAAAAGCTTAAATCATAAAAGTAGTGGAAACAACATTATAAGAAAATTACCACCAAGAAAACTTGCACATGTTCTTACGGCTAAAAGGTCACTTTTAAGTTTTAAAGGAGTTCAATCTGTATACAGGCACCAAATTTATAAAAACTAAAGAAGAGAAAATTTGAGTTATGAAAGATAAAAAGATTATTTGTGTTTTTATTTTTATATTTGAATTTTATGGCTTACGATTTTTTATTTATTGAAGTTAAAACTTAAATTCACGAAGGGAAAAAAAAACGTACATAATTTTAAAAAAATTGTGTTTGATATGTAGAATTCCGGCCTCTGTCGAAAAATCCCCACTAACAAATAATTTTGTGAAAATTATGGAATTCAAATAATCAAATTGTGGGGATTCAAGCCGACCCATCAATAGCACTCTCTCCTCAACGCGAGCGTAAATTTGAAATTCACAAAATCGTGATCAATTCGCACCACGCCATTTTCAATCAATCCCCACGACCAATCGAAGGCAATTTCCTTCTCTCTCTCTCTCTCTCTCTCCCTCTCCCCCCCCAAGTTTATGAGTGGATTGGTGGATTGATCGATCAATCTCTTCCAATTGATCGATGGAATCGCCGAGGAAGAGAACAAACAAAAGCCTACGGCGAGGGATCAAACAAGAAAGGCACGGGATGATAGAATCGATGGGTCTTCTTCTCCGTCTCCGGCTAGATTCTTCTCGGTCGCTGCTGGAGGTGGCTCTAGGACGTGAGATTCGTAGTGGTTGGAGGTGCACGACGGGGGATCGGTGATGTCGTCGCTCAATATGGAAGGCGCATGGCTGGTTCTTCTTCGATTGAAAATACTTTTTTTTATTGTCTGTAATGAGGGCCGAGGGAGAGTGACGCACCCAAAAGAAACTCAAGTTTGAATTTAAGTTTTATATACAAACGGTTTTTTTCCATGTGGATTCACATTTTTTAAAAAATCGAAAATCAAACACCTCACTAAATATCCTTAAAACTCGTCTTTTATTAAATAAAATTGTTGCTTTTTACTATATTACTTGTCCACATTTAGTTGTCGATTCTATTGAATTGAAGATTCTCGTAGAGTCTTTGTATATTTGAATAAGCTACGACGGGTCATGGCCAATAATAGAAGACTTTTATATTTAAACGGCAGTGATCATGTCTCCTCAAAATTCATTATATGATTCTAACATATACATGATGATATTAATAAATATAGTATTAAGGTATAAACAGTTTCTAATTAATATTTCAACCTTTCAAATATTCATAACTCAAACAAAAACATCAACTGTACGAGCCTCCTTAACTACAATCTCAGCAACATAAACACCTTAATCATATATACTGAAAACACAATATGTCAACATGACATTTATTATAATCACAAGTAAACCTAAAAAAGAGAAGACTTTATAGTTCATTAAAAGACTTTTGAAAAAGTCAAAAAGGTTTGATATAAATCACAAGAGTTTGAAGTTTATCAAATGACTATTTAGGAAATCATAGAGGTTTGGCATGAATTAAAGGAGTTTAGGACTCTTGCGTAAATAAGAAAGATTTCATATTACAAAATGTTCAATTAATAAAGTACTTTAAAATGCTATAGACCTCACAAGCAAATTGAATACTTTGATGATCAAAAGGTATATTAAATATCAAAGGACTTTCATATGAAAGCTTTCAAGCTAGATGACTTAGAAAGTCAGAAGGGTTGTCATGTATGTTAATTGAAGGTTCCGTGCGCAGCGGAAGCATGCCGTTCAGATCCTAACCGGCCGTATAAAATTATGAAATTTTATACACGGCATCCTAAGAGGTGGAACCTTCATCTAGAGGTGTTTAATTGAAATTTTAAAAAGCAAAACTGAAAATTACATACTCGTAATTTCGGCAGTATCTGTGCTCGTCGGTGCAGAAACTCCAAACCAGGAGCTCTCTAGAGCAGTCCACGTGCATTGGCGGTCTACGGACGTCCCGTCCCATGTTCAGGTGCTAGCACGAGCGTAAAGACTCCACGAATTCGCCCGTTTGATCAACCTATTGCTCCACCTATTGCAGCGTACAGCAAAACGGGCTGTTTCCTGCTTAATCTGCAACTTAGAAGCAAAGGGGAGAAAAGGGAGAGAGGAGAGAAGTGAGAGAATGAGTTCTTTGTTCTCCAAAAAACCCAAAAATTATTTTCCCACGAATTTCCTCTCACTCCCCTCAATAATATATGCCGAAGTCCCATTATTAATAAAATAACACTTTTATTTTATTTATTTTGTTTTATTAGTTACCCATTTTCAAACCTAGGATGTAACCCTTTGAAAATAAGCCATAATAAACCAAAAATGTGGGCCACTCATGTTTTCACATGGTGTGACATATGTCCCCTCTCGTGTGGGCCCCATCTGCGCCCGTGTGGACCCCACTGGAACCCGAGCGCCGAAAAATCCGAAACTGGACACATTCGACCGTGGCAATCTCCTGAACTCGGATATGCCCTCGGAATTCCTAAATGATGATCCGAATCACTTATTCTGGCTCGAATAGTGATTTTGAGTCTATTTATCAATCCGAGCTCTTATTGATTCCGAACTTGAATCAAACTGGACCGATTGCTTTGTTTAGTTCCACTGAACTACTGAACCTACCAAATACATTATTGTGTGACCCTCTAAGTTCCTTCCTTAATGGCTATGGTCCCACCATAGTCCGTGAATGTTGTCTAGCAACACGACACGGCGACCAAAAAGGATGAGATATATCGTATAAGTCGACAGCCTCCTACAAACGCTTACTGTGTATTTTAATCATTTTGTCTTGGACATCGCAACAAGAGGAATGCATACCTATGCCATTAGTCCTATTGCTTGTTATATTTTTCTTTGACTTTCTGATGGACTTGTCTGGAACACCATGGCCATGGATTTTAGTACAGACACTACCATCAAGTCAAAGGGCCAGCGGTATCATCTTCCATAACTTGGAAGGGACAAATCCTCTCTTAACCCATCTGTTATTGTCATACCAGTCATGACATACCTAACACAAGTTACCTCGCCACGAGCATCTATGTCATGGTTTTCATCATATATCAAAGTATCTGATTCGTGGTATACAATAACAATGGTCTCAAGTCAGACGACCAATACACACGTCTATAGATGAGAACGATCAATGGCATCTTGATGTGCCGTTCTCATTAACGGGTCAGTCCTCATGATCTCCCAAACTTGGAGATCATCAAGTGCGAACACTATGAGAAAGTGTCTCAATGCTTATGAGCCCCCAACACCTGATAGTCAGACATCTTCTGTGTCCAATCAGAAAGATGTATCTAGACCATAAGACATATAGTTTAAGATATTGTCATAACATCCAATAGGTTCTCATTATAGCGGGGACTGCTATAACCGATTGATGCGACAATATACTATGGACATTATCGTGTATGTGAATGCGGAAGTATAATGAACATACACTGATAAATATATAAACACATAATGTGTAATACAACGAAATCCCAAGACATACATGTACAGTGGTTGGGTATAGGGCACCCAATCCAACATTAATGATATCAAATGACTTACAAGACTGAATGTTTTTAAATAAAACAAGAAAAGTCTTCTTATATATTAGATGACTTAATCCAAGTATTGTACTTTAATTTTTTAAAATATGTTATTCAAAAGTGCAAATATGCAAAACTTCAAGTATATAAGGTTATTATTATTACTTTTAAATATATAACATGTGTGTGTGTGTGTGTGTATATATATATATATATATGATAAATAGAAAATGATAGCAACCCTCATAAAGAGAGCAACTTTCTTTTTATACTTTTGATCTCATTTAATCAAATATAAAGGTTATAATTAAATTATCATCTACCTAAAATACTCTTATCAACAAACTCCTAATTTTCTCCCTCTCTTTCATTCTCATACCGCTTCCCTTCTACTGCGCCAACAACACTCCAGTGTTATTATATGAATCAATTTTAGAAGAATTCCTACAATGGCAACATTCTATCGAATTGACCAACTACCATGTCTACTAAATGATTGAGGCCGTACCCTTCATCAAATACAGGAGCACACACAAATAATTTTTTATTAAAATATTTTATTAAAATATATGTAAGAATGAGAATTATCTTCAAAGTATTTTAAAAGATAACAAATTAATACTAAAGCAACAAGTTTTAACATAAGTCTTTTCGTTAAATTAATAGATGTTCCGATCAAAGTTATTAGATTCAGAGAAAATAGTGAAAGTTATTTGGGGGGGAGAGCAAAGCGGTGTGAGGATATTTTGGGATAAGCATTTAGATATATAAGGATTTAATTATAGCATTTAGATTTAATTAAATGAGATCCAAAGAATAGAAAATAAGTTGTTATCTTTATAAGGATTACTCTCCTTTTCTATTTATCAGCCTTATATATATATAAGAATTCCATTATAATTTAATACGATAACAAGATAATGGAATTAATTATTCTAATGTTTTGATTTGAATTTTATTTACTTCTCATCTTTTAAACACTAAAATTATTATTGAATTCTATTTTTTTAGAAGATATTGCGAAGAATGGCCACAAAATAAAAGTAAGTAATTAAAAATAAAAAATAATGGAAAAAAGTATAACTATTTTAAATTATTATAAAATAAATAACATAAAAAAAAATAAGTACTTAAAAACCAGGTCATATGTAAGAATAAGAATATTCGAAGCAAACAAATTTAGAGAGCAAAACTAAAAATCAACTTTGCTTTGGTAGAGAGGCAATTTCACGAGTCATGTCAGTTGCTCGTCTCACTTCAATCTTATTAGGGTAATTAGGTTTGGGATGGATTTGGGTTTTACATTAAAAATCTACCCACCAGGATTATATATATATATATATATAATTCAATGATCCTATTTTTTTAGTCTAATGGGAAATTAGTTGTTATTGTTGAGATTATGCTTATCACTTTAATTTTGAATAAATTTTTTGAAATCGAAGTAGGTTTAATTGAAAATTGAATCATACCTTAATATTGGGGTGGAATTGGAGTGAGTTTTTGCCACACTTCGTTTTGTACCACATATTAAACGGGGCGGGATAGATTCAGTATGAGACTCTTTAATTATAACGAATTTTGGCATATGTATTATATTTTATTTATTCTATTGGAGTTTATATTAAATTTTAATTTAAAAATAATTTATATTCAATGAGAGAGAATGTGTTTTTAAGAAGAGTATTATTTTAAAAATTAGATAAAAAATAACAAACAAAAAAGTTTATTTAGGTTTACTAGTAAAATTAAATTTAAATTTAAAAATAAAAATAATTAAAACAATTTAAACTTTAAATTCTAAAATTCTAAGTAATTTTAAAATTAAAAATAATTATAAAAACAGTTTGAACATTAAAAATAATACCTCGTATATTTTTATTTTTAAAATGTAATAGCTATTAAAATAAATAAAAATTTATTTTCACCTATAATTAAAATAATTATTACGTTTAATTTTTATTTAATTTTATTATTTTTAATTTTATATGTTGTGGTGGAAAATAATTATTACATTTTGAACAAATAACCACGCGTTTTTTTAAAATGAAAAAAAGAAACGGATTCTGGTCAGCCCGTCCCAAGCCCGGCACGTTGACGTCCAATGCCTTGGCTCCGCAGTCGGCCTGTGGCTGTGGAGTGTGGATAACGTGCTCAACGTCACGTCGTTATACATTGTACGACAGAACAGTTGTGTCACTTGTCAGCGATTCTTCTGGCTCTCGGTTCCGGCCCGTCACTGGCGACCGACAAACAGACCGGGGCTGGGCGGAGTGTCGTACAGTTCCCATCTATTCACTCCTCGCAGCACGACGCTGGCGCTTTTACTAAAATGTGTGTTGTGTTTGCGCCAGCGTTAGTGCTATTGATTGAATTGATGTATTGAAATAGAAATAACTCTCTCTCTCTCTCTCTCCCTCTCACACTCGTCTCGTCTTGTGTGTGGTCAATTGGTCATCTGGAATTGGATCGCCAAATCGCGGGCATGGATTCCGTGCGTCTTGGGTGGTTTTCTAGGTCCACTCTACTCTCATTCCCGATTGTTGCTGAGCCATCATTCACTGGACCCCCGAAGGGTATCATCCTATTTCCTTGATTTCGATGAATGTTACGTAGAAAATGTATGGCTGTTTGGTTTTGACGTGTATTACATTTTAAATTTCCTCTAAGTTTAGGGTTTGTACTGGGTATGTCTTCTGTGTGTTTGTTTATATCTTTGAAATGTATGACTCTGCTTCGTGGTTTGTTCTCTGTTTCTTTTCTTAACGTAGTCATTGTTTTGGGCATTTTTCTAAAATGGCAGTTTTGTTCCCGGATAAAGAAGTGGAATTTTTTTTGTTACATGAGCATCATTTTATGGTGCGCGGTGGTTTTTCCCAATCCCGCTGTTTGGATGTTGGGGCCATAGAGCGCGCGTCTTATGCCATACTACTAACGATTTCTAGAAATCATGTATTTTATTTATTAGTTATTATTATTAATGGTGAACCTCGGTGTAACCACGTCTTGTGGCTGTTTGGTGACGTTAAGTTGCAGATAGACCTATTACAATTAACTTAATTGCGGGAAAGATTGTGTCCATATTGGCACGTGTGGCTCATTTTCTTCCCGGATTTTGCCACTCACGAAAAATTCATGTATCGGCTTTACCCTTTATTATCAGTACAAATTAATCTTTAGGCAGCGCACTACAATGATATGTTATGCGTTGAAAGTTCACTCCATTGCAGTAGTGTCCATAGTGAATTATTCATTTCAATGTTCTCGATAGCCTTACATAGCTAAGAATGAATGATTTTCCAAACTGTGCTCGTCATATAGAGTCATAGACATGTTGGTCTTGCTGATCTTGTAAAGCCTTTTAGTGCATGGAGTCTATCCTAGAATATGTTTGTCATTATTTAATCAAATAGCTCACATAGTCTATTCTATTCTTTTTTTCCATTTTTGGATAAGCGCTTCTCCATTTCTTGATGATGATCAATAGTGTAAAAAAAGAAAAGCTTAGTTTTTATTTATTTATACATTTTTACTTTTTACTTTTTGCAAATGATATATGATTCAATTTGTTTTTTTTTTGTTTTTTTTTTGTATCTATGGTTTTTCTTTATTATTACAACTATCTTCGAGATTAATGGAGCTTGAGACCCCCATGTAGCAATCAAGATTTCCAGTGGCAAAGTAGGGAATGTCCTTCAAAGAAATTATTTTTCAAGGTTGCAGCTGCATCTGACAGAGCATAATCATGGATATAGTGAAAAAAAATCTCTAATCTGCCAGCAATGTTGTAGAAAGTATCGTGCCAATGCATCTTCTGATCACCCTTTGGAATCTGAACCTGAGGCTTATGATCCAAAGGACAGCTGGGAAGCTGTGAAAAGTGCCCTACATGTTTTTTACAGGTTTTCGCGGCCACACACAGTTATTGGTACAGTTATGTTGAAATCTAATAACAGTCCTGTAAATGTGTTGGTTATGTTTTTCTGATGAAACTTAATTTGATTTTTTCTGAAGGAAATTTGCTTGGAACTTTTTGCAGGCTCTCGAAGTTTGGAGAAATCTAATTAATGCTTTAATTAATTCTTTTTTAACAGGCATTGAGCATAGTCTCGGTTTCTCTCCTCGCAGTTGAGAAGCTATCAGATGTTTCTTCATTATTTTTCACTGGGGTCTTGGAGGTAATGGCAGCTTATTAGTATAGTTTAAATATTTTATTACACATATTAACATTTTACCTTTTTATTTCTTCATTCAGGCCGTCATTGCTGCTCTTTTTATGAACATTTATGTTGTTGGATTAAATCAGCTTACTGACATAGATATAGACAAGGTATTATGCGGTTTTCTTTATTTTGATTACATCTTTACAGATAGAACCAAATTTTTTTGAATGTAAGATAATTGGAAATCTGGTTACTCCCTTTTGATCCGTATAATTTATCCACCATTAGTGAAAGGTAGAGAAGATCTTTGCTGTCCATATGGTTGAACACAAAACATGCTTTTGCTTCATTGCTAATGTGCAAATTAGGTGGTTTTTCTTTTCCCAAACATGAGTTCATACAACTGCAACCCCAATTCTGTTCATTAATAGTTGAGCTCCCTCTCAAATTCCTTATATCTTATGTACTTGGAATTGAATTGTATCATATCATGATATTTGGTTTTCTGCATGTTTGTTTCAGGTCAACAAGCCTTATCTTCCATTAGCGTCAGGGGAATATTCTTTTGGAACTGGTGTTTTGATTGTTACCTTGTTTTCTTTTATGGTATAAAATTTGCACGTGTCATGTGTGTGCATATACACACACACACATGGTCTAACTCAGTTTTATTTCTTTGCTTCTTTTATTACTTTAGATTGAAATAATACAAATAAAAGGCACTTCATTTCTAATGGCAAAATATACAATTTGGCCATTGAAGTTATTTTCACAGCAATTAATTCCTTAAGCTATTCACGTGGGATCTTTTAGCTTGATTTTTTTCCCTAAAGCAATCCAACCCATGACCTATTCATTTGGAGCAATTAAGCTAATATTTTCAACACCATTAATATATTATGTTACATAAAGCCTAATTTTAAAGGGTTTAATTACGTTAGGAAAAAGTTTAAGGACTAAATTGTCCCGCTTGAATAGTTTAGGGACTTAATTATTTTAGAAAGAAATTAGGGCTAAATTTTATTTTTGTATAAAGTTAAAATGCTACATTGTTTTAGAGTTTGTGAAACTCATCAACTGTAGCTGCAATCTTTTCTCTCTCCTTCGTTACTGATTTCTTCCTTCCCGCGAATATCCCTATGTACATTCTCAACGCAAAATTATATCATCTGGGTTCCCAGAAGGAAATTTTGCATAGGGAGCTTTTCAAATTTCCATGAAAAAGGGTGTGTTGAGAGGGATACAAAAGTGGCTTGTGACCAATGTTTTGTAGAGTTTTTGCTCTTGCTAAAATTCTTGGTACTAGGCCAGCATATGCATGGTAAAGTATATAGTCCCAAGGCATTTAGGATAACTCCGGAAAAGAGTAGTCCCATCCTTGCATTTATGCTTGAGACTGCACCCTTTACTCTATATATATCTTGGTTGATTTAATTTTATCAGTCTTGCAACTTATTTAACTGCAAAAATTTATGTTAAGGAAACCATAGGTCCTCTAAATTTTGAATTTTCAATATGAATGTGGTCAAGTGATGCACTGTTTGACAGATCGCTAATTTTTTTTGATTGAACGTAAAATTATTAAATATATTTCTACATGATTTGAAAAAATGGGGCTTTATTTTTTGTAAACTCACGATAGCTATCACGTTTGGCTCTTTGCAGAGTTTTTGTTTGGCCTGGGTTGTTGGTTCAGGACCACTATTCTGGGCTCTTTTCATTAGTTTTGTACTCGGAACTGCATATTCAATCAATGTAAGTTCTTCATTCTTTTCTAAGCTAAATAAATTTAAACATACACTGATCTTGCATTGTAACCTAAAATTATGTTGAACAAGCGGACGGAGCTAATGTAAGCAGCATAACCTAATAAAATAAGATTGAAAATAAAAATATATGTATGTGAAATATTATTGTTTTCAAGAATCATAATGGTTTAGTTCTAAACTTTTTTATAATCATAATTAATACTTTTTTTAGTTTCTTATAGAAAAAAAACTAAATTGAAGTTCAATAGATGCATACATTTGGATTGAACTTATAAATTGAATAAGTTGGTGTTATTGGCCATTGACGATAAATTGAATAATCTAGCCCTACTGTCATAAATGAGAAGCAAACATTCAAAGTTGAGAATAAAAGATCTACTCTGCAAAAGCTCTAGAGCCGAGATCACTGGGATAGCCTATGGTGTACCTTCTATCAGAAAGGATGCCATACCTATGAACAATGACGCAAACTTCATGGCAAACCATCAAGCCAAAAGTGGGGTTTGAGAAAACTCCTAGGTATAACAGCGATGTTCATGTTGTTAATGCACGGCAAAATGACATAGCCTCACAAGATTTAACTGGTCTCAACCAAGGAAAAGTCGAGAAAGTGCAATCTCGTCTTGGAAGTCTTGACAAAACCTCAGGTTTTTGTTCATTGGCTTATTCATGTGTGTTTTCTTCCTTTTTTGGGTTAAATATCTCTTGTAAGTCTCTTATCCCTTCCTAGATTATGGACTAGTATTAAGCAATGTTATCCATGTTTCTAAATTATCCCCAAATCTTATCTTCATTCAAGAACTCATTCAAAACTTATCTTGTCAAGTGATTTTCTATCATAACTATCGTTTATTTCAAGACAAGGATTCTGGTGGACGTGCTAAAAAAGGGGATGGACTTTATTATCTTGAAGTATCGAATCAATCAAGCATTATCTATGACATAATACCCTATTTCTTTATATCTAAACATGTTTCATTGAATAAGGACAAGATCTGGCTACACCATTGATGACTTAAACATCCTTCATTCAAGACTTCTTAAAATTCTATTTCCATCAATTTAAATGTCGATCATTTCCATTGTGACACACTTGAACTTGCAAAACATAAACTAGCTTCCCTTCTAACATGTAATATAAGGAGCTCTACTTTTCCCCTCACACTGATATTTGGGGATCTTCTCATGTTCTCAATATTTATGGCCCTCGATGGTTTGTGTCATTTATTGATGATTGTACTCGAGTTACTTGAATTTTTTGCTTAAATAGAATTTTGATGTTAATACCATTCTTTCAAACTTCTGTTCAATAGTTTGAAATCAATTTAGGGTAAATGTCAAAAAATTGATATCTAACAATGTTAGGGATTATTTCAATCAATTCCTAACTTTCTACTTTCAAAAGGAGGGGATAATACATGAATCCTTTTGGGGGATGTTACTCTTACATCAACTCATCTCATAAATTGGCTCTCCTCTATGGTCTTGGAATCTTGTTGTCCAATAGAGGTACTTTTAATGTTCTCTCTTAAGCTGTGCACTACAAATAACTTTGTTTCTCAAATATTTGGGTGTATGACTTTTGTTCATATTCATAGCCAAAATCGGGAGAAGTTATCATTCTCCATGTAGGGATTTTTTTGTTTTTGCGAATGTCACTTTTAATAAAAGGTAATCCTATTTCATTCCTCCTCTTCAAATGGAGAATTCACTTCATTGTTAGAAGAGAAGGATGGGAACTTTCTTCTCTTCCCACATTTGCACCGGTTTTCATATCTCAACCTATTTCTAAACCCACGACTAAGCAAGGAAAATCTCCTGAACGTGTTTCTCAACTTCTCATACTTGACTTTGCTTTGGATAATCTGAGATATGGCTAGATGTTTTCAAGGAAGCAGCAGATAGTCGCTGAATCTGTGCATTTTAAAACTCCATTTCGAATTTTGCATTTGAGGTAACAATTCTTAATTTTCTTGTACAAGTTCTTTTTCCTGACCAAGATATTTCCATTTCTATTAGAAAAGACATTAGAGAGTGCATAAAATGACCTTCATATCCTCTTTCACATTTTGTGTCATTTCATGAATTTTCACCCTCCTTTCTAGCTAGCTTAAACACTATTCCCATTCTTATGCATGGTTCAAAAAAATGAGTTGAGGCGCCGCCTCACCCGCCTTGGCTCTAGCCCGCTTGGATACATTGTCATGTAGCTTGCCTTCGCCAACACCCACCTCGTACGAGTGAGGCAGGTTGAGGCGGCGTGTTCTACTGCCTCATCCTGTATCTGAAATGAGGCATCCGTGTCGACGCAGCATATAAACACGTTTAAGAAAAGGTCTAACATTGTCGCGAAGCTTTCTCTCCCTCTTGTCATAGCTTCCTCTCCTAGCAATGATCTGCCTCCTCCTCTCGTAGCATCGAGCCTCTTCTTCCATCGTCACCATCATGGAAATGCAGCATGGAAAGATAGGTACACTTTCCTCTAATGCTTGCTTCCATCGACGAACCTACATCGCACGATTTTCATCGACTCGAGGCGAGCAACGTGCAACCCCAGCGATGAGCGAAGCCATCTCCGATCGTCCAAAGCCAGATGAGTGACGCCATCTCCGATCGTTTGATGCCAGATGATCCGAATTCGATCTCACCAATGACGGACCTCATCTCGATTCTCTTCCTCGGTGCCCAAAGATGTCTACTCAGCCCTTTACTCTTTCAACTCTTTCCGCATTTTTGTCAGGTGCTCATAGGTCACAGCCCATAACTCTTTCTATAGTAAAGAGATGTGGTAATAAAGAAAAGAGCTGGCCAGTGCCTTTTATTCTATAATTATTTACTATAATTTTAAATAATTAAATTTTTTATTTGTAGTTTTTCTTTCTCTCAACAACTCATATATTAGTTTCAAATATTGAACTGTGATACAAATGCTGGAAGTCATAGTAGATGTATATTTTTATATGAATAATAAATATAAACATATGTTTATATATTGGCCTCAATGACTGGTTACTCTTGCACCTTAAGTGCACCTAGCACTTTTGACAAATTTAATTATTTATTACTTATTTAAAGTGTAATAGTGATAGTGATTTTTTGTGTGATGGCAAGTACTTAAAGAAAGGATCCCACTTGGAAATATGGGATTGAAATAGAGATGAATAAAAAATTATTATAAGTATATTCAATACATCTTTTGTGAAAAAGAAATTAGAGGAATATTTAGTATGTTTTTTTTAAATTTTTTTGTTATTGAAGGGTGAGTCGTCAGCCTCAACTGTACCGCATTTCGTATTTTTGAACCTTGTTCTTACCAACTTGTCTGATGCTTTATCCAAAGAGGAGTGGATGTGGAGATGAAGGCATGGGAGAAGAATCAAACCTGGGAGTTGGTACCATTACCGAAAAACAAGAAACTTATGAGATGTAAATAAGTATACACCGAATGTATAGAACTATCAATTCCATATAGAGATACAAGTCGAGATTAATAGCTAGGGGCTACACTTAAACTTATGAGATTGATTACGTAGAGACTTTTGCTCTGGTTGCAAAAATTAATACTGTTAAATTATCATTTTCTCTTACAACTAGTTATAGGTAGAACTTGCAGTAGTTTAATATTAAGAACTCTTTTTTAAATGATAAGTTAGAGGAGGAAATCTATATGGATGTCCCACCAGGTTATTGGGGAAAATTGATTTATTAAATTATATGTAAATTAAAAAAGCCTTGTATGGTCTTAAACAATCACCACATGCATAATTTGAAAGGTTTGTAAAATCCATGTGGGCCCTAAGATATAAATAAACTTAGGAGATTATATGTTGTTCATCAAACACTCACTCTCTGAGGGAGTCACAACTCTCTTAGTTTATGTGGATAATATAATAGTAAATAGAGATGATAACAAGGAGCAACAATTCTTGAGTCAATGTTTAGCCAAGGAGTTTAACATAAAAATTCTGAGGAGACTAAAATATTTTCTTGAGATTGAAGTGGCTCACTCTATGTATGATATTTTTATATCATAACAAAAGTACATCACAGATCTCTTCAAAGAATCATTCAAGGCAGCATGCAAACTATCAAGTATTGCAATTTATCCAAATCTTGAAATTGAATTAGCTGAGAAGGATTCTACAATAGACAAAGAAATATACCAGCGCTTTATAGGAAAACTCATTTATATATCTCACACACGATTTGACATAGCGTATGCAGTAAGTGTTATCAACCAATTTATGCATAGCCCATCGAGTGTTACAGTATCTTAAAGAGACACCAGAGAAATGTGTTCTTGTTTTTTTTTTTTTTTTGATAAATGAAGAAACGTATTTTATTTAAACGAAATGGAGATTCGGTTATTGAAGCTTACATAGATGCATATTATGTTAGTTAAGTTGTAGATAGAAGGTCAACATCTGAATATTGTATCTTTCTTGTTAGAAATCTAGTGACCTGGAAAAGTAAAAACAAAATGTGATTACCCCGTTTAGTGTAGAGGTAGAATTTTGGGAAATGACTCAAAGTGTGTGTGAACTTCTTTGGATAAAGATCGTCTTAGATAATATAAAGATTCAGAGAGATAGTTTGAGCTTTATTGTGATAATAAGTTTGCACTTAGCATAGCTTATAATCGTTTATAACACGATTGAACAAAGCACGTTAAAGTTGATAGGCACATTATTAAAGAGAAGTTGAATAATAGTTTGATCTATATAGCTTATGTGTTTACAACAACTAGCTGACATATTCACTAAGGGTTTAAGTAGTCAAATGTTTCAGAACATCTTATCCAAGTTGGGAATGGAATATATCTATTTATCAGCTTAAGGGGGAGTGTTGTATGTTAGTTCGGATCAAGACTTCAGATCGGAATTAAGTTCAGATGTCGAGTCTCGAAGGAAGTCTCAATGCCAATTGAAAGTCTTGATGCTAGTCTCAAAGAAAGTCTTGATGCTAGTCTCGAAGGGAGTCTCGATGCTAGGCTTGAAGGAAGTTTTGATGCTAGGCTTGAAGGAATTCTCGATACTAGTATCGAAGGGAGTCATGATGCTAGGCTTGAAGGAAATCTCGATACTAGTCTTAAAGAAAGTCTTGATGCCAATCTTGAAGGGAGTCTTGATCTAGTATTATTTTGATTTATTAATGCAATTAATTAGAAAGTTAGGATTGTAGTTTCCCAAACTCTAGTTTTTTGGAATGTACTCTTTAGTTTTCCCACATTGTATTTACTATTCATATTTATGATTCGAATTCATGGTGTTTAATTTCTTTCAAGGTATTAATTATTGTAAAATCAAGGGTCGAATTGCAATGCATATTTGTGTACATCTAGTGTGTGAGCAAGAAGAATGAAAATTCCTTATTTCTCACATTATAAGATTCGGGCATGAGACTGCCATAAGGGTTTAAGGGATTGATGTCTTTCAATCAAAATCTAATTGCCTTTTCCTTACTGAACAAACAGGAAACCTCTTGCTTGATCATCTGTTAGCTTCTTCAACCATTCCTTTTTAGATTAACATTACTGGCTTCTGATTTATAAATAAATAAATTAATAAAAGCACTGTTTCACTGTGTGCATATCAGTTTGCCTCTATCTGTAACTGTTTGCAGTGAGCAACTGGATTTTGTTTCACATTGTGTTTCAGTGATGCAGAATTAGACTCCTGCAGTATTTGATTTTTTTTTTGTTTATTCATGTTGT
Source organism: Taxillus chinensis (assembly GCA_023512835.1). Taxonomy (NCBI): domain Eukaryota; kingdom Viridiplantae; phylum Streptophyta; class Magnoliopsida; order Santalales; family Loranthaceae; genus Taxillus; species Taxillus chinensis. The sequence continues at coordinate 16,322,079 of CM042086.1, read as the reverse complement.
TTGTACATCACTCCTTCACATCTGCTTGAGGAAAAATAAATAAATAAAAAAGAACAATTGCTGAGTTAATTGAGCAGTTGTTTGACTTAAGAGCGGCTGTGGTTATACACTAGAAACTTTTCATAATTTTGTATATGATTTTGGATTTTGTGATTATATTTTAAATTTGTAAAATTAATACTCTCCATTCTTTCAGTTGCCATTGCTGAGATGGAAGAGATTTGCTCTAGTTGCAGCAATGTGCATAATAGTAGTGCGGGCAGTGATTGTTCAGCTTGCATTTTATCTGCATGTACAGGTATTTTTCTTCTTCACTCCAGTTTTGATTTTGATCTGATTTTTTTTAATTCTAGGTTGAAAGTTTATCTGGTAATTTTACATTCAGTATTGGGTTGACCAACTCCCAAAATTGGAAGGTCCCTTCTATGATTTGTTGATGGTTGAAAAGCATCTATATGGCATGTAACAATGAAATTGGAGTTTTTTTTTTTTTTGGCAATAATTAAGCAGCTAGCATATCTGTCAAAATTTTTGCAAAAATTACTGCAATCCAAGGTCTCTATCATGTATGGCTCTACCTCATTTCTACTGATTGAGCTAATAAGTTTAGATTTTGCCAGACTTTCTTGTATAGGAGACCGGTAGTTTTTTCAAGGCCTCTTCTATTTGCTACCGCATTTATGAGCTTCTTCTCAGTTGTTATTGCCTTGTTTAAGGTAAGCGTCAATTTATTTATTTTCATTAGATTTATTTGTGAGTAATCTACAGCAGAAAGTTCTGATGTATGGATTTCATTTTGGTTTAATATGCATCTAATTGTGAATAGTTGAGGTTCTGAAGTTCTTACAAGAGTTGCCTAATATTGAAGTGTCATGCACGATTCTATTAACATTTCGCTTCTCTATTTTCCTTCCCTTTTTGTTCAATACATGTTTTTTATATAGTAAGATGCACTATTTGTTTTTCATTTTAATTCACCAGCTAAATCTTATGCAGGATATACCTGATATTAAAGGGGACAGAATTTTTGGCATCCAATCTTTCACTGTTAAATTGGGTCAGAAGCGGGTAAGTAGACATGTAAGCATGTGGAATATATATATTATACTACCACTTGCAAGTCGTTAGATTCATATTGCCTTTCTGTTCCAGGTATTTTGGATATGCATTTTGCTACTGGAAATGGCTTATGGTATTGCCATTTTAGTTGGGTTAACATCTTCCTTTCTCTGGAGTAAATTAATTACGGTAGGGCATTCAGCTTGTTTATTCATTTGCATTCTACTTATGGTCATGCATGAAATATATTGCTCAAAGCTACCAACAAGTCTTGGTTCAACTGACATTTTCCTCTCCCTTTGTGGAGGTCAGATGTTCAAGTCTTGCTGTTTGCATGCATTTATTTTCTCTTTCCTATTTGAGGCCCATCTGTTAAAAAAAAGATATTCAAAGCTTATGGGATAAATGAGTAATTGTTGAAAAGTTTGGAAATTTTTTTTTTTTAAAAAATTGCAAATTTGATGAAGTATGGGATTTTATAATATTATTGGGATGGTCTAATTTATCATATCAATTTATTGGTCCAGTAGAGAACAAAAATTAAATAATATTAACATGTTATTAAGTCGTCCTGAGTCTATTGCTTCTCAAAGCAGGAAGCCTATATGATGTATAGGAAGATTTTGCTAGGCAACTGACCCATTGGAATGCAATAGATTAATAAAACTGAAAGACAAGGGTGATTCACCAACCCTATAATTTCCTAGCCACAAAAGGGCTATTGATCTAAACCAATAATGAGAATGATTTCAATATTTATAATAATGTGTTACAAATAGGTGCCTCATTACTATGTATAGGGTTAACAGTCCATGTGTGCCACAGATGAGGAAGAGTGAGAGATGGCAAAAGTTATTACATATTCTTTGGTAGAGTAGTAAAGGTAACAGAAAGAAAATAGTATGATAAAAATACATACTAGGAAAAGCAAAATAGGACTGCCTCATAACATCAGGCCTCTAAATAAAATAGGTAAATAATAGATCCTTCAAATAGGGCAGTAAAGAACTCAGGCCTCATCCACAGCAATGTTGTCTCAGACAATATGCTCACTTGTAGAAGGTTTAGAGCAACTACTTAATTTCAGGAATTTTGAATTAATTGATGATATTTCAAGCCTTGCCTTGTGGCTTATAACTACAACTTTTAAATTGATTTATCCTCTCTTACATGGTTCAGGTTTCTGGTCATGCGATCTTGGCTTTAATGCTCTGGAACCGAGCGACGTCCGTCAATGGAGAGGGTAATGCTGCAATAATATCCTGTTACATGTTTATCTGGAAAGTAAGAAACTCATCTCAACTTACTGTTTATTAGTTAGAATGACTTTCTCTTCCCCTCTCAAATTGCGGACATCAAACAAAATTGTGATCAGAGTATGGGACAATATATATGCAGTGGCGCATCCTCCGGTTATTGCTTAGGCTGTTAACTAGTCTCCATTGTCCTTTCAGTATGAGATTACTCATCAAATTAGCATTTAAGTTTGTCCCTTTCCTGCCTCTTCCTGCCTACTCCATGTCCTGTATTCCAGCTATACGCAGGCTCATTGTGGAACAAGAAAAGAAACCTCAATCAGTAGACCAGGCAATGATTATCCTCTGCTAGCCATTAACTGACCCCAGTTATTCATACCTACATCCTTCTTATTTGTATCAATAAACTTTGCATTGTCAACGAATTTTTTTGTGGTTCTCATTGATTTTTTTTCTTCTATTGCAGTTGTTTTATGCTGAGTATCTTCTCATACCACTTGTTAGATGAAAATGTAAAATGCATGATGCTGCATGCTGCAGTCTGCAGGGAGCAAGAGCAAGGCCTATGAGAAACTTTTGAGACTAGGAGATATTGTGTTACATTTAATTATGACACAGACGGCCAGACGGTTTTTTATTTGCACTGATCATTTAATGAGTGCACTTGCTAGATTTTAGATGGGTAGTATGAATGAAATGGATGTTGCAGGCAAGGCACTTAAGTTGTAATAAATTTGCTGTGCTAGGAGACTAGTAGATAATAAAGCAAAACCAATACAACAAACTTCACCTAATAACTAATCTTTGGCTGGACTCTCCAAACATTCCTTAGTGAAGTTATTAGTTGTTTAATCTGCGTAAAATATATTTGCAAGTGCACATAATCGAGTAGTAAAGTGTTTTTAAAGAAAAGGATATTGAACCCGTAAGAAATGACTATATATTCTATATATAGTCATTTACCAAATTGGTTATATTCTTTTTGGCAATGAACCGCAGTAAATGGATACATTCTTATTGGCTACTGAAATTTACTAAATTAGATACTATTTAGAAAAATCAAAATAAAGGAGATGTTTTAATAATTACTATGAATTGTTTGATTTTATCTAATAAATCCTCCGCAATTTATTCATCTTTCTACTTATTAAAATGAAATAACTTCCCATTAATGATTAAAAATTCCATAATGGCTAAAAATTCTGGTTATAGTCGTAAACTCATTTAAATTTAACTATAATTATAATTTTAGCTAAATATAGTTGAAGTTATAGTTTACGACATTACTCACATACCTTGCACTACATTCAAACCAACAATATACAATCTTAAGCTGCTATCGCTGTCCAAGCTATGTAACATCTCGCTGTCAAAAGAGGCTCATCGAATCTCACGTCCTCCTCAAGGTTTAAGGATCGGGGGTTTTGGAGAAGGGATCGGATAGAGTTTGGGCAGTGGAACTTAGGTTTCTAGGAAGTAACGGCGGTGGCGGATCTAGTTGTCGCTACGGAAGTGACTTAACTCAATCTGGACCTCCACTCGATCAACTAGGACACGAGTCGATCCACTTCCCCATCGACCCCAACAGAATTGCAGTGGAGGCGGCCACTGCAGCCGCTACGAGCGGCAAGGCCATCGTTGCCGCGACGACGGAGTAGATGAGGACAGTAGTGCAGGTGACGCTGCCGGCAGAGGACTCGTGAGTGCGATTTATTACTGTGCGAATCGAAAGAGGGTAAATTAGAATAATAGATTTAAACTGATGTTATTAGCTAAAGCTAGCAAAATATAAATATAATTAATTAAATTTAATTAATACTACTAAAAATACTCTTAAGGGTAGTTATTTAGTGACGGTTAATGAAAGCCACCACTAAATAGTTGAGATTGTGTACTGTAGCACTGTTTTGTATTTTATATCACGAAAGTTTTATACGTTTTTTAGCGTTTAACTCTAAAATTATTCTCATTTATATTAAAATAATATTTTTTAAAAAAAACTCAAACATAGATCTCATCCCCACCCAGCAGCTGACATCATGCAGCCCCTCCCTCATCCTCGGCCGACGTCGCGCAGCGGCCCTCCCTCTCCCGTCACGCACAGCGCCCCCCCCCCCCCCCCCTCACCTCATCCCGTCGTTGCGCAACCACCCTCCACCCCTCCTTCGTTGCGCACAGCCTCCCACCCTCGGCTCAACATCGTGCAGGGGCAGTCCCTCTCCCGTCACGCATAGGCCCCGTTGCGGATTTGTGGCGGCTGAAGAGAGAGATAGAGAAGAGAAATGGGAGAGTGTCCTAGAGAGAGAAGAGACATGGGAGGGCATTGAGAGTAGAGAAAAAAAATTAAAAAAAAATAATAAAATAATATGTGAATAACAGCGGATTGAAGTTGGTCTGTATTTTTGAAAATGATTAAAAATTAACATGTATCGGTTTTAAACCCGGCGGCAAAGTTTATTTTTTTAAAAAAGTTTACCGTTGTGACGGTTAAAAATGGCCACATTTTCTTAAGCTAATATTTTTCGTTTGGGGCCAACTCATTTTTTCCCCCAATTAGTCGTTAGGCAGGAAGCTAACGACGGACGACGCGTGACAGCGAGCGAGAGAGCGAGGGGATCATTAGGGTCGTCGACATCATCAGGAAGCTGACTACGGACGACGTGGACGACTCCCTGTCCCTGCTTTCCAGGGAGTGCTTGGGCTTGTCGGATGTGACGGGAGAGTAGCGCCGGAGCTTCTCGCAGGTAGCGGTTAGCTCGCCATGCATCAGAGGGAGACAGGCGTTCACTGATCTGCTCATGCAAATGGAGTGCGATCGCCAAAGCGGGCTTGATGGCCTTGTTGACCACCGGCCGGTTTCGAGGTTTCAACAACGAGGTCGCATTCAGGTAAAACCAACAACCAACGTATTGTTTTTGTTTTTGTGTTTACTGGTATTGTATATTGGATGTTGTGGTGTATTATGATTTTTTTTTATGGAGCATGTTGATTATGCTAAAAACGTGGACGAAGAGAGATTTGGTTGAACAGCCTCATTGACATTTCAGACCCGTAAAGGCTTTTCCAATTCAACTGTCAAAACAAAAATGTTTAAAACATCCTCATGAGATTGAACAATTAATTATATGCTTCACTCAAAAGGGTTGAAGAATGATTGAACACCCTCATCGATTGTCGTTTAATAAAAAAGGATGAAGAAAGATAGTACAACCTGCTTGTTTAATTTGGAGTTTCCAGAACAGCTGACTTCACCTTCTAGAGGATCATGAGATCAATCACACTAATAACACTTGTTAGGAACAAATCAAAACACAAACCCCTACACAAGTTATAATATTATTCGCTTTAAGTTCATCGCTTTAAAAGACGTTATAGAACTACTCCACCATATTGACGTCATTGGATTTTTCTCTTTCTTGCACGTAGGATAATTTTCCCAACGGTTCACATCCAGTTGTTGCCAATCCTGCTTTTGGAGATCTAAAGTCCATTTCCACCCCTTTTTCTAGTGGCTTATTATTTTTATGGGATCTTTCATTTTGGAGCACTGGATGTCCTTTGACTGATACTTCTTTATATAATGTCATTTCGTGGATGTTTAGCTGGTCTTCTGGCATCTTGACTACGTTTTCTGGTTTTTTTTCTTCAGCAGCAATGTTCTAGTCTATAGTTTTCTAATGACTGCTCCCTTGGAATTTCTTTCCTTAAAGGCAGTGGTTTCTTTCTCTTCCATGGGATGATCTCAAGCGGCTGGGTTTCTATGATAATGGTACCGCCGGCTTTTATGACAAGGGTTTTTTATACAGTTATTTTCCCAAGTTCAGTTTTCTCTTAGCGGTTCTGGAGTTTGTTGTTGGCTTGCTTTTTGTAAATCATCACAGTTTCTGGTTCTGCTTGTTATTATGGACTCCGCTTCCAGTTCAAGGAATTTGGGGCTCTGATTATTTTGGAGGTTTGTGCGTATACGCTTTTCGAATCTTTCTAATAATCACACTAGTCGCAATAAAGTATTTCTTTTTTCCTCAAGGTGATTAACTCTACAATTAAAATAACAAATCACCTATCCGGTCTCATGCCAATTCAATTAATCATAAATATTTTCATAGAATAAAATTTTAGCATTAAGAATAAGAATTTAAACACTCAATCATGGAAATAATAAAAGCAAAATAGCCCAGAAACTAAATTGTAGGTAAATTTTTATAACACTATAATTTTTTTTTTTAAAAACTCATAATAGAACTAAAAATAGAACAAATAAAACTACTACAACCTTTCTCAAAGCCCAGCCTCTTTGAGCCCACTCAAAAGCCAATTTCGTACTTCTTATTTATAGGATGAATCCACTGCCTTCATGAATTTTAAATCTTCTAAATATGGTCACAAAATCTTCTTGAAACTTGAAGAATTTTTACGCCATGTCACGTAACACTATTGTTCATCTATACCAATAGGATTCTGATTTGCAAAGACAAAACACTTTTATAATATCATTAAAGTCCTATTATTTTATTTAAGTAGAGTTATGATGTTCTTTTTAATTTTCATATAACTTTTGATATAAAAACTTTCAAAAACTTTTGACTTAAAATCTTTTGATATAAAAACTTTTGATAACTTTCAAAGTCCTCTAATATTTGTCTTTGACAATATTTCTGACTTACTTTGAAGTGCTCTAAATAAATATAACTTTGAATTTTTTTTTTATATCACCAATTACACTTTTATTCGACTCAAAAGCCTTCTTATTACTTACAAATTATTTAATAAATGCTCAAAAGCCTTTGAGTCTTGACAACACTTTAAGTAGAATGTTCGTTTAATTTCTAAAATTCTCTGGTTTTTTAAGTGTTACATGCAATTTGAAATTAATAACATATGCAAAAGTGATAATGTGTATTTGAAATCTATGACAATGAGGATGAAAACCAAATTTGTTAAATATTGGGAGAATCTTTATAAGATGAATATCTTATTATTCATTGGGGTTGTATTAGATCCTAGATACAAATCGAGGTTTTGTGAGCTTTTGTTTTTCTCTATCATTTGAAAGTGATAAAGTTATATAAATGACAAGGAAAGTTAAGGATGCTTTGTTGTATGAATGGTATGCAAATAATGAGGCTACTTATGGGATGCAAGCTCCAACTTCATCTCAACAATCATCTCCACCTTCAACCCTTTCACATGCTATAGCTATTTCTTGCCTGGTAATTACAGTTAAATAAAGGCTCTCTACATAACATGTACACACAACACATAGGTGATCTATCTGTACAGTACAGTGTACACAGTATTGAATTACTGTTTTTGAATTAGGAGTCATCTGTTATGTGAACTTCTGGATTTTCGTTAACTGGTAGCAGTTTTAAGAACTTTGCAAGACCTTAAATATTTTTAGCATTAACTTGAGAAGATTATGCAGAAGAAACAAATATAACAGTTAACTGTGCTGTATTCCCCGAGATATTACAAGAAGCATTGAGATTCAAGAACATATGTAGAAAATCACAGAAAATAAGTTAAATTAGGAGTCCTCTGTTCTGTGAACTACTGCATTTTGGTTAACTGCTAACAGTTTTAAGAGCTTTGCAAGGCCTTAAATATTTTTAGCATTAACTTGATAAGATTATGCTGAAGAAACAAATGTAGCAGTAACTGTGTTGTATTCCACGGGGTATTGGAATGAGTAGTGAGATTCAGGAACTGATAATCCTACTCTTCACTGGTGGATGTCATTTATTTCAATCATTTGTATTTGTTTGGTGTCTGTCTCATGTGTTGAGAATATAATGCTGTTAATTGCTCATTATTTTCATCCCCTTTAATTATAGCTTAAAAAGAATGAGTTCCGGTTTGCTTACCCTTTAATTATCTCCTGCTTCATTTTTTGTTTTCATACATTCTCTATATTGACCCAATTTACTCTCAAACGACCATCATGGGTTATGTACTTGTCAGGACGTCAGGTGCAGGTGTTGAATTGGGAAGGCAGTGGGAACCGTAGCTAGTGTGACTACCTCTTACGGCTGGGCAATCCTAAAGGGGGGCAACATCTCTTCTTACAGCTGGGCATCTCTTCTTGGTTCTTACGGCTGGGCACCGGGTAACATCTCTTCTTAGTTCTTACGACTTGGCACTGGGCAACATCTCTTAGTTCTTACGGTTGGGCAATCCTAAAGCCGAACAACGTTTTGTAGACTTGTTTGAATCCATGATATGTCAGTTCACTTATAATATTAATCTTACGATACTAGATCAATGGGCCTGTGCGCAAAACATTATTATTATTTATGTAGTTTTCTTTGTGCTAAAAGATATTGTCAGGCAATAACTGTACCAATAACTGTGTGTGGCCGCGAAAACCTGTAAAAAACATTTAAGGCACTTTTCACAGCTTCCCAGCTGTCTTTAGGATCAAAAGCCTCATGTTCAGATTTCAAGGGCGATCAGAAGATGCATTGGCACGATACTTTCTACAACATTGCTAGTAGATAAGAGATTTTTTTTCACTATATCCATGATTATGCTCTAACTCTAACCTTGAAAAATAATTTCTTTTAACTACTTTGCCACTCGAAATCTTGATTGTAGGGGGGTCTCAGGCTCCATTAATCTGGAAGGTAGTTGTAATAATAAAGAAAAACCATAGAAATACAAAAAATGAAAAAACAAATTGAATCATATATCATTTTTTTAAATAAAAAATGAATGAATAAATAAAAATTAAGCTTTTTTTTTAACACTATTGGTCACCATCAATAAATGAAGAAGTGTTTAGTACTAGTAGTATGACATAAGAAGCGCTCTATTGTTTTTTATTTCTGAACCTTGAGCTAGAAAAATCGCTAATACCATTATTTTGTCATATGTAGGGATGACAATTCTGGCCCGCCCCGCCATGACCCGCCCTGATCCGGGCTCTTTTTTCCCGCCCCGGCCTGCCCCGATGAGATAACGGGGCGGTCACGGGTATTGGTCGCCCTGCCCCGACCCGATAATTTAACAGTTTTTTTAACAGTTTTGCCTTTAAATACCTGCCCCGACCAGCCCCGACCTGTGACCGCCCTGACCCGTCGCACTCATTTGTCCCGCCCCGCTCCGAACCGAACTCATCCGGGGCAGGCTCGGGTCACCCACTACCCGGTCCCAACCCGCCCCGTTGCCATCCCTACTCATACGATGTTTAACGACGTAACGTTAAGCACGATTGACGTCTCATCTTTTTCATTCAAGAAAAAACATAAAAAGGTACTTTTTTTCGTATTATTTTTTAAAATAATAATTTAGATGAATTTAAAATATAATTTTAGAATTCAGCGTTTAAATTATTTTAATTATTTTTTTAATTTTAAATTTAATTTTATCGGAACTAATTTTTATATATATAATCAAAACATACACAAAACAAAGACCAAATTTGTTACAATTAAAGAGTCACATCCTGAATTCCATTTAATATGCTGGACATAATAGAGTGGGACAGAAACTCGCTCCAAATCTATCCCAACAAAAGATATAATTCAAATTTATTAGTTAAAATATTATTTTTAAAATATTTATTTATTTTTAAATCAAAAAGTAAATATGACTGTATAAAAAAATGAAGGTGATTAGAAAAAATATAATATTTTAATAAATAAAAAATTATTAGTACTGAATCAAATTTAAATAATTAATATTTTTAATATTTTAAATTTGTTAAATTATCTGCTCAAATTATATATATATATATATAATACGTAGTGTATGCTCTTATCGAGACCCTACAATTTATATATACATTATTTAATTTAAAAAATGCTTGATTTAAATCTTCAAAGGATTTTAATAAAAAAAAATAAAGGAAGCGTAAAAGAAATAGCAATTCAAAATGATAGAACTACACAAAATTCTAGAGCCGATAATAAGTTTGGCTAATTTTGAGTGTTACTAATTAATGTGAATTAATTAATATCAAATCATCATCAGCGATTGTTGGCGATGCATTCAATATCGAAGGGATTATCGAGCAGCGTACTAATTTGTCCAGTCATTTAATCAAACGTTAAATATATTGCAATAATAATTGAACAATAGAGCTTATTGTAAATATTTTTATTTTTTAGTTATTTTTTAACTAAATTTAACTATTAGTTAATTTAATATGAGTAATTGCACCTTAATTAATTTTATTCCTTTACTGTTAATTCTCCTAATATATATTTGTGAATTATCATTCATTAAAAAATATAATTAATTTTATTCATTTATTTAATTTTATCGAGAGCCGTCCTGCACCGGCTTTGTTGTTGGCGCTAGTCCATGTGGTTCATATTAAAGACGAATACGCAAGATACGCAGGTACTCTCTCTCTCTCTCTCTCTCTCTCTCTCTCTCTCTCTCTCTCTATATATATATATATATATATATATATCACCCCCAAATAATTCCATTCCCAGCCTCTTTCTTCTTTTCCAATCGCGCATAATATTATATATAGAGCATAATATTATATAGAGAGAGACACATAATACAACCGGCAGACCTCGATGAGGAGACAGACATCTATGAATTGTGACCAACTTCGGCCTTCATGCTCGTACTTAAATTCAAAAATAATCCTTACATCATAAACCTCGCTTTATCTATGCTCTTCGTATGGCTTTGGGTGTACAAACGTGCCATACTTGACTGGGCTGTTACGCTTTTTTCCCTTGCCCCTGTCTCTAACACGGTGATTATTGGCATACCACTCCTCAAGGCAATGTATGGAATATGATCATCAATCTTTTGATCCAGATAACAGTTTTACAGTATTTAATATGGATCAATTTGTTAATGGCCATGTACGAATATAGGGCTGCCATCATCCTCCTCTCCCAGAAGTTTCCAGTCGACGATTTCCACGAAAGAAAGTTGTTCCAGATCGACAATCCAATGCGTTCTCCTTTGCCTGCTTAGGCCCCTTGGACGCTAAATCATCATACTACAAGGACAGCGAGGAGTCGGGGGTTACATATAACTTGTTAACAACCATGAAAGAAATTATTATTATTATTATTATTTGATAGTTTTCATTATTTTTATAATAAAAATAACATAGTAATTTATATTGAAAGAAAAAAACTTAAACTGATAACATTCTTATATCATATATGAAAAATATAACATTTCTTTTTTCTTCTAAATTCGGTACTTGGTAAACTCCTCTATATTTGTTGTTTTCTCAAACATCTATACGTATTCAATTACGTACAAAAAGATTATGAAACTGACTTTAATAAACACGTTTATAGTGTTTAAGGTTCTTTGAATTTTCGTATTAAAAAAGTTCCATTTCAAGTTTTAAAAACTTACTATAACAAATAAAAATTAGAACTTCCATGTAATTTTATTTTTAATTTAATGTTCTCCCATGTCTTTTTTTCCTTTTTTAATTACAAGGTATTTATTTATTTATAATTAATGTAATTTAAATGCATAACATTTTTTTTCTAATACTTACATTATTTCTATATATATTTTGAAACTATATTTATATATTAATTATATTAAATTACTATAAAATGCGCATTTTTAAAATTTGAAAATAAAATACAATCCAAATTCTATTATATCAAACAAGGCCTTTAGCATGTGTCATGCTTTGCTTATCAACTCGCACTCTGGTTGGTTAATCGCTTATTTATTTTTTAAGAAAATAGTAAATAAATTCTTAAAAATAAATTATTTGTTTGTTTGTTTTAATATATAATTGTTTAAAATAAATAAAAAGGCATATCCAATGTCGAAGCTGGGATATGGGGAAGGAAAAAATATCTAAATAGTCTTTTCCATGCTTCTTTCGCACAAAAACTAATTCGAACTGGTAACAACTAGCGCACACATATAATATACAATTATGTATTAAAAATTAGAGTATTTATTTACGCGATAAATAAAATTATAAGTTCCAATAAATATATTTTCAAAATATAAACAATTATTTTAAATTCTAGTGTTTAAATATATAAAGTATTATTATACTAAATAATGAATATAAACTGTGTTACAATTAAAATTAAATAAGTCAAGCAGGTATCAGAATTTATTTAAACAATAATATTAGTTTTAAATATTTTGTTTTAACTGTTTTTTATTTTCGTTTTAAAAATATAATAATTATTTTTGAATATAAAAAATATAAAATAAAAACGACAAAAAATTATTTTGGTTTGGTTGTACCTAAAACTACACTTGTCTTCGAATATTTTACGATCCAACTCTCCTGTCTCCGTTGTCGTCTCATTACTTTTCCCGTTAACATGTTCATACACACACACACACACACATTAAAAAAAAGAAATATATATATATATATATATATATATATATATATAATGTGCAGGATTCTATACATGAACACGTACATGACGTACATTATGTGTGCGTGTGAAGCCTAATTTAACACATTAAAATTGAGCAATTGTTCAATGAAGAAATAGTAAATATTTTAAAATTAGTGAGAATGATTTACCTTTTATGCCAGTTGGGTGCATGAATATTTCACGTCTTCAGTTTTAGACATGTCCGGCTAGTTTGGGAAATTTTCTGTGTGCTTATATTATACTTTCGAGAATTATAAATAAATACAGTAAAGTTTTAATTAAATGGTGTTACCCGAAGGCAATGAGAGACTAGATGAGGCCGGCGATGCTTGCATACAATGTACGGTACCAGTGGAGTCAGAGTGGCGGCTCCTCCGACATTCGTTACTGCCTCCAAGTCCAACCCATGGCTCCCCCGTGCCAGATCATCTGTGCAGCCACAAAACCAAACACTATTATTTTGACAATTAATGTACGTACTTGCCCAATTATTACATGTTACATTTCAAAAAGGATATAGGAGTTACTCGCCCAAGTCCTGATCCACTGCACTGACGTTAATTACCACAGTATTTTAAAAAAAATTTAAAAAAAAAAACAAACATAGTCGGATGTTTGATATCCTTCAAAGTTAATTAAGCTTTAAGAAAGAAAACGTGTAGTTTACTGATATTTTTGCTACTATGACAAAATTTTAAGCCTTAAAACATTATTTTAGTATTGTAATCGAACAATAATACCTTTGAACGAATTTCAACTGCTCTAACTTTTTTCCTATATAGTTCCAGTTTTTGTCATTCATAAGATTTGTAAATAATCTATTTTTAATATTATTTATCGATTATTAAAAACAAGAGATTATTGTTTCTACTTTTTATTACCTCTTATTATGTTTTAGAGTTTGAATTCTCTACTGTTTCACAATAATGTTGTATAGTAAAATTATATATACAGCTTTCCAAAAACTATCAAAAGTAACTATCTTAGGCAGCCGGCTGAAATTATTATCAAAAGTAATTTTTATGAAATTATTTTCGAAAGTAAGACTATCTTAGTCAGCCGGCTGAAATTGTACAGCAAATCCTGGTAATAACATTTTATTATAACTATCAAATAATAATAATAATAATAATAATAATAATAGTCGGAACCAGAACGCCGACGCGGAAACCAACCAGCAGTGTGATCTCTGTCATGGTTGTTGCCATGTTGCATGTAACCCCCGACTCATCGGACCTCAACGGCGGACCTCGGGAGTACGCAGTCGGAGCTGGTTGGGTTTAGCCTCAAGGGGCCCGAGCGGGCTAGGGAGATGGAGTCGATCGGGAACGACCTTCTTTCATGGAGGTCTGGAAACTCATAGGAGAGGAGGATGGTGGCGGCCTATACATGCATGGCCATCAACAAATTGATTCATATTAAACACCCTAAAATCATGATCTCATCAAAAGATTGATGACCATGTTCCATACATGGCCTTAAGGAGGACTATGTCGATGATCAGCGTGTTGGGGACGGTGGCAAGGGAAAAGAGTGACGGGCATGTTTGCACACCAAAAGCCATACGAGTCCCTACGAGAATGACCGACCGTGAGGACATCCGCCGCGATAAAGCGGAGGTTCAGGGTGTAAGGACTGTTTTTTCGCCATGAATTTAAGTACGAGCAAGCATGGACAGGCCGAAGTTGGTGACGAATCAGTTGACCCCGGTGCCGAAGTTGGTGAAGACAAGCCACCGCTTGACGGCGGAGTAGCCGAGCAGAATCACCAACATTGTCGCGCGCCAGAAGAGGCTGCGGTTGGGAAAATATGTCTGCGATTGGAAAGGAAGAAAGGCGGAATGGAATTAATTGGGGATAGTACGTACATATATATATACACGGTGCAGGAGCTCTCGATAAAATTAAATAAACGAATAAAATTAATTATATTTTTTAATGAATGACAGTTCATAAATATATATTATGAGAATTAACATTAAAGGAATAAAATTAATTAAGGTGCAATTACTCACAATAAATTAACTAATAATAGTTAAATTTAGTTAAAAATTAACTAAAAAATAAAAAATATTTACCATAAGCACTTTTATTGCAGTTATTGTTATAGTATATTTAACTTTTGATTAAATAATCGGACAAAAAAAAACTCGATTTGATATTAAATGCATCACCAACAATCGCTGACAATGATTTAATATTAATTAATTCACATTAATTAGTAACACTCGAAAATTTGCCAAACTTATTATCGACTCTAGAATTTGGTGTAATTGTATCATTTTGAATTGCTATTTCTTTTAAGCTTCGTTTATTTTTTTTAATTAAAATTTAAATCACACACTTTTTAAATTAAATAATGTAGATATAAATTGTAGGGTCTCGTTTTGATTTGAATTTTATTTACTTCTCATCTTTTAAACACTAACATTATTATTTAATTCTTTTGAAAAAAATTACCAAGAATGGCCATAAAATAAAAGTAATTAAAAATAAAAAAAGTAATGTAAAAGTATTAAAAAAAATAGATATAAAAGTAATTATGAGTTCACTCGGTTGTAGTGTCTCTCTGAATGATTCTTTCCAATGCTCTCTGTTCCGTCCCGTCACTACCTACCGACAACGCATCTATTCCCATGTTGTTCGGTTCCCATTTTTCCTAAAATGGGTGTTTACGTGTTTGCTTTTCCCATCTATTTATGTATTGGGTGTTTATGGGTGTTAAAGTGTCTCTCTCTCTCTCTCTCTCTCTCAATCTCTCTCACGCGTGGTCATTTGGATCGTCACGGGCATGGAATCCTTGCGTCTCCACTTACTCTTTCCTTTCTGGGCGGATCGGTTGCTGAGCCATCATTCACTGGATCGGTTGTTCGTAAAATCTCTCTCACCGTTTGGTTTTGACGACGTGTGTAAGTGTATTACGTTTTATTTTTATTTTTATTTCACGGCTCCCTTGTTATCGTCGTGTCAGCGATTTTTCTTGCTCTACTCACGGGCATGGATTCCTTGCGTTGTGGGTGGTTTTGTAGGTCCACTCTACTCTTTCATTTCCGGTTGTTGCTGAGCCATCATTCACTGGACCCCCGAAGGGTATCATCATCTTTGCTTGATTTCGATAAGTGTTTGGTAGAAAACGTATGGCTGTTTGGTTTTGACGTTTTTATTTTTATTTTTACGTTTGGTTTTAAATTATTCATTCCAATATAAATGTTCTCGATCTATAGCCTTACATAGCCGAGAATGAATGATTATCCAAACTGTGCTCGTCATGTAGTCATAGAAATGAGTTTGGGTTTATGCCACCTCACGACCACCAAATGCCAAAAAAAAAAAAAAAAGAGTTTCTCAATTCTAAAACTAAACATTTATTGTGCAGAGGTAAAAGTAAAGGTAAAAGTAAAACAATGAAAACGGAAATAAATGAAGTAAGGATAATCTTGTGATGACAGGGAAGTGTTCCTTTGCATCAATGTGCGATTTTATGTCAACATATACTACTTGTGCCGTGCCGCTCTTAAACTGATTGTGCAATTCCTTGACACCCCCTTGTAATGGAGGAAATTGGTTTTAATTAGCGGACTTTCGAAAATAAATTGCACCCCCAACTTTTGTCGGTTTATATTTTTTTATTTAGAAGAACCCAGTCACCCCTTCATTGATTAAAAGAAGACCATGTACATATGTCGTGAATGATACTCTCCATGCATGATTTGCGTAGGGTATTCTAATAAAGTTTTCTTTTAAAACTGTATTTGGGTTACATGTTATTGTTGGACCTAAGCAAATTATTGCTAGTGATCTACAAGTTCAGGCACAAGCTGCCAATTACTTGGAAAAGAGAGCTATTGGTAGAAGCAAGGGGTTCTCATCTTCTAGCATGGATGATGGATACCACTTTCCCAACAGAATTATACAGATACCCTTGGGGAAACAGAAATAGAATTATTGATGGAAGCAAAGGGGTTCTCACATCACGTATTTATTCATGTTGTTTTGTTTGTACATCACTCCTTCACATCTGCTTGAGGAAAAATAAATAAATAAAAGAAAAAGAACAATTGCAGAGTAATTGAGCAGTTGTTTGACTTAAGAACGGCTGTGGTTATGCACTAGAAACTTTTCATAATTTTGTATATGATTTTGGATTTTGTGTGATTATTTTTAAATTTGTAAAATTAATACTCTCCATTCTTTCAGTTGTTATTGCTAAGATGGAAGAGATTTGCTCTAGTTGCAGCAATGTGCATAATAGTAGTGCGGGCAGTGATTGTTCTGATGCATGGATTCCATTTAGGTTTAATATGCATCTAATTGTGAATAGTTGAGGTTCTGAAGTTTTTACAAGAGTTTTCTAATATTGAGGTGTCATGCACGATTCTCTATTTTCCTTCCCTTTTTGTTCAATACATGCTTTTTATGTAGTAAACGCACTCTTTGTTTTCCATTTTTATTCACCAGCATATGCCTGATATTAAAGTGGTATCAGAATTTTTGGCATCCAATCTTTCACTGTTAAATTGGGTTAGAAGCGGGTAAATAATTCACGTGTAAGCATGGGGAATATATATATTATACTACCACTTGAAAGTCGCTAGATTCATATTTTATTTTCTTTGCCTTTCTGTTTCACGTATTTTGGATATGCATTTTGCTACTGGAAATGACTTATGGTATTGCCATTTTCAGCTTGTTTTATTCATATGCATTCTACTTATGGTCATGTCATGCATGAAATATATTCCTCAAAGCTACCAACAAGTCTTAGTTCAACTGACATTTCCCTCTCCCTTTGTGGAGGTCGGATGTTCAAGTCTTTCTGTTTGCATGCATTTATTGTCTCTTCCCTTATTTGAGGCCCATCTGTTAAAAAAATGTTCAAAGCCTATGGGATAAACGAGTAATTGTTGAAAAGTTTGGTATTTTTTAAAATTGCAAATTTGTTCAAGTATGTGATTTTATAATATTATTGTGATGGTCTAATTTATCATATCAATTTATTGGTCTAGTACAAACCTATTTTCTTAAACTAGTCCAGCAGAGAACAAAAATTAAATAATATTAATATTTTATTAAGTCGTCCTTAGTCTATTGCTTCTCAAAGCAGAAAGCCTATATGACGTATGGGAAGATTATGATAGGCAACTGACACATTGGAATGCAATAGATTAATAAAACTGAAAGACAAGGGTGATTCATCACCCCTATAATTTCCTAGCCACAAAAGGGCTATTGATCTAAACCAATAATGAGAATGATTTCAATATTTAATTATTTATAATAATGTGTTGAAAATAGGTGCCTCATTACTATATATAGGGTTAACAATCCATGTGTGTCACAGATGATTAAGAGTGAGAGAGGGCAAAAGTCATTACATATTCTTTGGTAGAGTAGTAAAGGTAACAGAAAGAAAATAGTATGATAAAAATACATACTTGGAAAAGCAAAATAGGGCTGCCTCATAACATCATGCCTCTAAATAGGTAAATAATAGATCCTTCAAATAGGGCAGTAAAGAACTCAGGCTTCATCCACAGCAACGTCATCTCAGACAATATACTCAATTGTAGAAGCTTTAGAGCACCTACTTAATTTCAGGAATTTTAAATGAATTGATGATATTTCAAGCCTTGCCTTGTGGCTTATAACCACAACTTCTAAATTGATTTATTCTCTCTTACATGGTTCAAGTTTCTGGTCATGCGATCTTGGCTTTAATTCTCTGGAATCGAGCAAAGTCTCTTATATAATTATATGCATAGACTCTTAACTAGTTGTGCTTGGAGGGCTTCTAATTGTCTTGAATTAGTTCATGCTAACTTATGTGGACCAATGAACATAGAGTCATCTAGGGGAAGTCGTTATTTCTTTCTCCTAACTGATGATTTTAGTCGCATGAGTTGGGTTTATTTCTTAAAAAATAAATCAGAAGCTTTTGAGAATTTCAGAAAATTCAACTCTTGTTGAGAAGCAGAGTGAGTCATGCATTAAAACACTCCCGCACAGACAGTGGTGGAGAGTTCTTATCTAATGAATTTACTCTTTTTTGTGAAGAATATGGGATTCGCAGGGAGTTAACAGCGCCATATACACCAGAGCAGAACGGGGTGGCTGAACAAAAGAATCCCACATTCATTGAGATGGCAAGAAGCTTACTTAAGCCAAGGAGGTTCCAAATGAATATTTGGCAAAAGCAATTGCTACTTTTGTTTACTTGTTGAACCTCTCGCCTACAAAGGTTGTATTGAATCAAACACCTTTTGAAGCTTAATTGGAGGATTAATTTATTTGGGCCATACTCGAACCAGATATTTCTTTCTCTGTTGGTATGGTTTCAAGGTTTATGAATAATCCTACAAAACATCCTTATGGAGTAGCAAAAAGGATCTTAAGATATATTTCAAGAACTTTGAATTTTTGGAATTTGGTATACTTATGTTTCAGAATTCTAGAACTTTGACAGTGATTGGGCTGGCTCATTGGATGATAGAAGGAGTACTTCTGGAAATATTTTCAACCTTGGAGCAGGAGCTGTTACTTGGAGTTTGAGGAAACAAGCTACAATAGCATTATCAACTTTTGAGGCAAAATATATTGCCGCAACATCTTCAGCATGTCAAGCTGTATGGTTACGTAGACTGCTCACTGATCTGCATCAAGAACAAAAGGAGGAAACTATAATATTATGTGACAGCAAGTCAACAATTGCGACGGCAAAAAACCCCACTCTCCATGGAAGAACAAAACATTTTGACGTTCGATTCCATTTCATTTGTGACTTGATTGCAAAAGGTGTGTGATTTCCTTAAAGTCTTACAGTACAGATGAGCAGTTGGCCGATATCTTTACAACAGCGGTTCCATATCATAAGCATATTTTCTTTAGGTCAAAGCTCGGTGTTTGCAACTTTGAATCAAAGGAGAGTGTTGAAGACTGATTCAAGTTGCCAGCTCAAAGTCTTGGCTGACCTGTCTTAAAAAGTTGATGGTTTTTAGATTTTTCTGTTCCTAATAATCTGGCATGTGTGTTAGGGGTTTGCAGTAAGTGGATTAGTGCCAATGATATCTGATAGTTGAGTATTTTGTAGTTTTTAGTTTGGATGTAAGCCTATATAAGGCATACTCGTTTATTGAATAAATATATAGATTTCTTGTTTTTGTTTACTCTCTGCAGTTCATTCTTAATTCGATCTCTGCTGCAAATTTGTATCTTTTATTGCTCTGTTACTCCAAATCTCTCCAGGGATTGCTTGGCCTTATCAGATGTGACGTGAGAGTAGCGCCGGAGCTTCTCGCTGGTTGTGGTTAGCTAGCCACGCATCAGAGGGAGACAGACCTTCATTGATCTGCTCATGCAAAGTGAGCGCGATCGCTGAAGGAGGCTCGATGGCCTTGTTGACCCCTAGCCGGTTTCAAGGTTTCAACAAGGGCATTCAGGTAAAACCAACATCCAACTTATTGTTTTTGTTTTTGTGTTTACTGGTATTATATATTGGGTGTTGTGGTGGATTGTGAATTTTTTTTTATGGAGCATGTTGATTTTGCTAGAAACATGGACAAGAGAGATTTGGTTGAATATCGTCATTGACATTTTAGACCTGTAAAGGTTTTTCCAATTGCTAAAACAAAAGGTTTAAAACCCATCATAGAATCATCATGTGATCGAACAATTAATTATGCTTCAATCAAAAGGATTGAAGAATGATTGAATACCCCCATCAACTGTTGTTTAATCAAAGTATTCGAAATAGACTTCTCAAAAAAGATGAAGAAAGATTGTACAGCCTTATTGGGCATGGTTTAATTTATTGTATGGCCTTATTGTACAAAATTCTCAAAATAGAGTTCCCAATTTTCACCTGCTTGTTTAATTTGGATTTCCCCATGCTTCGACATAAAATCTTGCATCGAGGAATGGGGTTCCTAGAACAGTTGACTTCAACTTTTATGGGATCATGGGTTCGATTGATAAAAAAATCTACTATCATGCCCCTCTGAGTGATTTATTCTTATTTTGTTTTCTATCAACCATTTATTCATACATTATTATGTTAGCAAATTACTTTAATAATTTTGAAAATGAAAATAAAATGAGGCATGTTGTATATATATGTGTGTGTTTGTGTGATAATGTACACCTTGTGACACCACATACAACGAGATATGTTGCTCCACATTGATATTATTTGTTAGGGTTGGACCAAGACGAAAATCTATATACATGTTATAATATTATTCGTTTTGGTCTCATGACATAAACTCGTATGCTTTAAAACGTGTTGTGACAATTATGAACCGCTCGAAAATATTAACCTATTGACTTTCTCTCTTTCTTCCATATGAGACAACTTTTCCAATGGTTCATATTCTGTTGTGGTCAATCCTGCTTTTGGACATCTAAAGTCCATTTCCACGTCTTTTTCCATCCTGAGGACGGCCCTTTCAACCCTTCAAAGAGTGGCTTATTATTTTTATGGGATCTTCCATTTTGGAGCACTGGATGTCCTTTGACTGATACTTCTTTATATAGTGTGATTTCTTGGATGTTTAGCTGGTCTTCTAGCATCTTGACTATGTTTTCTGGTTTTTTTTCTTCAGCAGCAATGTTCTAGTCTGTGGTTTTCTAATGACCGCTCCCTTGGAATTTCTTTCCTTAATGGCAGTGGTTTATTTCTCTTCCATGGGAAGCTTAATGCTAGACATGTTTCTATGATAATGGTACCGGTAGCTTTTATGACAAGGTTTTTTATACAGTTATTTTCCCAATTTTCTCTTAACGGTTCTGGAGTTACTTGCTGACTTACTTTTTGTAAATCATCGCAGTTTCTGGTTCTGACTGTTATTATGGGCTCCACTTCCAGTTCAAGGAATCTGGGGGGCTGATTATTTTGGAGGTGTGTATGGATAAAGTTGCTGGACTTTGCAGGCTCGGCTCTGGCATAGTTGTTTTTATTTATGTTTATTCGTATACTATGTTGACTATAGTGCAGAAACTATGATGTGCACATACATTAGTTATATTGTCATTTTGAGTAATGCAAAATAGTCTACTTTCTTCTGATATGGGTACTGGGACCTATTTGTCATGTCATCAAGTTAAGACTACTGTTATTAGATGATTGTATTTGTATCCATGATAAAAATAATGTAATTTTACTGTTGTTTAACGACGGGATGGAGCTAGTAATCTCACTTGGTTTTATTGGCAATTTTGCATATCCATTGACTGAATACTCACTTCCCGTCAACATTGTGTATCTGTTTTTGTTAATTTATTTTCCTATTCCGTTTGTCTTTTACAGGTAGAATGTGTTATTTAGGCGGTATATCTTTAAACCGTACTTGCTTCAATATTTTCTCTGCATTAGTAACAAACTAGCTAAAAATTTTAATATTATTATTTTCTTTGCATTAGTAATATTATTTTATATAAATAAATTTATTAAAATTTTTAGCTAGGATAAAAGATGGGGTTGCCCTGCACAGACGTGGATGCCGGAGACTGGATTTGGATGTTGATCATGTTATTTTGTTTTATTTTCCCTTAAACTGGGTCAGCATTACCAGTGTCGAATGTTAACTTCCTCTTAATATAATCAATGCCTTTTTTTTCTTTTCTATATTTGGAAATCTTAGATCATACATTGATTTGATCTTTTAGATTGACTACCTACCGGACTGGAAGAACTGCTCGCGTGGGTAATGACGGTTATGACGGGAAGAACTTCCACACATCAATGTTTTTGGGAATCTCAGCCCATTGTTCTCGACGTGATAAACTGGGTTATCTTGTAAAACTGGTTAAAAAACGTTACGCTTTATTTTTTTTATTTTAAAGAAAATTATTTAGGGTTTACTAAATTAAATTTTAATTTTGGGGGGGAATCTCTTGTACTTAGTGTGATGGTTATCCTAGTAGTAGTCAAAAACCCACCTTATTACTATTTATTTTTTCTGGCTATTTTTAAATTACTACAAAGTTTTTTAAAAAAACCACCATTAATTACCCATTTTTAATGCTAGCTAATATTTTCATATCTATGTGAATTTAAGTAAATGGGACTTATTACACTTTTTGAATCTTTCTAATAACCATATTAGTCCCAATAAATAAGCATTTCTTTTTTTCCCAACTAATGGTGTTTAAATCTATAACTAACATAATAAACCACCTCTGGGTTTCATGTACCAATTCAATTAATCATAAAAAAATTATTAAAAGAAAGTTTTAGCATTAAGAATAAGAATTTAAACACTCAATCATGAAAATAATAGAAGTAAAACAGTCCAAGAAACTAAATTGTGTGTTCTTTTTAGACTATATAAACACTACAATTTTTTTTGAAGTCATATACTAAAACTAAGAATATAACAAATAATACTACAATCTTCCTCAATGCCCACCTCTTCGAGCCCACTCAAAAGCCAATTTCTCACTTCATATTCATAGGATTGAGTCCAACGCCCAAATTTTAAATATGGTCACAAAATCTTCTAGCAATTGGAAGAATCTTATAGACATGCTACTTAACACTATTGTTCATCTATATCAATAGGATAAAAGTGTTCTGATTTGCAAAGTTAATCATCTACAAGTTTTATGATATCATTAAAATCCTATTATTTTATTTAAGTAGAATGAACTTGTTCTTTTTAAATTTTTTGAAAGTCCTATAACAATTTAAACCCATTTGATATCTTTATATAAGATGACAATGTTAACATTATTATATCAAAATATCTTATTTTTAACTTTGAGTTATTTGTTAAGTCTTATGATAACTCTCATAGTCCTCTAATATTTTTTTAAAGTTTTTGATGATGCTTTTGACTTAACTTTAAAGTATAAAAGAGTAAGCTATCTGATAACTTTGAAAATCTTTCTAATATCATCAACTGCACTTTTATTTAATTCAAAAGGCTTCTTATTTCTCGTAACTATTTTGACAAATGCTCAAAAGACTTTGAGTCTTTATAACACTGTTTTGCTCCATTTTAGCCTTTTTTTTCCTTCATGGCCAACATACCTACAATACATAACACCCCAAAGACATTAAAAACATCAAAATATAATTAAAAACACATAGACATAAACAAAGCAAATATAAACAAAGCTAACACTATGGAGGGCCGGGTTTAAAAAAAACTTAAGTGAGTGTCAAAATAAGACACAAATAAATAAGAAAAATATGTTTTTATCATCTCTTTCATACTTAAACTCTTGCACACACTCTAGCTTGGCCAATAAAACATAAAAGGTTCAATGATGGTAAACCAACAATGTAACACTCAAATGTATAATAAGAACAATGTAAGTATATATAAAATAAAAAATGTTTTGCGTGTGCGCTAAAATATGTTTCTACCATTTCTATTTCTAGGGTTTTTCAAGCATAGTGATTGCAATAATGATCCGTTACATCCATGAACTACACATGCTATTATGATCCTATCTCAAGAGATAACACTCTATAGCCCTATTTATAAGGAAGCGTTAAGATTTTTTCAAATGAGGGCAAAAGATCATTAGAGAAGATTAGCATTCATAACAATATTTATGATATGAAATTTTACAAGATTGATTTTAAGGATATTTTAACTTGGAAAAATAATAAAATCAAACTTGAAGTTAAAGGACCAAAAAATTAAAATTTTAATAATAAATTTAATCAAACAATAAATTTGGTGTACATGTGTAACCTTTTAGTTGTGGTAAGGTTAGAGGCCAACGATCACGTAGTAAACTATCACAATGGGTAGAGAGATTAATGTTCCAAAAACAACCCTGTACATAAAATGTAAAATTTATTTTGATAAATGTCCATAAAAATAAGTGTAAATTATCTAAAAATGAGTAAGCTTTACTCACGCTGTGCCTAATATATCTGCTTGGTTCTCATAAGCCTTTGCATATACGAAAGTAATAACACCTTGAGGGAGAGCGGCCTATAATTAAGAAAAAAAATCAAAATAGTATAAAAAAAGTAATAAAAATCCCATCACATAATTATAATTTATGCTTATGTCATAAGATTAATTTTCTTTTTATATATATTGTAAGATTTTACTAAAATGACAATGTAAGACCATAAGAATTTTAATCTAAATCGTTTGGGTGATATCACATTTTTGTATTGTAGCATGACTATATATATAATGTAAGTATTAAACAATAAAAATAATAGTGTTACACATTTTAAATTACATTAATTAAAATTAAATAAAGAAATACTTACTTTGTAATTTAAAAAAGACATGGGAGAACATTAAATTTAAAAATAAAAATTACATGGAAGTTCTAATATTTATTTGTTACAGTTATTTAAATTCATTATGGAATTTTTTTTTCTATATTTGTGAGTTGATAAAATGATTATCTCCTATTGAGAATCTAACTTGTGTCAAAACAAGCAAGCCTTCTGTCTTCCTCCAGTCATAATATATTCAAATCAAATACAAATAGTTATACATATACTTTAAAAGTGCTTTCATTATGTCTAAATCACAAGCAATAACTATTTTTCATAAATAAATAGTCAATTTTAAAATACTATTCTAACACCGTTTATCTTTTTTCTCCGGACTAGAGTAATTTTCATTTTTTAAAAGTAAATATTAAAATTTTAATTATTATAATTATATTATTTAAATGAATTATATATTATGAACTCAAATTAATAAAAAATATTAAAATAAAAATAAATAGAAAAATTGATTTAATAAAAAAATAAAAATAAAAATATTATTAGAGTTACATGTGAATAATATTACATTCGGGTATTCGTTTTAGGCATGCACGTTCAATTAAAATCATAACATCATAGAATAAGAGAACGGTAATATTACCTGAACGATAGAAACTCGAAGAATAGGTCCACGAAGACCAAGGACAATGGATGTGGCTGTAGCCACAATAGGCCCGACCAAGAACCTCACAACCATGGCAATTAGTGTTTCCATTTTACTGCAGGTTATTATCTTGGGTTGTAAAGCAACAGACAAACCTGTTCTTGAACATAACAACATTGTAATTACATTCAATTTCTTAAAAAAAAAAAGCTTATACATTCATTCAATCATTTGTGCATGAGAAAAGGAACCGATCGCAAATATAATCACAGTAATTCGATTACAATCAAATCGTTTGTAGTTGTAATATACTCACTTCACACATGATCAAACGTTTATAATCATAGTATAGTCATTGTAATTTTTTCCCTGTCAGCATGCATCATGGCCATATATGGGTTATGGCCATATATGGTACTATCTATAATATTCACATATATTAACTATATATGGTACTATCTATAACTATATATGGAATTTCCGCTCTATATATATATGTGTGTGTGTGTGTGTATGGGAAAGAAAGAAGTACACACCCTAAATAAATAAGTTTATCTCTAGTACTCAAATTTCATGTTTTTATAGTTTCATTAAACCAAAGAACAAATATGAAAAATAATATGGCTATCAAAGTTTTTAAAAGTTTTGATAATTTAAATTTCTTTATTTGTACTTTGAAAAATATAGGTGTATTTAAATTTAAAATTCGACTCATCTCATCCCCGACTACATGTACCATTCTCCTTCGTTAAGTTATATGGAAGCATTTCAATGTGCATACTTTTTCATGTGAGTTTTATTCATTAGGTTTGATATATTTAAAAAAAATAGTTCGAGTATAAAATTTAGGATAATCCAAATTAATACAGACTTAATAATCACCTAATTAGCTAGGCATCATGTGTATGTATATGTAGGAGTAAAGTGGATAACTGATATATACCCAAGCCGAACATTGCCATTCCAATGGCAGCATCTGCCAACATGTCTACCGATCCTTCCACAATTTTTGGCGTTGCGACGTTCCATCTGCGACAAGAAATTCATCCTTATTGTAAATAATAATAATTAAACAATCAATATTATGTTATGGACTTATGTGCCGCTTTATACTTATTTATGTTATTTTAATGTTTTTAAATTTAAAAATAAATTATATTCCTAACAACAAATATTTTAGAAATTAAGAATATATTTTTTGAAATTAAATATCATAAAAATTAAAAGAAATAAAATAAAATATGATGAGTCTAAATAATAAAAAAATAAAAGTAACAAAATTAAAAAATAATTTGAATCCGTCCGTTAAAATTAAATTTAGATTTTAAAATATAAAATAAATATAAACATCTTTTAAAAATAACTACAAGCTCACGTGTTTTTAAAACTATATTTATATATTAATTATATTAACTTACTATGAGATCTATATTTTTAGAATTTAGCATGTGCGATGCTGATCAACTCGTAATCTGGGTTAATCGTGAATATTGTTTTTAAGAAAATAGTAAGCAAAAGCTTAAAAAAATTATAAAGTTTAAATATATACTTGTTTAAAATAAATAAAAAAGTGTATCCAATGTTAAAGGTTTACATTGGGATATGAAAAGGGAAAACATCTAAATATAACCATTTCCTTGTTTTTTTACAGAGAAATTAATTTGAACTCGCAACTACTAGCACACAATGAAATGACTCCATGCTCACACTTCTTGCTTAAAATAAATATATAATATAAAATTATGTATTAAAAATTAGAGTATTTATTTACCGTCTAAATAAATAATAATAATAAAAATAATAATAAAATTATAAGTTCCAATGAATATATTTTTAAAATATATACAATTATTTTAAATTCTAGTGTTTCAATATATAAAGTATTATTATACGAATAATGAATATAAGCTGTGTTACAGTGAAAAATGAGTTAAGCAATTAATATCAGAATTTATTTTAATAATAATATTTAAAATATTTTATTTTATTAAAATAAAATAAAATAATTATTTTCGAGTATAAAATATAAAAAACTAAAAACTAATTTTATTGTTAAAATTTTAATAAGTAAAAATAAATTTTTATTATTTTAATTTTTTATACGCACATTTTAAAATCTAAAAGAGAAAACAATACATAAAATATTTTCCATCGTAAAACACAAAGCTCTCTTTGATATATCTCTAATCCGTCGGCAAAACCAGCATCATCGATCACTCTTAAAATTGTGTGTGTTTTGAACTATACTACACTTGTTCAAAAATGCATTGCATTCAAAGATGGAGACTTGTTCAGGTTTGGGCTTACTAATCGAATCTAGGCCTCTTTGTTCAAATCTGGGAGGATGTCTAGTTCAAATCTGAGGTTGTCTGTTCAAAATTAAGTGGGGGGCTTCGTCGGAAGTGTGTTCAACTCTATTCTTAACTCTGTTCTTTCAGAACCGGTGTGGTTTGTCTGAACCAGATAGAGACAACTTGTTCAAAACTCGTGATTTCTGGGAGAGATATAGGGGTGACATGACAACAACTTGACTAGATCTTCTGGACACTACAAAAACAAAAACTCTAAATACATATTATAAATACATATGAGGGAGAAAGATAGAGAGAAAGAGCGCAAGGGAGAAAAGGAAGAGGCTTGAGCTGTGTGAATCTGGACGGGAGGAGGTAGAAAGATTGCATAAAATCAAGTTTTGAAGGCGTTAGAGTGCTTTTTTTGGAAATATGAGGGAGGAAAATCTCCTTTTGGGATTTTGGGCTCGTAGCTCTCGTCGATAACTTCAAATAAAAAAAATAGACTTAATTCCGACCATTGTACGCATGGAAGAGATGATCGACGCCTGCTCGAAGCGTGCTCGAGACTAGGCTCGAGCATATGTGCCCGAGCAGATTTGCTCAAGGCGAGGCTCGAGCAGAGGTTCGAGCAGATTTGCTTGAGTCCATGCTCGAATTTCTGATCGAGGCTAGGCTCAAGCACGCTTCGAGTATGGGCTCGAACAGATGATTTGGAAGTCCACCGAGTCGTGAAAAAAAAAAACGCACCACGTCAGTCGGAGACACAAAAGATGTTGCGAGCGCAATTGTATATAGCACTGCCCAAATGAGTGTGGATCGGAAAAATGGGTGTGGTGAAATGAGTGTGGTTAAATAGGTGTGGTCAAAAAAAGCTATTATTTAAATTTGACTAATGCTAATCCCATTACGCAAATTATTTTTCTTTAAATTTATATAAAGTCAACTATTTGAAAAGTTAATTACCGAACCCTTTTAATTTTATTCCGTATAAATAGTACTATATATAAAGAGTATATATACGCTGCTACAAGAAAAAGAGAATAACTCTTCTGACACAATTAAGGGGGTGTAGGATTCGTATGAATTGACAGCACGATTTGGCCTGTTCGCTATTGCATTGTCCAACTTTGCAGCATGATAGAAGTTTAATTTGAGTGAAAGTATAATTTAGTATGATAAATGAAAGTTTAATTTTAACGTTAAATTTTAATTTAATAGTTTAAATTAAATTTTCTTTCATATTTTTTATGTAATATAATTATATATATATAATTTTATTAAAATAAGATTAACTGAAACATATATATATAGTATTTAGTGCTTTATATTAAACTTTAGTTTGAATTTTTATGCAATGATATAAATATCTCACATTAATAATAAGAATGAACAATTCCATTATAGCATTAACACAAATACATACATATATATGCATGTGTGTTAAATAAAAATAACAATATATTAAATGTAAGTGTGATTAATTAAATAATTTAAATTATAATTTTACTTAATCATAACAGGTAATATAGTATTAAATAAATTACCATTTATATCGTTATGACTAAAAATTAAAAAAAAACATCATATATATAAATAAATACAACTTTTAATCGCGACAGTTGGATTGACATGACTATGAGTAGTGTATTTATGTAGAAAAAAGCACCGTATATATATACACACACACACACAACATGTAATCGCCGCAGTTGGCGTTGACATGACTATGACTAGTATACGTAGAAAAAAGACCCTATATAGGACAAGATAAAGCCTGGAAAACTGTCTCCGCCGTGCAAGATAAAAAAAAAAACGTGCAGGATTCTATGAACACGTACATGTGTGCGTCACGTGGGATCGAGAAGCCTAATTCAACAAATTAAAATTGAGCAATTTTTCAATGAAGAAATATTAAATATTTCAAAATTAGTGTGAATGATTTACCTCACAGGGTGCATGAATATTTCACGTAAAAGTTAATTTGGGAAAATTAACTTTTGGTGTGCTTATAATAATATCGTCAACAAGAATTATATATAAATAAATACAGTAAAAGTTAATTTAGGGGGGCTGTAAATGGTGTTACCTGAAGGCAATGAGAGACCAGATGAGGCCGGCGCTGCTTCCATACAACATGGGGTTCCTGATGAGGTTCCTACAAACCATTATGACTATGAGCTTCGCCACCACGCATGCAGATGGCGTCTGTTTCTTTTTCCCCACACCCACTCTTTGGTTCAATGTTGGTGGAGTAGTGGCCGCTCCTCTCACACTCGTTACTGCCTCTGGGTCCAACCCATGGCTCCCTCGTGCCAGATCATCTGTTCAGCCACCAAACCAAACCCTATTATATATTTTGACAATGTACGTATCCAATTTTTAAAAACTTGTTAACCCGATAATTCATAATAATCGGACTAATGTGATGCAATTCAAATCGCAATGTGTTTTTTTTTTAAATATCGTAATTATGCTAAATCAGTTTAGTCATTAATTTAATTATAATTTTTCTGATTGAATATTCGAGTTACTCGCACCACTGATCGACTGCACTGCTGTTAATTATCCCAGTCTTACAAAAAAAGTTTTTTTAAAAAAACATCATCGGATATGTTTGATAAGTTTTAGGAAACAAATTAAAGCGTAGTTTTTGATAATTTTGCAACTACGACAAAGTCTTAAGCCTTTACGGCTTAAAACGTGATTTTAGTGTTGCCATCGAACAACCAAAACAATCACAATAAAGTAAAAATCACATTTTTAAAATCTAGATAATTAGTAAATAATCTAAATAATGTACAATAATAAACAAATATAATAATTATCAATCCTATTTTAAAATTCACAATAACGATAGCTATTTTTAATTATTTAAAACAAGATTAATATTTCTATTTTTTATCACCTATTACTATGTTTTATATACCATTTTATTATAAAAATAATGAAAACTATATCAAATAATTAATAATAATAATAATAATAATAATAATAATAATAATAATAATAGTAATAATAGTCGGAACCAGAACGCCGACGCGGAAACAAACCCGCAGTGCTCTCTGTCATGGGTGTTGCCACGTTCCATAATGTAACCCCCGGGTCCTCGCTGTCCTTGCGGTACGATGATTTATCATCGGACCTCGACGACGCGGACCTCGGGAGCACTACGCCGTTGGGCCTGTCGGGTTCAGCGTCCAAGGGGCCCAAGCGGGCGACGGAGACCTCATTGGAGTCGACCAAGGACGATTTTCTTTCTTCGGCTTCGTCCGTGGGGAACTTACGGGAGAGGAGGACGGTGGCGGCCCTGTACTCGAACATAGCCATCAACAGATTAATCCATACCAAACACTGCAAAACTGCGATCTGAATCAGAAGACTGATGGCCACGTCTCCGTACATCGCCTTGAAGAGGGGTATGCCGACGACCACGGTGTTTGGGACGGTGGAGAGGGAATAGAGCGTGATGGCCCAGTCAAGTGTGGCACGTTTGCACACCAAAAGCCATACAAGGAGCGCCACGAGGATTACGACCTTCTGGAGGGCGTCGGCCGCGATGAAGCTGAGGTCCATGGCGTAAGGGTTGTTTTTTGACATGAATTTGAAGACAAGCAGGGGCAGGCCGAAGTTGGCGACGAAGCGGTTGATACCGGTACACTGTTCCGGTGTGAAGACACGCCACCACTTGACAGCGGCGTAACCGAACAGGATCGCCACATACATCGGCAACATCGCTGCGATGACTTCATAGATGTCTCCTCCGGTGATCATCCAAGATCGTGTTATATATGTCGATCTATATATATATATATAATATTACGTGTGATTGGGAAAATAACGAAGAAAGAGGCTGGAAATGAAATTAATTGTGGGTTTTATACGTATATATATACATATATATATATATATGAGTACCTGTTGCGTGTCTTTGCCTATTCTGTCATGTTTTTAGTCCAGTCCTTAATATGATTATGTGAACCGACCAGCGGCCCCAACAGCCCACAACACAACATCGTTTTGCTTAGATTGCTATGTAATTTTAAAAAAGAATATTAAAAAAAAACAAAAACCCGCTGATCAGCGACCAGCGGCCCCACCGTAGCTCAGCTCTGCTGTCAAATTCATAAAACGCCTTTCCTTATATGCAGCACTGGTATTCGAATTTCGTGGCTGACTCGCGGACCGATTCTCCTGCATGCGCTGGAGCTGTGATCGTGTACTTTACATCCCTCGTGAGTCCTGGGCGAATGAAGGATCCTGATTCGTCGGGCGTTACACCAAGTCTGGTCTTTTTGTTTTTGTTTTTTAATCAGCGACCAGGCGTGCAAATCTACCTCCCTCGATGAGCTGGTCACTTTGTCCACGTTTGCGTTGACATGGACTTGCGCCTTCAACAAAGCCGGTGCAGTACGGCTCTCGATAAAATTAAATAAAATTAATTATATTTTTTAATGAATGACAATTCATAATATATATTTCATCTAAAAATAT
This sequence comes from Taxillus chinensis, assembly GCA_023512835.1. Classification (NCBI taxonomy): domain Eukaryota; kingdom Viridiplantae; phylum Streptophyta; class Magnoliopsida; order Santalales; family Loranthaceae; genus Taxillus; species Taxillus chinensis. Next base: position 16,289,783 of record CM042086.1, on the reverse strand, counting down.
TATTTATCAAATAATTATATGTTTCAATGAATATATTCGTCTCAAATTAGACATAAAATTAATATTATAAATAAATAAAATATTAAATTCCAAACTTGAATCAACAATTAGTTAAATTTAGTTAGTTAGTATTTTGAAGTTTGAAACATAATAAAATTGTTATTTAAAATATAACGTTGGAGTATAATTTGTTATTCGTAGATAAATTTTTTAAAACATTTAACTATTTCATTACTAATGTTTTATTAACTCAAACTCAATATTATTTGTAAACTTAATATAAGATGAATTTAAAGTGAGGTTCAAGCGGTAAATAAATTAATATTATTTATATATATAATTGAATTGTTTCACTAAATATAAAAAAGTAATACTAAAAATACACTAAAATGATATCGTTAAGCCTCTCCAACAGTCATACATATCCACTCTCCATTTTTATGTTTTGAAAATAAATTATAAAATGAATAATGTTACGTATAATTTCTTTTTGTGCAAGCCTATACACCTGATATTAGAGACAGATGGATGTTGGGACCAACGGGGTCATGCCTCTCTTTCCGTCTGAGTTACTACTTTATATAATAGGTCTTGTATTCTAATAGATGGTTTTTTTAAAGTTAGCCGCACTAGCCCTAAATCTGCGTAGACATAAGAAGGCGTCAATTCATCAACTCTCCTTAATTCTGGTTACTTTTTTTCTCATACGGGCTGTCTCACGCTCTCCTTAATTCCACAATTTGGAATCTCTCACATGAGTGGCAGGGAATCAAGAACCTGTCGACGTCACCCTCCCTCCCCCAAGCGACAGAGACATAGACACATGCAATGGTGCCATCCAGCACCTGTCATCCCTCCCCCAGACAGCTAACGGGCTAGGCCTCAGACCCCTAACCCTCTTCTCAGGACATGACGCGTCACGCCGACATTGTCCTTCAGCTGGGCTCAGCCTCTACACGTAGCAGCGGCGCAGCACCTTTAAGTTCCAAGCCTCTACGGCTCTATCCTCCTCTCTCTTCCTCATTGGCAACTCAACACCTCTAGACCTTCTTTATCGTGTGTTGCCTGTTGTCAGTCGGCGTCAGTGCTGGCAGTATGTTCTGTTGTTATTGTTACCAAAAAAAATGTAAAAATCACTTGTTCCTATGATATTGTAAAGACCCGTACTTGGGTGAGGTTGGAATACGTATTCGATAGTGTGACCTCAACTCGAGCGTTGACCTCACCATATTATTATTATTATTATTATTATTTAATATGGTGATTTCAATATGTTAAGTTTATTATTAAGGGATTTTGAATATTAGATTTTATTTTTATTAATATAATTCTTTGAGATTAATTCTTATAATTAAATATTATTATTATTATTATAAATCAAATGAACTCATATTAGTATAAATAGAGGGATTAGGGTAAAACCCTACATTCCTTTTGGTGCACCGATTTTGACAGGGAGACGTGAAGGGTTTGAGCCAGTTCAATCAATCTTTCCAAATCAAATCTAGGTAGGTGATTCTGGTTCTTTGTCTACCCTATTGCACGCTTTGTATCTCTTAATGTATGGGATTTGACGTCTAGACTAGTCAACGCTATGAGGGGTGAGCCGTTTGCGTCGGCCACGGCCTGCCATCGGAAGAGAGGAACGTCGGCTCAAAGGGTTGCAGACACGCCGGTGTGGAGAGGGAAGGGAAATCGTCGGCTTCACGGGCGGTGGTTTCAGGGGTACCGCAGCCGGGTTGGGGCGATCCGCACGGGGGAGGCAGTGGAGAGGCGGCGCGAGGTGGGCGGCGCGACGTTGCGCGTGTGGGGCGACCCGTGCACAGTGTGTTCCAGCGGCCGCGTGGATCCGGGCGTCTGCGCGTCTCGCCGCGCGGGGGTGGTGCGAGAAGGCGGCGGTGTCCGTCGCTGCCGCTTGCTAGGGGTGTGCCTGCGGGCGCACCGTGAAGCCAGAGGGAGCGCACGCTCCCTCATTTTTTTTTTACATATATATATAAATATATATTTAGGTAATTATACATATATATGATTGTAAATGGATAAATAAATATAGATATATATATATATATATAGGTAAATAACTTATATATATATATAAATATGATTGTGAGTGGATAAATATATATATATATATATATATATATATATATATATATATATATATATTTAGGTAAATAACTTATACATATGATTATAATTGGTTATATAAATGCAACGAGGTAAATGGTATACAGATACAAATATAGGTTTTGTACGGCTGAACTCATAAACATTTTGGCTTGAGACTGTTGATGAATTAAATGTGGAACTGTGACGGTTAATAGTGTTTGATGATTTAAATGTTTGAAATACTTATTATATTGTACACGCTAATTTTTACTTGTCTTGCTCGTTGTTTTGTTATATGTGTATTGATGGTTGGGTTGTGGAGGTTGTTGGGTAACCGCAGGTCCCACCTAGGGCTGGCCAGAGGCCGCAGGTCCCCTAAGTGGTTGGTTGACCCAGGTCCCGTATGTGGCAGGCTGTCAAGAGGGACACCGTGGGTCCCACATACGGCTATTGGAAAAAAAAATGATCCTCTGGGGTCGATTGTGAGGTTTTGGATGGTTGGGTTATAACGTCAATAGTTTGGTGACTTAATTGTGACATGTACGTTGCTCGTTGTAAATAAATGAAATGAGTTGTTTTATTCCGAGTGTTTAACTTAGGCCCTCGGTGGTAGAGTAGAGTACTACACTGGCACAAGCATACACTGAACATTTAGATCTAAGAATATATATAACCGGGAGTTAGAGATGGGGATCACCTACTGGGCACTCGTGCTCACCCTACTACATTTCTTTTTTTTCTACAGGTCGTAGGGAGTAGCTGGTGGAGTCACAACAAAGCTGGTGGAAGCATTATCAGAGTAAGAGTCATGTTAGGAATCTATCCTCTACTTTGAATTATTTGACTATTTCCTTTTTCGGACTTGGGTCTTTGGCAGTTGTACAAACTTGATTGGTTGGACTCTGATTATTAGCAGATTTGCTTACTAATAGCCTGTGTGTTGCATTGGTTTATTTGTAAGTACAAGCTACCCCGTTGTAGTATTGTATCGGTTAGAATTTAACCCCAATCCCTCGACCCCTAGAATGGGCGTGGGAAAGTCGCGTTCCTGGTTCTGTGGGTTTCAGAATTTGGGGGCGTGACAGATATATTGGCCCTTTCGGATTTGAAATCCTGACTTCATCCTTATCTTATGTAATAATATTCTATTTATTTGTGATCAAATCAACAAAGAGCTTAAAAAAATACCAAACTGATAAACTGATGTCACTATACAAAAGTCTTTTTTTATTGAAAAATGATGAGTTACAATTTATTTGTATAATTTAAAATAATATTATTTACACATCAGTTATGAGAACGGACATGCCACCCATAACAATTCCATTGTTGTTGTACACTTTTTAATGGGTGTGGAGAAATATATATATATATATAATTTATTATCCAAAACATATCTAATAAGATTTGACTGATAACGTTAACTTGTTTAATATAGTTGTAATGCTAGTTTCTAAACTTGTTGAGATGTTTAGTAGAGTAATTTCTTTAGGTACTATTCCTTAGTTGTAATTTCATTAGGTAGGGTGGTAGTCAAATAATGAATTGGTGGAAGTAATCGGATAATAGAAATAGGATAAACAAACAACTAAGGTTGTTTGCGTTGGAATGGTGGAATTCGATAAGGGATTCTTGTACTTTGCGTTCTGATTCTTTATTGCTTACTTAAATTTAATGGTTACTTGTGTATTTCAGTAGCATTGGACGGTAGGTAAAGATAATGGCATAAGTGGAGAACTGTACGTTAGATGGCAAATGGCATAAGTTTTTTTTTTTTTGTTAAAGATGCAAATGTGCTAGTAAGAGCAAATGAGATTATGATATAGTTGGTATGGTGATAACTCTCTGATTCCTTTGAATTCATAAAGATGGGTTGAGCGTAGGGAAGAATAACCTACAAGATGTGATGTGAAGAAAATTGGCCCCCCCTTTTTGTTAGCAATTCATTTTCATTCTTTATAGTTGTAATCCATCTTTATCTTTGCTCTATCACTTCACACCTTGTCCCACTCAATACCTCCACCAAAATTACTATTTTATATTTGGCTAACACATCATCACTCTTTAATAGCCATGCATATAAATTTTAAAATAAGAAAATAAAAATAAATTAAAAGTCCATTTGAAATGATATTATTTTTAAAAATAGCGAATGCAATAATTGTAAAAATATTCATGAGTAATAAAAAATTATTTAACAAACATAATTTTTAAAAACAATTATATTTCAAGAAAATTCAAAATCTTAACCAAGGAGAAAAAGAGTATTACTTACAAAACATCTTTATTCATTATTCAATTTTATCCCTTTCTTCATTTTGGGTCGGGTTGTACCACCCACCCACGCTGCTGCAATAGTCAATTGGCCTGGAAGACCAGAGAAGAAAAGAGAGGGAGAGCTGCCACCACTGCAGAGAGAGAGAGAGAGAGAGAGAGAGAGAGAGAGAATGGCACCTAAATCAGAAACCCTAGCCTCATCAGCATCAGAAACCCTCTCGTCCTTGGATCCGATCTTCCACATCCTTCAGATCTTCCCCTACAGCCTCCTCCGGGTCCCCCGCACCCGCCTGAAGCTCCCAACCCTAACTCTCCCCTCCGCCGCCGCCGTGTTCGGCCTCCTCCTCCTCACCTACTTCGCCGTTGTCTCCGGCCTCGTCTACGACGTCATCGTTGAGCCCCCCGGCATCGGATCCACCCAGGACCGCCTCACCGGCTCCGTCCGTCCCGTCGTCTTCCTCCCCGGTCGCGTCAACGGCCAGTACATCATCGAGGGCCTTTCCTCCGGTTTCATGTTCGTCCTCGGCGGTGTCGGCATCATTCTCCTCGACCTCGCCCTCGACAAGAACCGCGACCGCTCCGTCAAGGTGTCCTTCGCCGCCGCCGGCGTCTCCTCCGTCGTCATCGCCTACATCATGACCATGCTCTTCATTCGCATTAAGATTCCTGGTTATCTTAGGTGAAACAGTTATCTGTACCGTGAGTTTTGTGTTTTCCTATGAAATGTCATCGGGGATCTTTTGAGGCTCGAGGGTGCTTTGCTTTACCTCACCTTACCTGCATTGTGATTTGCTAGTGAGTTTTAGTTTTTAAGTAATCATTCTCATAGACGAACTACTTTTGCCCTTCACATTAAGCGATTTCCACCTGCATTGCTTTCTGTTTTGAGTTGGCGCGTGGATGATTTTATATATATATATATGGCTATGATCTTGCATGTTTGAGAAGTTCTTATACTCTATCGCATTGGCATGATGCTTTTTCCTTCCTGTGTTGAGACATGAACTTGGACTTAGAATATGCAGGCCTGGCTGTTAGAGACAATGAGCTGCTTCACAATAGTATATAGTTTTTATTCAAGTTTTTTTGAAATGAGATTTTATGTTCTCTATCATTATCCTTAAGATGATAGTCTTCACCACACCCCCCCCCCCCCCCCCAGCACCATTCAAAGTAAAGAACAGTATTTAGGACGCTTTCTCTGTGTTAGTAGAAGGTGGGTTAGGAATTAAACCTATCTGGGCCTTCAATGAAGCTCTCTTCGCCAAATGGGAGTTGTGTTTTACTTTTATGGTGGAGAGGGGCAGTGGTGGCAGGTTATTTAATTCATTGCTGGCCAGGGTCATTTTGGGCCCGTCAAGAGGCCCTTATGGGGTTGTCCCTTGGAAGGGCATAGGGAGGGGGTGGGTGCAGTTTCATCGTTTGGTCTCGTGGAAGCCAGGGGAGCCTTTTGGGATGCTTTTTGGTGTGGCAACCTTCCACTGAGGACGGCATTCCCTGCTATTTATGGGCTGGTTTCAGAAGAAGGGCTCGATTGCTTCTTTCCTGGAAGGAGCTGATTGGAATGTTGCCTTTATTTGGATACTTGGGATTGGGAATTTCAGGAGGTTTGGGCTTTTTAAACTTCTTATGCAAGCTGCATATTGCCAGGGTAACAGAATCAGTTGGTGTGAGGAGCTACGAGCTTGGGGGTTCTCTTTCAAAAGCTACTCTGTAGTACTAATAGGAGGACTGTCTCAAGGGATGTCAAGAAAGGGTGGTGTTTCCTAAGGTCCCGTAATGATAACTAAGATCTTACTCGGCTAATTTAAATGGTGTAAGGGGAAAGGTACTAGTTTCACTGAATTTTGGAGGGTTAAGGTCCCTACCGGCTTGGATTTTTGCTTGGTAAACTGCGTTGGGGAAGGTTCTTTCTCTCAATCAACTTCAGTGGAGGGGTTTGTCATTAGTGAGTCGGTGTCTGCTCTGCATATGTGCCAAATAGCTCATTGATTACCTCCTTCTCCATTGCAGTTAGGCGGGGCGGTGCGGTGCTAGAGGTTTGTGTTTTATATGTTGGATTTGGCTTGGGTTCTGAGGGGCGGGGCTGGGCGGGGGGGCTACTGCTTGATGCTGGGTTGGGCGATGATGTTGAGGATAGAGAAGCTTGCATGGAGTGAGACTGAGACGACTGAAAAAAAATTAGGGCTTTGAAAGGATACAAGGAAGGATAAATTTTAAAAAAATAATTTAGTCAAAAAAATATATGATATTTTATTGAAGTATCATTAATTAAAATGGTACTCTAACAAATTAAATATAATTTTAGTTAATTATTTTAATTTAATATTATTGAAGATGCTTTTATGTGGGATAGTAATCCCAGAATTTTCGAGAATATTAAGAGCATCTTCGTTATAGAATTTAGCATCTAGTAAAAAATTATTTTAATTAATTATTTTTAATGACATTCTAATAATATTCTTTATTTAGTTAATTTTATATTATTTTATCAATTTTTTAAATTTTGATTTAAATAATTGTTTTTTGATATGATTGTTTTTTTAATAATTAATATTTTATTGCATTAAAATATTAATAAAATTCTATAAATGATGAGTCTTGGGAATTTATTTAATTTAAGGAGTATTTATGATGAGTTGAAACAATTAAAATGCATAATTTGTTTGATATAATAAGATAGGGAGTAATTGCAAATGCTCTAAGAGTAGTATTTAATGAGTAAGAGCATGCTTAGTTTAATTTAAAAAATTACTTTTATCTTGATTAAAGTGTACATATTTTGTTTTGCATTTGAACTTTATATTCATTTAAATATTTTTTGTTATCATTTAAATATTAATATGATATCGCTCGTTTAAAGCATTCATTTTGAATATACCTTTAATGGTTTTTTTTAATATTTTTATTTCTTGTTAAAGTAAATAAGTAAACTTAGTTATTATTATGACTCCTTAATAATTTGTAAAGGTTTTTGTTGAGCTGGATGAAAGATAACAATTTGACTACAAGATTCAATTGTCAAGCCACGTCGAATGCTCTAAATGGGAGATGTGTGGGGTGTTTTTATGCATGACAGTGTAAATTTTTTACTTTGTTTTTGTAGTTTCTTGTCACTTCTATGGCTTTAATAAAGTTATATTTTTCTGATAAAAAATGTTAGATTATGGCCTCAACATCAAAATTGGGCTTTATGTTATCAATTGTAGAAAAGTTATACTTGAATACTTGAAATTAGGGATTCTGTTAATTGTGGATATGAAGGTTATCAAGATCATATATAATTTTAAAGACTTTAATTGTTAAGTCTAAATGTATTCATATTAGCAACTGGAGAAAAAGTCTCTAAGTAATCAATTTCATGGGTTTGAGTATAACTTTTGGTAATAAACCTGGTATTATATCTTTCTATTAACCCATTTGTTTTATACTTGTAAATTCATTTATACCCTATTAGTTTTTTGTCTTATGGGAAAGTCACAAATTCTCAAGCATCGTTCTTTTCTCACGCCTCCACCTCCATTTTCATATTCATAGCTTGCCTCAATTTCTTTTTGGGTAAAACCTTTGATAAGTTGGTTGGAATAACAATAGTTCATACTAACGAGAAAGGATATATGAGATGGTAAAAATCTATTAAAGGATACATGATTGGAAAGAAGATAAACAAGTCATTTGGTGCATTCTCTAATACCAATCTTAATAATAATGTGAACTTCATAATCATAAATAGATTGTTCAGATAGTAAAAGTGATTTAAACAATGTTACTTTATTTTTAAGATCTAGGTCAGAATCTTTATCATGCATTAAATCAATAACAGCCTCTGTCCTTTATGAAAACACTTTATTAAATCTCTTATTAGCAATAATAAGGTCAAACAGGATGTTAATGTGTTTTAAGCTTAAGTTTTTCAGGTGTAGGGTCATGATAACCAAATGACAACCTAATAATTATAGTTTGATCGCTTATTATTTTGACATTTAAATTATTTAGTAATTAATGTCTTTAATTAGGCTCTTTAAATTTTATTAAATATTCTTTTTAATCCCACAACCAACAAAAACACAAGGGCAAATTTTAAGTGTTATTAAAAGGGATTGGATAATAGTACTTTCCTATATCTCATATATAAACACATGAGTTTTTTTAACTACGTTTTAAATTTTTAATTAGAAATACACTTTTAATGTTAAAGACATAATAACAGAATAATAAGTTGTAGTCATTTACAAGCCAAATAAATAGTTTAAATTTCAAAGTGTAACATTTTATAAAAATATCTTTTTTTAGTAATAAGATCACAATAGCATGATAAGAAGATATACAAATTGTTCTGACCTAAATAAAATAGTTAAATTTAAAAGAATAATTTGTTTCCTCCATACAATTAACGTAATATAAATAAACAAATTAATTTATAAAATAATATTAAAAGTAAACTTATATTGTCAAATAGTTCAAACATAAAAAAATACTAAACAATTACTTAAATAAAAAACACTATAAATAAGAATTACTTAAACAATTATCATTAATTAAAATTAAGTTAAAAATTTATTGTAAAAAGTAATTCAAACATTAAAAGAACATAAATTGTATAATAAAAAACTAATACAAGACTAAAATAATGAAAATAATATATAATGAATAATAATTAGTGAAAATATCATAATTAAATAAAAAATAGCAATAAAATAAAAATAATACAAAAAATAGTGTAAATAATTAAATAATACAAGAAATATGCACGTGTTTTAAATTGAAGAAGCTCAACGGAAACATTGAGCCAAGTGACACCCCCCCAACTTCACTTCACACTTTGCAGCCTTCGGCGCGCCTTTCCATTTGTTTAATCGCGATGCGTTGCGGGAATGATGGCATGGCCGGCGACCGAACTCCCCAAATTCTCTCTCTCCCTCTCCTTCCCGCTCCCCGCTCGCCCTCCCCCCTCCCCCCTCAAAGTTCGGAGCCCAACACCCATCGCCCACCACAAAAAACTCTATTCCCCCTCCCCCAAAAACTATCTCCCATTTTCACCTCTCCGTGCTTCCAAACTTTCTTCATCGTCGCCTTCATTTTCGTTCCACAATTCAATTCACTTTAATTCATGCAATCCATCCATCCATCAATCATTTCGATTATTTAAACAATTTGATTTAATTCAATCAATCTGAATTCTGAACGGAGGAGCTTCATGGTGGATCGAGGTGCTTGCAAAAATTTATTTAATTTGGATTATTTGAATGTTGCTTTCCAATTTCTATTTTATCTTCTTTGTTGTTGTTGTTGTCGTTGTTTTTCAGCCATTACTGCAGTTGATTTGTGCCATAAATTAATTAATTTCCCGTTTTTATTCCAAATATATGTCTAGTATTTTAATTGAGTTTGTTTACGGTTCACCCTCTCTACACACACACACACACACACATGCCCACACCCCAACCCACACCCACAACACACAGACACAGTCAGCTTGCAGGTAGCTAGCTATTCTTCTTATTCATCAAAAGGAATCGACAAGAGGTGCTGAGGGTTTTTTTTTTCCTCAAAATAAATAAATAAATACTCCGGGTGCAAAACAATTTGCGAGTTACCATAATAAAACTTGAGTTATGTCTCTAGGTGAAGGCTTGATTATGTTAGCTTCTTCACTCATGGGACCATGTTAGGTTCTTGATTATTTTTGGTCTGTACTTGTTGTGAGTTTTCTGAGGCTACCCTATTCCCAAGAGGCACACATTTTCGTTTCGTTTAGCGTAGCCTCCTTATGTTTATTCCCTTTTCTTATAATTATTTACCTTTCCTAAAAAAAAAAGAAAAAAAAAGCACAAAGCTGATCATCATAGTGTCTTAAGTCATTTCATCCGTCTGGATTAGAATCTTGATGCCTTGCAAACAGGACTACTTGTATGGACTTTCAATCTCTTGATATTTGACATCAAATTCAATGTTGCAAAAGCTCAAACAATTAAATGTGCAAAAAACGCATGCTTAAAGTTTCATTTCTAAAGATGATGCATTTTGTCAAACTTCAGACATTTTCTGAAAATTTGTTTGCAATGAATTTTGTAACTGTCAGTTCATCTTTTGAATATTATTATTATTTGAAGCATCGGTAGCTTTGCTATTTTTGATGTTTAAGCTTCTTCATTTTTATTTTTTCTTTTGCACCTAAATATTTTTAATTTAGTACCACCATTGCTTATTCATATGGATTCATGTGCTGGTGACAGTTTTTGCATTTGTTTTTCTTCTCAGTTTCTTGGTTCTTATTTTAATTATTATTTTTTTTGGTGTTGAGGCTTGACATTCAGTTAATTTCAAAATTTTGGGCATATCTGTGGCTGCTATCTTTGTAGCTGGTATTTATTGAATTAAACCTTTACAGCAGTAAAAGTTTATTGAGCTGATTCCAGATTGTGTTCTTACATTGGTCCATGGGATGGGATGAGAGATGCAGTAAGAAGTTTAACTGAGTACTACTTATTGACTAAAAATTATAAAATTACATGTAGGTCCAACATAAATTGGTTTGATATAGCAAAGCCATGTTTGGCAGACTTGAAGTGGGAACTTAAACAAAGTTGGATGGGCCAAGAATTATGTTCCCATGTTGGTCGAATATTTGATTGTCGCATTGGATTTATTAAACCGTGGTTCTTTTGTGTTCTCCCTAGATCTATATTGATTGTGTTGGACTACTCAGTTGATTGTCTTGAATATATGCAACATCTTATTCCTGTCAACCTCTTCATTGTACTGAATGATTGTTATGAAGTTTTATTTATTTATTTTAATTTTAAAAATTAAAATCTGGCTCATGAAAAGCCTTTACTCACTTGATTCTTCCTTTTGAATTTATTTAAATCTCATACTTTTCTGCTTCTTTTTTTTCCCAGGCTGTTTCCTTCCTTGTCCCTGAACCAAGCTTGGGAAAAACTAGATCTTTAACGCTGTAAATTAATATGGCTGTTTCCATGAGAGACTTGGATGCAGCTTTTCATGGTGCTGGGCAAAAGGTGTATCCTTTATGCGATAAATATTTTTTGAGATGGACTCGCTGGAATCGTTTTTCCTTTACTGGAAAATATATGTGATTTTTCAGGCAAATGAAGTAAACCATTTTAGTTTATGATATATTTATTTGTTTTTGTATGTGTATATGAACTATCTTAACTCTTGGTACTTATGTGTACCCATAAATTAGTAGTCACATTCTGAATTAGGACATACGTTGTTCCTATTTTCATGGATTTCTACTTATATTTTTGTTAAAGCTTTATCTATTTTTTTCCTGGGGTCATGCTTTATCATCCTTGACAATAAACAGTGGAATTGAGATATGGCGCCTTGAAAATTTCCTCCCTGTTGCTGTTGAAAAGTCCTCATATGGGAAATTTTTCACAGGAGACTCCTACATAATTCTGAAGGTTAGTTGATATCTTTACTTCTTATTTGCATAAAAGATAAAGTTTGTGCAGACCCCTTTCTATGTGCAGTGGTGGTACAACACTGGCAATGATGCGCCGCTTAATTAGAAAAAATAAAGCAGGCATGGCTGTGCACTAAAAGGCATAGGCTCCCAAGTTATATGCATACTTACATACATATAGGGGAAGTCCATTCCCTTCCTGGGTTCATTCTATTCCCTCATCTTTATTCCTTGTCGGTACCAAACTCCCATGTTTATTACATTCCTGCATACTAGACATGTCCTAAATTTGTCTTACTAATGCTAACATATAAATAACTGACATCAGATATTACCCGCACAACTGTGATCTGACTGGAATCTTTCTTTGGATATCTGACTGTAGTCTTTCATTGGTCACCAAATAACTGGAAAAGTTGTAATCCATACTCAGAACATGAATCACCTGAACCAACTGGATGATGGGAAGCATCCAGTGGTGCATTCTGCAAGCAACCCAAATGAGACATCAGTGTGTAGATGAACTCTTTGGTGGTTGCCTTTTCTTGGTTCATAGGATAGACGGTTTGTTTTTGGGAAACATGATGAAGTTTACCTATTCTGAGTTTATAATCAGAAGCAGTGTGATTTCTTAGCATTATTCAATGGGTGCATTAAATTTTATAGCTATAGTTATTGTTTTCTGTTTGGAGATAATGGTAAGTCAGTATGTTTTCTACAGACTGACTTCGAAAGCAATTTGTATTATTTCACTTCTAAATTTTTCTAACTATTTTTCTGTTGGTTGCCTTTACATGTGCAGACTACAACTATTAAAACTGGTGCCTTACGCTATGATATTCATTATTGGCTTGGAAAGGATACCTCTCTGGTAATGTCAATGTCTGTCACTCTCTGCCTATCTTATGTTTTTGGTGTATCCTATCTATCAAGTTACTTGTTTTTATTCGAAGACCATGATTATATTTAATTAGGATGAAGCTGGCGCTGCAGCTATGAAGACTATTGAATTGGATGCAGCTCTTGGAGGACGTGCTGTTCAGTATCGTGAAATACAGGGCTATGAAACTGAGAAATTTATTGCATACTTCAAACCATGTATCTTACCTCTTGAAGGTGGAGCTGCTTCTGGGTTCAGGAATGTGGAGGTTGAAGAGCACAAAACACGTTTATATGTCTGCAAAGGAAAACATGTTGTCCATGTAAAAGAGGCAAGTTTGTATTTTGTTGAAAGCTGGTTCATTAAAACTATCAGCTTGTGGATTTTGTGTTGAGTAATGCAACACTGCTAAAGTGAGGATAAGCTTTGAGAAAAGTGATGTGGCATAATCATGGCCATTGGATTTATTAGGCCATCTAAAGTGGTATTCTATCCAAAGGTGATGATCATGCCACATCATTTTTTTCCTGAATTTTTCCCTACTTTGTCTTGCTGTGTTGCTTTATTCCTTAGTTTTAACTTTTTGTGGCTGTTGACTTGTTATCTTCTGAACAGGTTCCTTTTGCTCGATCCTCTCTTAATCACGATGACATTTTTGTATTAGATACCGATTCCAAAATTTTCCAATTCAATGGCTCTAATTCACTTATTCAAGAAAGGGCTAAAGCACTGGAAGTTGCCCAGTTCATTAAAGATACACGCCATGATGGAAAATGTGAGGTTGTTGCTGTTGGTAAGTATCATTAGTTGGGATGGTTTATCATGGTTATCGATCTGTCTTAATTTAGAGTTTGTGTTTATTCTTCATTACAGAAGACGGGAAATTGATGGCTGATCCTGAAAGTGGAGAATTCTGGGGTTTATTTGGTGGTTTTGCTCCTCTCCCAAAGAGAATTTCAAGTGAGGACGAGAAAATCAGTGATGCTGGTCCACCTAATTTGCTGTGGTAATGTTTTCAATTATAAAGGGCTACTAGGACTCCTGCCATAGGTATTTATGATATTTTCTCTGGCAGCAACTGTATTGGTAAAGTCCTGTGTTTTATTTTATGCCTGGAAGATACACACAGTACATGGACATGAATTTGCATACATGCATAAATAACTACATAAATAAAAAGCATTCATAATACATACAAAACTACAGACATACATAGGCTGCCCATATGGATATATTCCTGAAGGGCTATCATGCATAAATACATGTGCTTGTATCATGTGTAAAACCAAATACAACAATTAACGACAATTTATGCTGTAGATTTTGTCGCAGAGTGACTGATGCTTCTACAATTTACGTGCTTGACAAAATTTATTTCTTATTCTAGTGTCGAGAAGGGAAAAGCGGAGCCTCTTCAGGCTGATTCTCTTGCAAGGGAGCTGTTAGACACATATAAATGCTATCTTCTAGATTGTGGGTTAGAAGTTTTTGTATGGATGGGGAGAAATACATCTCTTGATGAGAGGAAAAGTGCAAGTGGAGCAGCTGAAGTATTGTTCCTTGCTTTTATATCAATTTGGGTTCTTAGTTTTGCTTTAAAGTCACATTGACCCACGTTTTATTGATAAGACAGGAGTTGGTTCATGGGCTTGATAGAGAAAAATCACACATAATACGTGTTATTGAGGGATTTGAGACTGTGATGTTCCGGTCGAAGTTTAATTCATGGCCTCAGACTATCGATGTAGCTGTCTCAGAGGATGGTAGAGGCAAGGTTGCTGGTTAGTGAGCCAATTAATATTGCAGAACTTTCACTTTTTCCTTAGAATAATGCTTCTTTTTTTAAATATAACTTGCTATTTATTTTTTTGTTGATATAGCCCTTTTTGATGTTTTTCTAGCACTTCTAAAACGCCAAGGGCTTGATGTGAAAGGGCTTTTGAAAGCTGCCCCTATGAATGAGGAACCTCAACCATTCATTGACTGCACTGGCAACCTTCAGGTGCTGTGTATCATCTTTTGCACCTTAACAACAGATGCAGTTGAATTTAGATTCTGAGCTTGGTTATAATGAGCTGACGGACATTTTAGCCATTACTATAACTCCTGCGCCTTCGTTGTAGTTCCTATGACTTTTTTACTTTTATTTTAAATAACTGCTAGTCAATCCAAACAACTACACTGGCATATGCACGCCCCTGTGAAAAACCATTTAAGAAAGGCCTGAAAGGGTGAGCTAAAAGAGGGCTTAGTAGGGTGGTGGCACATGAAGTAAAAAAAGTATGGGGCTAATCAAATTATTCTCTTCTCCATAACAAAATTTGGGGCTAATGTATTCATATATATTACAATATTTGGTACGGGGATTGAAAATTATTAAATTATTTAATTATGCTTTACACAAGTATGGAATGATCTGACCTATTAAGTATGCAAAATCAATTATCTGATTTGTTAAACTTATATATCTTACTCTAAATGGCTTCTTTCTATTCAATGTAACTCAACTAGAAAACGTTAGTTTTAGATGGCCTACAAAAATCAGAGAACTTTTTTTTATGTACTTAATGATATTAGAAACAGTAATAAAGCCTGAAATTCAATATTAATAAATGAACTTGATGGTGTAAATGGAAGAAACTAGTTTTTTGCAATTAAGCAAGCCTGCATAATTTTAAACTAGTTTTCTCCAACATAGGAATTTGTGTTTGTCCATGTTAGAATGTTCCACATTGGGAAATTTACCGATTGAATATTGGTTAATAAAAATCCCACGATAATCTCTCCTACAATCAATTAGTTTTAGAATGTTGGCTATTGAATTCTAATATGGTATCAAATAAGGTTAAATTTTTTGCTCATGATATTTAGCCTGTGAGTGTATTCCATGATGTGACGTTTCATTTACGATTTTCGGCAATGTGTATTATTCACATTGTCACATAAGAGGGTGTGTTAGAATGTTGATTAATAAAAATTTAAGAGTAACCTCTCCTAACCAATTAGTTTTGAAATGTTAGCCCTTGGATATTAATAGTTCATAAATGTTCCTTGCACCCTTGCTTTGTATTAATGGTTGTAGCTTTCTGTTTTTGCGCAGGCTTGGCATGTAAATGACAATGATAAGATTCTCCTTCCCTCTTCTGATCAGTTTAGATTTTATGGTGGAGATTGTTATATTTTCCAGTACTCATATCTAGGAGAAGAAGATAAAGAGGAAATTCTTATAGGAACATGGTTTGGAAGGCAGAGTCTTGAGGTGAACAAATATTTTCTTTGTTTATTTTGTTTTTCCCGTGTACTAAATTTGAGATTTGGTTCCTTCAAAGAAGCCCTTAACATATTCAAGGGGAATTTAATCTATACCTTTTTTTTTGCAATACTTCATGGCTGTCCTCGTCACTCTTTGTCCTTCCTTAAGGAAAAAGCAAAATGGTATTATTGGAGTAAAATAACTCACAAAATGGTATATTTTTTGCAATACCATATGCTGGATTTTAATTAAACCTGGGAGTCCATCAAAACCTTCCAGGCTACTTATCCAGAATTTGAACTTGGGGACAAGCTCACGGCCACGAGAGAAAGTGATGATATGGATGCATTTATTGGAAAGAAATATCAAAGAATGAATCGACACAACCCAACATTAAAGATAACAAATTAGACAGGAAATCAACAAAGCTCAACACAATATTAAAGATAGCAAATCAGACAGGAAATCGATACAACTCAACTCAGCATTAAAGAAAGAAAATGAACAAGCATTCTCGGTCAATGATTGCTATTCATTTTCCTTTCTTGTTTTGTTTTCTGCATTTAAGATCTCTTTTTTATTGTCGTGAACTGCATATAAAACATAGGCGTTATTATGGAATAGAGGCAAGCAATTTTTTTCTGGTTTTAAGGACGAGTCTGCCTTCATTTATTTTTCATCATAGCTTCAAAAGAAAAGGAGTCAGTGTCCAGGCCTGTGACTAGGTCCTACGCCAAGGAACATAACACAAACACAAAGATATACATATATATATATATGTGTGTGTGTGTGTGTGTGGTTAAGAGGTCTGTGCTCTAGCTCACGTTTGGGCCCATGAGTGTGTAGGTTCACTAGATATTGAAAAGCACCCTGGGACTGCTGTACGTGGAAAATTGTGCTGGTCTATTTCTCTAAATATAGAGTTTGTCTTTCTTTTATGAGCCAAATTTATTTATTTATTTTTAAAAACCTTTTCCTGTTTGTCAAACAACCAAATCAATTATATCATAAAAAAAGGCTTTTCCTGCTATATAAAAAAATCTCTCCACCTCCATTGCATAATATTTATTCCAATAATTTTTTTTACATACTTTGTGCTGTCCTGGGCTACAGGAAGATAGAAATTCAGCTATTTCACTGGCTAGCAAGATGATTGAGTTATTGAAATTTTTGCCTGCTCAGGTAATTTGCCCTATCGTAAGCTTGATTCCTAGTTACTGTTGATACAATAATACTCTTGTTGCTGTATAATACTAATTACTAAATAGTTAATACATATATGGAGCCACTTACAAAGTACAAACTAGGATAAACCGTTCATGTACAAAAGAATACTAAATCAGGGCACATGAAACTAGTTTAAATGAATGATGTGCAAGATGGAAATACTTTTTCTAAGAATATAAATTCTGAACTTATTACGATAGGGATCTGCTGTGGATGTTCTCCCTGACAAAATTACTTTTCATGTGTTTTTTCATCATCTTAGGAAACACAAGATTTGAGACAGCATGAATGGTTGAATGATTGAAGAGGTTCAGGGTTTTAATCTCCGTGCTTAGGCAACATCCTGAGCCACATAAGTTCTCCAACTACATTGGCCTTTGCATTATATTCCAACTGTACACACAATCTTGACACTACCTGCTATTACTTACTAAGATTACACTGTAACCGAGTCCCCATCTTATACAAATAGGGCAATCATCTCTGTATGCATCCGGGTACCTAATTACTCAAAAATGATCATGAATTTTGAAAATCAGGCTTTTACGTGAAGCACCCTTGAAATATTCAATAATCTTCAATACAACTTCCCACACTCCCATGAAAGGAGGTCACCAATCTTCAATTTTTTGGGGCTCATGGTAAAAGTTGACCTCTTGTGGATCGGCTCACATTTGGATCCATGAGTGTAAAAATTTATTTACTTTAGACATCCAATTTTACCCATCATTTCAGATCATCAGTATTCTTTTCCATCAGTTTTGGTTCTACTTACCATTTCAGCGTCATCTCACAAACAATCTGCCGCCTCAAACTACTTGTAGGATACCTTCCTGAAAGTTACATTGGAAAACAAAGCAACTGGGGTGTTGTGACTGCTGGAGAGGCTTGCCATTGCTGAAGGAAAAATGCTGCCATTAGCTGTTGGTATTGCTTGAAGCTGGCAGCACTACTTAGAAGGCTCACCACCAGCAGTATTTGTCCCTGCTGTAGTGTTGGAATGAGCATCTGCCTTTGTTATCCATGTCAGAAGGGTACTCTCTTGCCCTGGAGGAAAATCCAGTTTGTGGTAGCACTTGTGAGTGTTGCCCGGAACACAGCTTTAGGGAAAGGGTTAGGGTTAGAGTCTAGTTTGGGTTTAGGGATTTGATTTCATTTTGAAATTATTACTGACCAAGACTAGAGCATCTGTCCTACATGGAGATCACTAAAAATGTTCATTTAAACCAAAGACATACATATACCAAATTGCTTTTAGTTATAATGATGGTTCATAAGAAATTTACGTTGGAAGTTAAATTCCGATTCATTAATGCGAGTAACAAGAAAGTTTAGATTATAGTTATTATATTAATTTTTTAATTTTCTTATATTATATTTATTATTTGTATTTATAATTCTTAATTCTTAATTGTTGTAAAAATGTTCATTATTTTAATGGTTACAAGACTCTTTAGTTTTCTAGGTATTAATTATTATAATACTTGTTATTTTCCTTGGTATAAAACTTCAATCCCAAGATAGAAATTCAGCTATTCACTTTACTAGCAAGATGATTGAGTTAATTGGCAGGTTTGTAAAAGCTATATGGGCCTTTATATAAACAAAGCCAAAGGAACCATACATTGTTTATCAAACACTCTTTTATAGGGAGAGTTATAGCTCTTTTGATATATGTGGATGATATAATTGTGACCAAGAACGATAACAAGGAGCAGGAACTCTTGAGTTGTTTGGTTAAGGAATTTGACATCAAAACAATGAGGAGGCTAAAGTATTTTCTTAAGATTAAAGCGACTCATTCTAAGCATAACATATTTTTATCACAACAGAAGTATATTAATGATTTTCTTAGAAAAACTAATATGACAACATGCAAACTAGCTAGTACTCTAGTAGATCGAAATTTCAGGATTGGTCTAGCTGAGGAAGATGCTACAATCAACAAGGATATATATTAACGTTTGGTCGGAAAACTCATTTACCTTTTTCATACTCGATTTGACATAACTTATGTAGTGAGTGTTATCATCAAGTTTATGCATAACTCAAAGGAAGTTCACTTGCAAGCAGCTTATTAGGTGTTACAATAACTCAAAGGGACTCCAGGAAAAGGGATCCTGTTTAAATGAAATGGAGGTTATTGATGCTTATACAATAGTGGACAGAAGGTCGATATTTGGATACTGTACCCTTCTTGGTGGAAATTTAATAACTTGGAGTTAAAAGCAAAATGTAGTAGCCTAGTCTAGTGTAGAAGCAGAATTCTGTGTAATGGCTCAATGGTGTGTGTGAATTACTTTGGATAAAAATCATCTTACATGATTTGAAGGTTCATAAAGAAGGTCCAATGAAGTTGTATTGTGATAATAAATCTGTTATTAGCATAGCTCACAACTCAATACATCACGACATAACAAAGCACATTGAAATCTATAGATACTTCTTTAAGGAGAAGTTGGATAATAGCTTGATATGCACACTTTATGTGTCTATCCATGGTCAATTGGCTGATATTATTACTAAAGGGTTAAGCAATTCAGTGTTTTTAAACATCGTATCCAAATTGGAAATGAAAAATACCTATTTACAAGCTTGAGAGGTAATGTTGAAAATTAATTTAGATTCATTAGTGTAGATAATCTAAAAGTTTAGATTGTAGTTATTACATTAACTCTTTAATTTCACCACATTATATTTATTATTTGTATTTATGATTCTTAGTTATTAATTATCATAAAACTCTTTAGTTTCTTAGGTATTAATGGTTTTAAGACTCTTTAGTTTCATAGGTATTAATTGTTGTAAGACTATTTATTTTTTTAGATATTAATTATTGTAAGATTAAGGGTTGGACTGCAATATATATATATATATGTGTGTGTGTGTATATCCAGTGCGTTAGTAAAGTGAATGAAATATTTATTATTTCTCACAATTTATGTTGATAAATGTGTGTACCTATTTGTTTACTTGTTTACATATGTTTCTTGATTGCAATATTTACTTGCAGGCACGCATTTATGAAGGAAGTGAACCAATTCAGTTTTTTTCAATCTTCCAGAGTTTTATTGTTTATAAGGTTTGTGCTGATTTGGATACTGTAGATGGTCTTTCAGTAAAACCCAATGTCTCCACTAGATTCTTATTTTTGTTGAACCCATTAGGGCGGTCTGAGTGATGCCTATAAGAGCTACATTTCTGAGAAGGAAATTCCTGATGAAACATATAATGAGAATGGTGTTGCCTTATTTCGAGTTCAGGGTACTGGGCCTGAAAACATGCAAGCAATTCAAGATGAACCTGTACGAGTTCTGTTTGAAATCTGTTTTTTATTTTATTTTATTTTATCATCAGCTGAATTTCATCTAAATTTGTTATGGGTACATAACATTATATCTCTAATTTAACCATTTGTTGTAAAATTTTTAACTTTTAGCTTAAATGATGCAGTTCCGAAGTCTTTTCTTATATACTTTGCATGCATTAATGTTATTGTCCGTTTGGACATTGCATTTTTTGCACATATTTTATGGTTTTCTTTTCTGGTTTTGTGTGTATATCGTAAACTATAGATTTTCTGTGAACTTTTGGAAGAGCAAAGCAAATGCCCTTTCTGTAGTCTCTTAATTTTTCTATCTTGTAGTCACATGACTAGCATGTGACTTTTTCATTAGGACAAATGGCTCAGATTATTTGGCCTGTTGGACGCCCAATGGTTCTGACATCTCTTTGGTTTTAGGGATGGCCTTATTATAAAGAAATGCTAAAGGTTCTTTGTGAGGGTTTCATGCTCTTATCATTAAGAAGGTTTCAGTCTTTGGCCTTGGTTTTAGAATCCAAGAGAAGCTTTCTTTTTGTTTAAGAAATCCTACTCCAAGGTTTGTGAAAGTGGAAATTGATGGGGTACCTTTGTAGAGTCTTCTCTTCATTTTTCCTTCTTTGATTTCATGTCTTCAATTTTAGCTATTTGACTGAGCCCACTATATGAGTATAGTTACCTTATATATATATATTTTAATCTTTCTTATACCCAATATCATTTGATAGAATATTGAAAAAGATTGTCATAATTTGGAAATTTTTTTTAACTGTTTAGATTATCTTGTTAGCTGCCCATAGTGGAATTTTGAAACTAAAAGGAATATGTATCAGTAAGAACTTTGTTGTTAAGTTCTCATTAGGACTTTTTATGTAAAAACCAATCCCTAGGAGTAATGAACTTTTACCTTTTACAGGTTAGCTTGTACTTTATTGAATTACGATCTATAAAATAATGATGTTCAACCTAAAATTTATAATTGTTTTTTCACCAAGGATATTTGAAGGGTTTGTTTAATTTTCTGATTGTTAAATGAGTTTTTGAAAATAATCTCCCTATCATGGACCCAATGTTTTTTTTACTTGGCACAAAGGTGCCCACCATGGGCTAGTATTCATTAATTGGGGCTCATGTAGACTGCTTTTGCTATGATTTGTGCTCATTAGGAGACAATTTTATTTCTGACCAATTTCTTTAAGAATGACCGAGCCTCTTTTTCATAGGCAAGTATTTGAGTAGCGATTAACTTTTTAACTTAGTTGGGTTGATATGTTTGAACTCTAAAAGACTGTATGTATAACTCCCACACCAAATTTATGTATTCATAACATCCATGGATGGATGACACACGTTTGAACATTGAGATCATGACATCTCACAACAAATTAGACATTTGATAAATTGAAAATTTTGTAGTTTATTTTTGGATGGGCTACAATCTTTTTTAGGTTACATTGTCTTTCCACTATTTAATTAGATGAAGGAATATTTTCTGTAATAATTTCTTATTATTTTAAAAATTTTCCTAATTTAAAATTAGTTTTTTCATAAACTTGTAGGCAATATATTGTTCATAATTAACACAAAAGAGGGTTGTCTAAAATTATTTAAAAGATCTTTAGATGGAGAGAGAAGCAAGAATAGCTCAGCTGGTAGAACGAAAATTTTGGGACCTGCAATTGTAACCATTTCTGATGGGAACCTCAGAAGGTAGATAATTAAAGTCCCCATGAGCAGTGTCAATGTGACACATTGAGTTCATGTTATATGATGTTCCAGTAATCAGCATGATTTCTTTTCTGTTATACCCTCTGAAGTCCATCTTGCTAGTTCCAGTAGTGGATCATTTTTAGGAGATATATGTGGATATCTGTCCCCATCAGGATTATTTTTATATTGTTTGCACAACTTCAAGAAAAATCCAAAATGTTTGATAGTTTAATCCAAAAGTGTCTCTCTGTGGGGGAATATGTCAAAACAGATCAAAATATTGTGTGAAATAGCTCAATAATTACCTGGCATTGAGTGCTGTATATTATATATAGACGTTACAAGAATGCTATACATGGAAAGTAAATAAGTTCCTGCATGATTCTAGCCCCATATATGTAAGAAAAAAACATCAAAAGAAGGAACAAGAGAGCGATTTAGTAAAGCGGAGCTGCCAGATTCATATTCTGGATGAAGTTTCATAAGAAGCTGATCATGCTGAGTAGTCACATGAAGAGTCTGAATAGTGGGAAGAATGGTTACAGGCAGTAACCAAGGCAGTATATTCGTGCCAAGAGACATAAAGGCCAAGTAATAATTTGATGAAGACAAAGTTGAACCTCTTCGCAATGACACTCAGATCACTAAGGCCTTTTGAATTACTGTGACACAAAAACTTCATCCCAAAGTGTTCGTCATCTTGAAGTAACCTTAGAGCCCGAAGGAAGCTATCTCAAAGTAAACTCCAACATATAAAGCAATGCCGTTTTTTTTTTACAGAGTCAACCCATTTATCGAGTCCTATGCATGATGGCCAACTAATTCATTGCTCGTGCCTTGTCTATCACACTACTCATAAGTTGTTGCCGTGCATCACTTGCTGCCCAAATGTTGTTGTTTTGCTTTTGTAGAGTATGGATAGTATCTCCAGGAAGCATACTTTCGCTGGATATGAAAGAGATGCAATTGTAATAATTTCTAATTCTTAGGGCTTGTTTGGTACACGTGAATGAAATTGAGGAAAATGAAATCATTAAAAGAATAAAATTGACATAGAAAACGGAATGAAATTTTTGATTATCTTTACTGCGTTTGGTATACAAGAACAAATAAGGTAATGCATTAATGTAATTACTGAAATATCCTCATGATTATTAAAATTTCTTAAATAAAATCTTTGATTTCTTCTTCCTCCTTCATCTTTTTCATATTATCGTGCCGGCTATGCCTATCCGTCTTCAATGACACTCTCTCCAAGGCCCAGCCCCACCTTGCTACCTCCCCCTCCGCTGAGGGAAAAGAAGGATATTTTCGAGCTTCAAGCGGACTTGCAAATGCCTGACAAGGTTTGTAGAAATTGGCTAAGTACCAATAGGTTTTGGTATAGGTGAAGAAACTATTGGCTTTTGTATCAAAAGTCGTGGGTCCAATAAAGAAATTTATGAGTACTTATGTTGGAGAACTCTTGGCAATTGTGCATGCAGTTAAGAAGTTCCTTGTGAAGCTTCTAGGATTAGAATACTACATTGTCTACCAGCCTAGTTGGGAGAACAAGGTAGCTGGTTTATCTTTTGATCTTGGACATTGTGTACCTTAAGCTCCAACCATATCGAAAGAAGTCTTTAAAGTTTAAATTCAATGAGAAGCTATCACAAATGTTCTATGGACCTTTTAAGGTGTTAGAGCGAGTTGGAAAGATTATTGATTGGAGTTGCTTGCTACTTCGAAACTACATCTTGATTTTCATGTTTCTGTGTTGAAGCAGCAAATAGGAAATCCAAACCTTATTGCAAGGTATCTTTTGGTGTTTGATGCGGATGGAAATATGTACTCCAACCAACAATAACTCTCCAATATTGGTTTTGGAGAAAGTAGGGAGGTGGATACAAAATGTGGCAAGTGTTAGTTTAATGGCATGGCATTTTAGAGAAGAAGCTATATGAAAAAACTGTGATGATATGACGAAGCGATTTCCACAGTTCTCTTGTAAGGACAAGGGCAATCTTGAAGGGCAGGAGAATGTTGAACCTCTTCGATACTCGAATCACTTCGAGATGAAGGTCTTTTGAATTACTTTGAGATAGGAACATCATCCTGAATCACTCCAGCAGCACGTCTGAAACTGAGAAGTGAAAAAAATTACAAGGAAATGAACTAGATAGAAAATTTTGATACCATGTCAAAACATATAAAAATATTGTGTGAAATAGTCCAATAATTACCGGCCTTGAGTTTCTATATATTATATATAGATGAGAATGTTATACATGGAAAGCAAATAACTAGCTATACGATAAGAACTTGCTATAGAGCTTTGATGTCATATCAAAATATATAAAAATATTGTATGAAATAACCCAATAATTATATGGCCTTGAGTTTTTGTATGTTATATATAGACGCAATGAGAATGCTATACATGGAAAGCAAATAAGTTCCCGCGTGATTCTAGCCTTACACGTTTAAACTATAATCTGTCAAATAATGTACGCTAAGTGTAAAGAAGTGTGGACAACAAAGCTATTAAAGCTGTCCGTTGACAGCCGAGACTAGTCCTAGTAGGTAATGTAAATTGCTTTAAAAGCATGATTGTAATCTTCAAACAGAATTTAGGATAGCAGAGGATAGGATAGATTAAAGGGATGAACAAGAACAATTGAAGAAAGATGAACAATCAAAGGAGGGAGGAAGAGGGAAAGTAAGCTATAGCCTTCAAACCTCAACTCTATTCATAATCTCCAATCCTATAAACCCTATTGCAGAAAGCTCTTTTATCGGATAACTTGAGAAACAAGTATTTACACCTTAATTCAGAAGAAATATTAGTGTCTTAATGCAATGGATACTAATAAAATACTTTATAATAGAAAAACTACTTTCCTAAGATAGTATATTCTAATAAAAACAGTAAATAGGTTTTTTTAATATTTTGTGAAGTTGTGTGGATTTTACGCATCTGTACAGAATAGTTCAGACAGAAGCCTACCATGCAGCCTCTACGGACTAAAACCATTTTGCATCAATAGGATTTGATTTTCTCATTTTCCTACTGTAAACATTATCTTTTTCATTTTGAAGTTGCTGCTGTGCCTATTTTTTCATAATTCTTATACCTTTTGTTTATTTATTTATTTATTTCAAATTTGGTAGAGAATGATTGTTTTTTCATAATATTATGTACTCATCATCCTCTGAAATTTCAATCTATGCTGGTTGCCTTTGTCTTGCATTCAAACCTTAGGGAATCATACATATTTATAGTTGACAAAGCTTTGTATAATTATATTTAGTTTTTTTCTAATTTATTTCTGAATGTCTACGTGTAAGCGCTTAAACCTTTTTTTGTTCAAGTTTTTCCAGTCATATTGGTTGCCTTTCTCTTTGGAAGTGTTGTCAGCACTAGGAAAATTACTAATTTGGAAATCTTCCTTCAATCAGGTTGCGTCATCTTTGAATTCATCGTATTGTTATATATTACATAGTGGTCCCTCTGTCTTCACATGGTCAGGAAACCTTACAACGTCAGAGGATCACGAACTTCTTGAGAGGCTAGTAGATTTGATAAAGGTAAATTGTTCTTTTCATCGGCACATACAAAGTTTAAGATCTGTTTGCCTAGTAGCTTCTCTTTAGGGGGCAGAAGAGTAAGCAGTGAGTATCTGTTGGTCTCGTTTTTCATAGGTTATATGCATATTATTAGATTCCGTTCCAATGGTATTGGAATCAGTTTCCGCTGCTAATGACCTTGTGTTCTGCCATATACAAGGTCAAATCATTCTAAATTAGAGACTCCTTTAGATATTTATTCTCTTGTTGCAACTGATTGCCCTCAGGTATTTCCTTATCATGTGTGTCAACTATATGCAGCCAGATATACAATTGAAACAACAAAAGGAAGGCTTAGAATCTGAACACTTTTGGGATTTGTTAGGAGGAAAATCTGAATACCCTAGCCAGAAGACTTTGATAAATGCTGAAGGTGATCCCCACCTATTTTCATGTATATTCTCCAAAGGTGCAAGTCTTATTTCTTTTGCAGTATGTCATAATCTCTCCCCTACATTTTGGTTACAATTCTGTGCAATAAATGTTGTAATAATCTGACTTTTTTATTTTTTGTTGTTTGTTATGGATTATTGGCACATTTGTAACACTTCCCAGAAGATTTGAAGGTGAGTACTTTTGTTGCTATCAATCTAAACACATAAAGTTGCATGTACTTTTGTTGTTATCAATTTAAACACATAAAGTTGCATGCTATCTGACTTATAATTTTTGCCATGCTTGAGTTAAATAGAGTGAAATATTTCTTATAAGTAGATACTCTTGAACTGTTGAATATCATGAGAAAATTTTGTTTGAGCTGGGCTGGAGACGTAAGAAATCTAAAATCTAGTTTAAATCAAACCTACGAGGACCACTTGTCTCCAACCATTGAATGCATGCTTTATTGATTATCTAAATTTATTGCTGAAAAAAATGCTCATCTCCAAGGCCTCTGGCACTGCTGATCCACCAGTCTCTAGTACTACTGGAGTGATTGGCAGCCTCTGATTGAGGAAGGGGTGCTATTTTTTGAGGAGGAAGATCCAATGCTGGAAACACCTGATAAGGGATTTGGGTTCTCGAGATTTGGGTTTGAGCCTTAGATGTTAGGATCTAATCCTGTGTTATCAGAATTAAATTGATTGTTTTTTCAATAATTAGGAATACAATGTATATAGCTTGCTCCAAGCCAACCTATTAGATACTAAGTAACAAAACTATCCCTTGACGCAAGTCTTAGTCATATAGCGCATATAGCACACAATACGCTAGTAGCCATTTAACAAAATTTCCCCCATTCATGTCTGCTCTCTGCATTTCTTCCATCATATGATTGTGACTTTGGTTTATAATGGCCATCAACCCACAAAATCAGTCGTTCTAGACTTGTGGATGGGACCACCTAACCCTCCAAGGCAGTTGCAAAATTACAAAGCATATAGGTTTCATATCTTAATTGACCTATTACAATGCACATATAGAAGACCTAATTAGGTAAGAACACTAATTTAGGTCATTTAAATAATCTAAATATGTAACTAGCTAATATTATAGTAAAATACATCTCATTCTAACTCTTCATCTCAAATTAGCGTAAAAATATCACACATGTTCACGTTGAACAAACATATATGGATAAAAACACTAGAAATCCCATAAGTTATCACTTTTGCCAATTGATCCACTCTTTAATATATGAAACCTCTATTATACTTGAGTTTAAATTATTTGATGTAATTCCTTTCAAGTTTAATATGCTTAGTTAGATTGTGTTGCACTAGATTATTATCTATTTTAATGTTAGTTGTGTCATCACAAAAGAGTATCGTCTACTCTTGAGAGGCATAACTAAGTTCTCGTAAGAGAATACTTAACCATGTATGCTTTGTAATAGCATGATAAAACGCATGATACTCAACTTCTACGCTGGATGGGGAAATCACATTCTGTTTTATATTTTTTTGTGTCATTAGATTATCACCCATACACATACACAGAAGTAGAATTTCTGTCTAATTTAGATCTAGCAAAGTCAAAATTAGTGTATCTCATAATATCTAGGTGTCTATGCTTGGAGAACATAATTTCTTTTCTTGGAAGACTTTAGATATGCTAAAATATAGTTCACAACCCTTGTGTGTTGATCACTCTAATTATTCATAAATTGACTCATAAGACAAAGTGCATATGATATGTCTGGTCCACTTTGAGTCAGATGGATCAATTTTCTCACTAACCCAGTAACCTTTGATATGTTTCCTTGTTTATTAGAACTTGATAGGCTCTTGCAAGGGGTGTCGGCCAGCATTTCTTCTGATTAGGGTTAAGTTTTTATTGTTATGCTCTGATACTATGATACCATGTAGAGAAAAACAATGGAAAAATAATATTCCTTCATATCTCAATTGAACTACGGACATATATACAAGGTTGGGGAAGACCTAATTAGATAAGAACACTAATTCAGGTCATCTAAATACATGCCCAGCTAATAATACAATAAAATACAGCTCATTCCAAGTACACATCATAAGACCCCCCCCCCCCCCCCCCCGGGTAAAACTACCCTGAAACCCAAATTCTGGAGTACTACATGGCTGGGAATAAAGTTGAGCCGGTTTATGGATGTTGGGCAATTATTATTGTTTTTTTTTTTTTGGTGGTTTTTGGTTATTGTTATTTTTGAATGATTCTTTAACATTTTAGTGGCAGAAGCCATTTTTTTTATTTTGGTTATTATTGCAGGTTACAGAGATATATAACTTCACCCAGGATGACCTGATGACCGAAGATATATTCATCTTGGATTGTCACTCAGAAATTTTTGTTTGGGTTGGGCAGCTAGTTGACTCCAAGAGTAGAATGCTTGCATTAACTATTGGTGAGGTATGATTAAAAATTTAGAAAAAAATGCGTATATTATGATTCGAAGATATCATTCCATGGTCATGCATGTGTCTTGGTAGTTAGGGTTGCAAGTCCATACAAATTGGGTTGTTGGTACAAGTGAATGTGAGCCTCACATTGTGAGGTCATTCCATTCTTAATGGCCATCATGAAACGAAACTTGAAAGCTTGTGAGCTAATTTTAGATGTTAACCAATATCATGAGTTTTCCTTTTACTTGTACATGAAACTATACACTTGTAAAATAGAGAATGTTAGGTGGTTTTGAAAAACATTGGATAGTACAAGATGGTGAGGGTGCCATCCAGTGATTAGTAGGTGTGGAAGGAATAAAATCGATTTTGACGATTTAGTTTGTTTTTCATATGCATACACACACACATATACACACACAGAACATTAAATAAATGGTTAAGGTACCATCTAGTGATTAATCGGTTTAAATGGCCTATAATCTAGTTGGATAGATTTTGATGTGTTTTCCATTTTATATATAGAAAAGGTATGATTATGGTGGAATTAAAAAGTAGTGGTGAAGAAGGTGAGTTTGCTTTGGTGAAATTTGAGCTGAAGTTTTGGAATAATGAAAGCTTCGAACATCTAAAGGTACGCTTGATATTGATAGGTTAGATTGGACAAGAAGGAAGTGGCCACTATGCTTTTGGAGGACGAGAGGGTGGATAGGAGGTGTTAGCAGCCTCATTTGAATTCTTTGCTCTTTGATTAAAGTCTAGAAAGCTGTGGGAAGGTGACAAGAATAAGAAGTTCTTTCACAAAATGGCTACTGCATGTTGTAGAGCTAACTATATAAGTTCTATAAAGGTAAGCAGATGAACCTTCAAAGAGGGGGACAAATTAAAGGAGATTTTTGCTTTCTATGAGGAAAATAGGGAGAAGCAGCAATGACACCCATCTCGTGAGACACTCCCTTTTATTCTACTTGATTGGCGAAACATGAATGTTGAGAAAGTTCATTAATGGCATTTTAGTCTTTACATTTTCTCATCATGTTTATGAGCAGTTATAGCTCTATGGTGGCTGTATTATTAATGGGTTTGTATCTTGACTTTCCTGTTTTAAATTATTGAAATGTGATTGATTAGCCAAAAGATAATCAACTCAATTCCACTCAAAGAAGGGCACTTTCGAAAATGGTATTAGAGTTGTGATATGAGTTTCTTATTTTTCTTTCTCTTAAAAAAAAACATCGGCTCTTCTTTTGTGATCTTTGCATTTCTTTAAGGGCTGCCATGATGATCTGATACATGGAGGATCTTTTATAGTCAATGATCCAAATATTAGAGGCTACATGTGTTTCATACAAAAGAGAATTTTTTTATCTAACTTAAATTTGCTTTTCTCCTCTTTGTCCCCAAATTTAGGGAGGACACTTAAGTTGGGGAATTCAAACCTAAAAGCTTGGTGGAGTTATTTATAAGCTTATGTTTATAGTGTTAGCCATCGAACTTAAGGGGGTCTTTAAATTGCTAGCCAGGCCTTCTTAGCATGCTTTTTTTGGCGGGTCAGTAGATCTTAGATACAATGTTTATTGCAAACAAAGTATTGGGTTAAGAGCTAAGCAAGGCTAGGGGAGTGATTTAAAAATTGAACATGGGAAAAGCTTATGACAATGTTAGGTGAGATCTCATTTTGGATGTTATGTTGCATATGAGTTAGGTGGGTGATTGAGGTGTGGATAATAGGTATTACATTTATCTTGGGGATTCTCAATTATAGTGAGTGGTGGTTGACTGGCATCATTTTTTGAAGCTTCTAAAGGTTTACGTTAAGGAGACTTAATATTTCCTTTGCTCTTACTTTTTTCATGGAGTTGCTCAGTAGAATGTTGGGCCATGTGTCATATTTCATCTGGGCTCATATGCTTGGACTTTAGGGCGACATTAGTGGTTTAGAGTCATCATTGTTATGGACCAAGTGACAATGACATCATCAGTGAAGGCCGAACAAGCCTATGACCATATCCCAAACTCCTTATCATACAAACAACGAATGAAAAGATGGTTTACAAATTTTGTCAAAGCCTTGTACATGTAACACTAGTTAACAAGAGCAAAACTCTGGCAACAGATTGTCAGTAGTAAGAATCTTGTTAGGCACCGTTGTCTGAGCAAAAAAGGCAACTCTAGATAGAACTCATGCCTTTCACACACTATGCCAAGAAAAGCTCTTAGGCCAGAATAAAAACTCTTGACTTGGTAGCCTCGCTCCCGATTGGAACGCCAACACAACCTATCAACTATAAGCTTTACAGGAGAAACTGAATACAATATGTAAAAAAAATAATGAGAAAGCTTTCAATTCCCAATCATGAGCCGCTTGCGAAAATTTATTTACAAAGAATAATTAATGTTACTTATATAATTTAATTATAAATTTTACGTTTAATAATTTCTTTGGGAAGTATATCTCTAATATAGTAATACCTTCTAGTACTTCCCTTGAGTATAAACTTATAATTTATTAAGATTACACTCACCTAAAACATCAGAAACTTTTGGGTTTAAGAGCAAAGTGTATATATCAAAATAAATTACATAATATATTACTTTTTATATACACATTATATATATATTTTAATATTTATTATTACTAATATAAATGAGAATAAATTTGATTATGTATTTATTTTATTTTTTCTAGTCCTTTCAAAAATACTGACAAGGTATACTTTTGCTTTTAAAAATTTATAAAAATAACATAAAATTGAGGCTTCTAATTAGACCAGACAATTCATGCTCATGCCTAATAGATGCCAACGAGCACTCACAATTTAGGCGTGTAATGGGCACCATATCCAGTGTCACAAAAAAAGATCATCATATTTGCTTGTGCCTATTTTTACCTGACCTATACACTCCTAGCCAATGTCATTATTTTAATTTTATTTTTTATCAAATAGTTTACATATGTTGATAAAATACTTGTTAATATTTAATATAATATATATTTTCATATATGTATATACATACATGCATTTTTTTGTGTATATATACAATTCATTAAAATAAATTAAACATACAAAACTAAAGCAACAGCTGGCAGACAGCCGCGGTCGGCATGGACATTGGAGCAGGCCGCACATTTAGTTGCCAGTATATGAAATTCCCATGGATGCCTGCTTGTGAGATTACTTTAAGTAGAGTAGGAGTGGAATTGCACATCAAGGTAGATACAAAATAAAGAGACATAATTAGATAAACAATGACCAGTACATTTGTGTTTACCTTTCTAAGTGCAATGGGAAGAACAAAGTCTAAGAGAGTAGGAACATCCAAGGAGATGGGTTGGTATAACATGCATCCCATGCCATTTATTGTAGTGTTGATGGTAGTGTTTAATGGGTCACTCATTTATTGTAGTGTTGGTGGTTGTCTGTAAGGTTGAAGTCTATCCTGGGGTGTGGAACAAGTAAACTGATCTCTATGTATATGTATCATCGCTTCAATAATAAAAAAATATTTTTTCCCTTTTTTATAAAAACTATACTACCAACAACAATGTTAAACTATGAGATTTTATGTGGTGGTATTTTTAGTTCGTTTAATTCTATTTCTTTGTCATGCCAAGCAGAAATATCTTGAATGTGATTTCCTTCTAGAGAAATTATCTTGTGAAGCTCCTATATTTGTTGTGATGGAAGGGAGCGAGCCACCTTTTTTTACACGTTTCTTCACTTGGGATTTTAGAAAATCAGCTGTAAGTAAACCTTTCAAGTTTAAATCTAAAATGGTTTGCATAACTTTAGAATTCTTTGATATTTTAGATTTATAATTTTGTACAGATGCATGGAAACTCATTCCAAAGGAGATTCACAATAATTAAAACTGGGGGCACTCCAAAACCTGATGTAAGGGCTCTCTCTCTTGTGGGTATATTTTCCCTTTTATTATCTCGATTATTAAAAGTTGGGACATTCCACAATCCAAAATTTGTTGTCAGTTTTATGCTGAAATATATTAAATTTTAGTTCACTCAGGGAATATTTTATATCACAAGTGGTATTATTTTTGTTAATTATGTTCCTAAATCATATTACTGGCTTTCTAGCCTTTCTTGCACTTGGGGTATGTGCATCAACAAAGCTATATTTACCGGACATCTTGTAAAACGATTTTCAAATAACAAATCTAAGCTCTTTGAGGTAGTGCATTTTTAGTGAAAATAATTCTTCACTAAATGTCGATGTCAATGCATTGCGGTTCATTATACCCCTAGCAAATTGTGATTTAGATGGTCTGTTCAAAGTCTGATCGTTAGCAATTTGAAACATACTTCCACCAGTCTGATAAACTCTAGAAAGCACTAGACTGTTGTTGCCATCTGCACACATTCCTAATAAATAACACTGGGTTTATACCAATAACAGCGGATTTACATTTAAAAATAATTATTTTCTTAATTTTGACTATATATGCTAATAATGGTTTCAAAATAAGCATTTTTCCCCAGAGTAGAGGTCAGAAACCCCCAAAAAACGTTAAAAATTTGTAAAATTTACCAAATGTTAGATTTTGGAGTTTCGTGTACTTAGGCCTTTTACTCTTATTCCAGCTGCAGTTCCACGCTTCATTCTGTACAAAAAGACAAGCTCCACTTAGCTCAAGCATTCAAAGAGTCCTGAAATCTGGAATGATCTAGTAAATGTAGAGCTCTGCTATATGGGGAACTTCACTAACCCTAACTTGAAGAAACCTAATAATAGTAAATCCCTGACAACTTAAACATTTTCCTCTGCCCAGAGTCTTAAGGCTTCCACATCTCACTTTATATTTACACAGAATAAACTGTGAACTTGTTCTTGCAAGCAATTGCTAGGGAAACTATTTTTATGAACTATGAAGTCTTCTTCCTGCTCTTTTTCACGTGAATAATGTATGGCCAAAGATTAACAGTTTCTGGCTTTTACGGTTTCGTTTGATGTTTTACTGGGTGCATTAAAACCCTCACAATAAATTTGACGTCATTTGAGAGCATTTAGGAGTTTTTTTGTTGGTTGTTTCTGATGAAACTTGTTAAAATTCAGTACTACTTTTTGGTTCAATTGGTATAAATTTAGCTAAACAGAAAAATAACTTGTTTTACATGTAGGCATGTAGCCCTCAAACGAGGCTTCTTAAAACCAACTTACAGTTTTAATTGCACCTATAGAAAGTGACTGTCATCTACTCTTATAGGTTTGCAATAATCTGATAATGGAAAAATAAACAAAGTAGCAATATAATAAGAGAAATGATACCCTGCAGTGTATTGTGGGGACCACTCAATCTTACCTGGTAAACTACAAAGGTTAAGTAACATATTTGCCGTTCCACAAAAATCAAGAATAAGTTCATTGAGTTTTGAGTAATTATGAAAATACTATTATTCATTTCATATTTTTGCATGTAAGGCACAGTGACATGTTGCGTTATAATTTAAGGGTTAATGTCCTAAAATCAATTGTTGTAGGAGAGACTACTCTTGAATCTATATTAAGCTATACTTGTTGGTCTAACACATCCCCTCACGTGACAACGTCGATGATACACACGGCTGAAAATCGTAGGTAAGCCAAAATATTATAAACAAACTCCTCATTGAATGAACATCATGAATGAAAACACAATCTGCTCTGATACCATATTAGAATTCAAAAATCAACGTCCTAAAACCAATTAGCTATAGGAATAATTGGTTGGTTACTTTTTGTAATGTGAGACTCTAACAACAATGTATATTAATAATGATAATAATAATATTTTATTTATTTATTTTTGAAGAAGAATTTCCTTTTTTTTTTTTTGAAGAGCTCAGTTTAGCTATAGGAATAATTGGTTGGTTACTCTTTTTGCTTTTATTACAAATCTCCCTGGTTTGATTTATTGAAATTCTATTTAAATCTGCATGCAGTTTCCCTTCTCTTTTATACTTTTTGGTTTCTCATTAGATTAGATTTTTTATGCACAATTAGAAACCCAAGAGAAGAGCACCTGTAACATATGGGGCAAGAGCTGGTGTGCCAGATAAATCTCAGCGTTCTAGAAGCGTGTCATCTAGCCCTGATCGAGTTCGTGCAAGGGGCCGGTCACCAGCATTTAATTCACTTGCTGCCAATTTTGAAAATTCAAATGCTAGAAATCTTTCAACTCCTCCGCCAGTTAGCAAGATCTACCCAAAATCTGTGCTCTCAGATTCAACAAAATTTGCTGCCAGATCCAATGCTATTGCAGCACTTACTGCTACTTTTGAGAAACCAGCACCAGCTGGAGAAATGATAATATCCCAGATAACAGAAGGTATAAATATCAATTGAATTATCCTGAACAGCTGGTTTATCTTCTTTTCCTACGTTAGTTTGATTTATTATATTTTGATGAGTTAAGCAAGCCTGGAAAAGCCAGATTCAAAGCAAGATATGGACTCTATGGAGGACTCAATGAGTAGTAGAATTGAAGCCCTAACAATACAGGAAGATGTGAAAGAAGGTGAAGCTGAAGATGAGGAAGGGCTCCCGTTATATCCCTATGATCGCCTAACAACATCAGCTGCTGATCCTGTATTGGAGATTGATGTGACGAAACGAGAGGTAAAGCTCATGAGAAGCATTTAATACCTGTAATTTCTTGTTTTTTTTTTTGGCTATTATAAGTTCGTTTGATTTTTGTTTTAATTTTTTTTTAAAATTATTGCAGACATACCTCTCCCCAGAAGAGTTCCGTCAGAAATTTGGGATGTCAAAGGCTGCATTCTATAAGTTGCCCGCGTGGAAGCAGAACAAACTCAAAATGGTTCTTCAGTTGTTCTGATTCATCTAACTTCCTCTACTTTCCCCTCAGCTCTGTGGTTTCAATTTCAGGGGGAATGAATGTGGGCTTGCAGATATGTATGTTCCTTTACCTTGTGATGGTAACTGTTGTATTATTTCAACTAGCGAATTATCTAATTCTCAGGTTATTTGTTTGGGTAGCTGTTTCTTAGTGGACAAAAGGGGCAGCGTCAGCGCATTTTTTAACCGTCCTGATTAATGCAGAAGTCAGATATCGTTCAGTTTTCATCTCAGGGTTATTTGGCTTCTGTCGCATTTGTTGGGCTGCGAAGTTGATTAGAGGATTTGTGAGCAAATGTTTTCAGGTCACAATATATCATATCCGAGGATGGAGACCATCCGATGGACAATATGGACAGCAGAGAGTAACTTTCGTTAGAAATTCGTCACCCTATTCTTCTCTGTTCGGAATCCTTGGGGTAAATGCCTCACCGAACACTGAAATGTAGAGAAATGCTATGTATGTAACATTATTGAGCACTGTACTTCCAGAAAAATAAATCGTCCGGCTGCGTTGCAAGTAACATGTAAATTTCAATTTTTTAAAATGGTAACAGTGTAGCTATTATAGTAGAGTTTGAATTGGAGATCTTGATGTTGCTTTTGCTTTTAAATGGTAACACTATTGAACACTGAAAGGTTGCTTTTGCTTGATGTTGCGGTTTTAGTTGTGGATCTGCGTTCTTCACTGCCTGGGAAATCAAAGGCCTCTTGATAAATGAAATTAACACAGTATCGAATTACTAATTATATTCTTTCTTAGCTGGCTAATTATTGGAAGTAAATCTCCCCCCAACACACGCACAAGGAGACGTTATTAAAATCTTCTGCATTTGCTTGTTCTATAATTGGGTCTTTAACTTTATTTTCTATTCTAGATAGGAACAGGTTGTAAATATAGCTATGCCTACGTGTATTAAGAGTCACCATTCTTTTTATTGTTGTTCTTGGGTATGCAAATCAGTTTCATATTTTTTTTATTTGGAAGAATATATGGTATAATATTTGAAGATTTAAAAAAAAAGATCTCATACATCTATTGCTCCTTTGAAGACCTGCACCAGCAAGTGTCTCCTTGCATGTGACGATCCTAAGAGACCCAAACTTGTGTTCTTAATAGATCTTAGTCTCTGGTTCAACTCACTTTCACATCTTTGTGTTTTTGTTTTTGTTGCGTTAGATTCCATTATGTGTGATGTGAAAATGAATTAATTGTATATCTTAATATAATAAAATAATATTTTAAAATAATTATTTTTATTTTATTTTTTTATTTATAAACTATTCTTTTTTTTAATTGTCAATCTCTAAATATATATAATTTTTTAACATTTAAATAATCTACGGTGGATTTTTAAATATGCATATTTATTGTAAAAACTTTATTCTCAATCTTTAAAATATATAGATTTAAGAATTTAATATTTTATAATTTTCATTTAAACTTTATTTTTTTAAAATTTTAAAGAAAATTATATTGTACAACAGTTACTATAAATAACTTTGTTTTTTTCAGTTTTTTTTCTTTTATCATTAGTATTTGAAATAACAAGTGAAAATAGAGTAGGTTGACTTTATAGAGTTCTTTTATATAATTGTACAGGTTGATGGATATTGATAGGTGGGTAAACTTATTGTCATTTGAAGAGTGCTACGTACAAGCTCATGGTGAGGCCCTGCGTAAAAGGCTTATATCTAAATTTTTGTTATCATTTTAGTCATTTCTTATCTCGTAGAGAATAGTAAATTAACTTTTATATCTTTGTGGGTTAAATATTATTTTCGTATAGTGTTGTGAGTCGACTTGAATACCCTTAATTAGCTTACTCACATACATAGTTAATTTCTAAGTCAAATCTTTAAATTAGTCTATATGTATCAATAGTTTAGTTGATCTATTATTCTCTTGGATATTTTCTACGCTAAGTATGATCATGTGAGTTTATACCTTCATGGGTAGGCTCATGTGAGTAGAGAGTTATAATATTATGATCAATGGGTAATGTTGGTGCATATGTAAAGCTAATTTTGCATAATATTAATATAAATTGACATGCATTGGATTCTGTATTTCTAAAATTTTAGATAGCTATGAACATTACAAGTACAACTTTGAATATCTATGGTCTCCAAATTATATTTTAATAATTAATTCTCTCCCCTTTCACACTCTCCACAAATACATACATACATATATATGAAGTTCTATCTAAGGAACAACTTCAAAAAAGTTTAGATGAAGACAAATACAGAATTAGATGACATTAGATGTATGAAAAAAATTATAATTCTAATAAGAAACATTTTTATATAGAAATCAACTTGGAGAGTATGAGTGTCTTGCACAAAACAAAGACCAATCAACTAAATCATAATTTTTCACTGCTCAAATTCAACATTGGATGGAGGCGTCATAATCTGCTGCTCTTAGGCATTCGTCGAATAGGTTGTGATCAGTCACTTTTTTGTGTCTCTTATCCTTCCAACGTTGATATGGGCGAGGTCTATGAAGCCGTTGCCATTGGAGGAAAAGGAGGAGAAACGCAATAAAGGAAACCATATGAAATGATTTCCCACACGATAAGAGAAAACCAGTCTTGTTCATCTTTGTTCTATCTGGGATTTCTCGATCCATCCTCCGGTTCCTTCCTTGGCTGCTAACACCCATCGCTTCTTCTCCGTCATATTTGAGGTCATGAACGGTGGCACCTAGATCCAGCGTTGCCACCGGCCAAGATCATTGTTCCTCTTGATGTCACGTCTAGAACTAGCAACGTTGGCTGAGTTTGTGGGAACGAATTTAGGTTGTGAATTAGACTTAATATTTGAGGGGTTATTTTTAGAATAAGTTATTTTAATTACAGTCCTAGGATTAAATTAAATGAGATCTAATAGTTGATGTTAATTTTGCACTCATTTTGTCTATTGTATTCCTTTTCTTTTTATTAGTCCATATATATATATATATATATATATATATATATATATATATATATATATATATATTAAAACGGTAATATTTTATTATTATTTTGTTTTAAATATGCATAAGTCAATGTTATGTAGAAGGGCTAATATAATGCTCTAAAGAGTTAATCTGTTTAACTTTGATAGGTCAACTCATTTGGATAATAAGCTATTTCTTCTTAATTTCCTTAAGAGTGGGTCTTCTTGATTAGTAGGGTGAGTATCAATTTGGATAGTGAAGAAAACTTCCTAAAGTGAACATTAAGTCAGTGAACCAGTAAGCATATAAATTATTTTTATTTTTCATATTTAACTTGCAAAGCAATCATAATATACCTTAGTTGCAATATGTATTAGTGTAAATGGATGCAACAACTCAGCAATTTTCCTCTTTTTGGAAATAACAAAACTCAACTTAGTTTTTTTTGTTATTCATGAGGTTCTAGAGTGCAATCCTTAGATGCAACTTATTCGCAAGTTTATTGTGTACGAGAGGTACAATAATTCATAGAATTGTTATTCAGTTGAGTGTTAGGTGTGATTGATGTTCTTATCTTTGTCCTTGTTGGCTAAGGTGGTGGTGGTGGTTAATTTATTAATTACTCTCTATACTATTGTTATGTACATTGACATATTTTTATAGATAGCTTGTAAGTGCTTTCATTTACTTTCGATAATTAAAATCTGACAGATACGCGTGAATATTCAAATATAATGTTTTCGAATATTTATTGTGCTCGAAAACATAATATTCGATCAAAACTCACATTTGAGCAATTTATTCGAAATTTGTTTCTACTAGAATGTCGTATTTTTGAATATATATTTACTCAAAAATTTGATATTCGAATAGAAATAATTTTCGAGTATACTGTTACGTGTATTTAGTGATTTCATTCGGTCTAATATTATGGTCTGTTTAATTTTATCCCTACTAAAATAATATTGTTTAGCCTCTTCTAAGTGGTGGTGCATCTTATAAATTGTGCATGTACAAGTGACCATAAAGTACTTTATAGAGAAAATATGAGAATGCATTTCGGCTTGCGGTATCATCACTGAGTCATTGCTATTATAGTAACTTGGTGCAAAACGCCCAACTTATACAAAAGTTGCCCTTTTACATGCAGGCAATGAACATCTTGTACAGATCTTGCTTTTAATTTAAAAAATGTTAATTTTCAATCAGAACACTAACAGGAACAGTTCCTTTTTACAATTAAATGACAAATGAGTGAGAAGTTTTTGCCCCCTTGTCTTTTCATCCCATGCATTTCTGATTTTAAGGAATGGGCAATAGCTATGAGAGGAAATTCAAAATCCTTTTGCCAATTCGTCAGTGTTTTTCAGCAGCTGCGTTCCTTTTCGCTTCCAGCATAGTACCTTCTTTCAGTGCTGTTGCTGCTTCATTTTCCATATTAAGTGCCACAAGCGCAACGCTTTGGAGGTATAAGGCAACATGCCAGACAGGTGAGATGACTTGGGCTTGCATGGCGTCAGCCAAGGCTTTCTGTGGCATGTTGTTCATGAAATACGACAGGCTCCGGCGTGCATAGATTGTTGGAGAGGCTATTGTTCCTACTTCGATGAACTGCAGCGCCAAAGAAACTAATTACAATTTAGCAATGAGCAGATAACTCACATTTGAAGCATTGAGTTTGATTGGAGTCATTGGACATGTGGAACACACAATTTTCCTCTCCACAAATTTTGTTGAGCTTTGCTCAAAAACTCAAGTGCACCAAGCCTTAAACTCAAACTCAAACAGGAAAAATGATTTCACTCATTTTCAAATCATTTGGGATTTATATATTCTGTTTTCATTGGAGTTTGTAATGAATTCTAAATTTTAAAATAATTTATGTTTGATACAAGAGAATATGCTATAGAAAAATATTTCTTTTAAAAATTTAATCTTATAATTTTTTTAAAATAAAATAAAAGATGATAAATTCAAGTAATAAAGTAAAGTAAAAAGTAAAAAATAATTTAATCATATTAAATTATTATAAGACCTGCACCATTAAAATTTAAAAACAGAAAACCGTTTTGAAAAGTAATGTACCATATCAGGGACTACAAATGTATCTATATGACAAGCCAACCACAAAACGAAAATGTTAATGGATAGTTTCAACATTTCTCAAAGTAAATCCACAGGGGTGATTGCCATTGAAATACTCAAAAACAATTTTTTTCGTGAATAACCTAACCTGTGTATAGAAGTTGATTGCAGCATTGAAGTCTTTTTGTTTGAAAGCAGCATCGCCCAATTTCTTTGAATCTAAGGTCTGTTGCATTTGGTTGGTCCACATTTGGAATGAAAGCTGCAAGGTGAAAAAAAGGAATTACTGGGAATTTCTTATGCATTGATTCTATTCAGTTCCCTAGTCAATCTGCAGAATCCAAATCATTTTATATGAAGTAATGAAAAGACAAATAATAATAATAGTAACAGAAAACCAACACAACAAATGATGGCTGAAAGCTCTCATTTACTAATGGCAACAACCAACTTTGTATTGTTGCCGCTTTTGTCTAATAATAATAAAATCATATACTCTTCTTTAAAATTAATAAATAAATGAAAACTGCACATTAGGTACTCTACAGCTCAGCAAGAAATCTTTAAAATGTGTGGAGGCCCTTTCAACATGATTTGATCCTATAGACATCCAGCTGTCACAATACATACTCAAACATGAGGATGTAGTTGGCTGAAATATATTACTTATAAAAAATATGACAAAAAAATAAAAACTCCAACTGCAGGAGTAAAAATGAGTTCCACGAATTTCATACCAAAGATACCGAAATGATGGGACATCTGTTTTTTCAATAAAAAAAAGAAAAATATTACATTTCATTTGAGTGAAACATAGTTTTTCCAACAATAAATTTCGTACACACCTCATTAGTCACTCCTTCCTCGTCTTTGTATCCAATATCTTTTAGGATCTCATGTATGGCAGTCAAATCCGATCTTGAGCAAGCTTCACCAAGTGGGGATAAGGGCGATAATGAAGCACGATGTGAGATGCCTAACAAGGCATGAGAAGGAACCTGCACAGCAAAACTCTAGTTCCAGCCCAAAACACAATTGAAACATCTCATTTCTTCTCAAAGCAGTGGTGTGGCTGTACATGTTTTGGGTATTTCATGTATAAAAATAAATAGTAGTGTCTATTTTAAAAAATAAATACCGAATAAAATTCTATATGTATATATATATATTATAGAATGTGTATGAGAGAAATCCAGTTATGAATAAAAAAAACTTCCCTACATGGAAATAAAAGACAACTGACCTCTATTTCCCTCTGAAGAGGAGTTAAAGCTGCCACCAGTGACTTCAGGTTTGGCCGTTCTCGAGGTTCATATTGTAGGCACCGAGAAGCTAATCGCAGTAACTCAGTTCCATCACCATTAGGAAACTCTCCTTCTAAACAGGAATCAGTCAGCATCTGGAAATTCCGATCCCGGATCAAATCCAGGGCCTGTATATTCCAATGTAAACACAGCACTACTTAGTTTTATATAATTGCTCTAACGAAACAGTTTCTTTGTAAAGAGGGAAACTTATCCCAAGATATAATTAATCCAAATTCAAATTCGGAAGTTCTGTTCCCATGGGTCCTCAAGACCCCGTAATTGGAAGTATGGTGTCTTTTAAACTGGACAAATACATCAATCTAATATTCACATCAATTGGATGGTTTTGTTGGTATTCTCTTGTTCCCTTTTTTTTTTTTTGGTAGTTGTTCCTTCAAATCCTTCGGAAAAAGAAAAAGGGGAAAAAACAGATTTCATGTCTTATCATTTAACATCAACATTTGTTGGATGCCCATTTGAGAGAATTAGTTTCTATGGAAAAATGAAAGGAGTATCTCACTCCTATCAGTCGTATGGTCCCATCAGCTGCAAGATAAATGAAGTTTATTTCATCACTAACAAAAAAAAAAGTCACTTACATGGCTGGGGGGAATGTGTTTTCCACTGAGAAGGTCAAGCAGAAGTGTGCCAAAACTATATATTACACTTTCTTGTGTTACTCTTCCTGTCCAGGGAAACGCATGAAGTATTTCAGTCATATCACCCCTTGGATTGTTCCAACAGTGAACTAACTCGACTGTGATGATGTGTTAGATTGTTCCAAAATGTTACATGCTTAATTACAGTTTTATCCAAAAGTGCAGGCTTTAAAATGTTTTTTTTTAAATATTAAAAAATAAAACAGTATTAAAAATTAAATATATTCATAGATTTTTATGAGGCACTGGATTGCTAGTCAATGTTTAAGGGCACAGATTTGCTCATTCTATTGTTATTTGGATGCATACAGTTCAATGATTTTCAAAACCTTAAAAAAGCCTGACATATTGCTGCACACCACATATCACTCATAAGAGTTGCACCCCATAGCACACATCTCTCCGAATTAGGACCTCTAACCAAATGCTTATATTATGATAAACTGTCCATAAAAGTTATACCAGTTCTTAAATATTCAGGGGGGGTAAAGGCCAAGTTTGTGCTGTAACTTTTTCCATCCTTGCTGTTTTTCATCAGGCCAAAGCATGAAAGCCTCGGATTTCCATCCTATATATGTATAATTCACCAGCAAATCATAAATGGTTATAATACTAACACAAACACACACACACACACACATGTAATGGAGGGGGTTTCCAAATCATAGTATTTACCTCATCAAACAAAATTCTATATGCATTGAGGTCATGATAAAGAGCACGCCCTTTGATTGCACAATATTCTAGAGCTTGTGCGAGATGCAT
Organism: Taxillus chinensis; assembly: GCA_023512835.1. Classification (NCBI taxonomy): domain Eukaryota; kingdom Viridiplantae; phylum Streptophyta; class Magnoliopsida; order Santalales; family Loranthaceae; genus Taxillus; species Taxillus chinensis. Next base: position 16,246,528 of record CM042086.1, on the reverse strand, counting down.
AACCACCCTCAACCGCATCACCCATTTCATAGGTTGTGTCTCCCCTGGTTCAAATTCATAATCTAACTTTAGTAGTAGAAATATAGTTGATGGAGTAGCGAACGAGCGTCGTTAAAATTATGGTATAGTTAGTGTCATAAAATTATCGAACATCAAAAAATGATGCTGCAGCTACCAAAACAAGTGTGCTATACATTGTGTTCTTTCTCAACCTAAAAAGTTATTATCAACCTAGGAGATGTTAATATTAGGGTCAATTGGATGCGTAAACCATGAACTGGAAACTTGTCCTCTATGTAAGATAGTTGTCAGGAGGAAAATTCGATCATTTAACATTAAATTAAGAACTCACAATGAAATAAGTGCTTGGCAAGTGTCTCATTTGGCATGTACTCTGCCACTAGCAACCTCTCATCATTTTCACAACAACCACCAAGCAAATTAACCAATTGATGGTTGCGGAGCCGACCAACAGATCTTGCTTCTTCCTAAGTTGAAAAGACGTCAAGGTCAGAATTAATGGTCAAGAATGGACAGAAGATGACATCATTGAAAAATAACAGTTAAAATAAAACCGAATATGTTAATTCTAGAAAGATCATTAACATAGATTGTCATCCATTCCAGACTGCTAAACAATTCAGGCATACACACGCCTAAAAATTTATGAGACAAGCCTCGTAAGTATTTTCTTTCATACAATCAATTCTTTAAATCGATAGCTTAATCACTTAGTGATTTCTTTCATCTACTAAAGGTGGGACAGTAAATCCAAAAATAATAATGGTCTAAGGAATTGAAATGTGAGTAATGGTTATTGCAAATTCCACTATGTTTTTAAACTGTTTCTTTTCCTGAAGACTTACAGAAATGAAATTAAGACCGCAGGTATCAAGGCGCCCATGGCATTTATATTCCCCGTTGGCAAGAGCAAAGGGAAACTACTCAAAGCAAAACAAAGCCTTCTATAGTTCTAAGGAGTAACGAAGTCTTTATGGACTTTTCCAAGCATTATCAATCTCCAAGCAGAAAACCATGTGGATGTGGGCGTGTGAAATAGAGGCTTCAATAACAGAAAATCTGCAGTGTACAAGATCAAGGTATATCATTACCATGAACTGCCGTGCATCAGGCCAAGCCATCTTATTGAAGCGCTTGACTGCGATCCTCCTTTGATTTTCAAGCTTACCTTTATATATGATATTTGGAGCTTTTTCTCCATGCTCAGACATAATGTTTTCGATAGCAAACCCAGACGTGGCATTCTTCAGCTGCTCAAATGTGTACTCAGTAAATGCAGGTAACCAGTCCACCTCATTCTTGACTTCTTCACTATCTGCACTTATTTCACTACAGAAAATCAATCTCAATTGTTCCTAAAGAGCTAGTTTGGATCAAGGGAAGCAGGGACTTCAGTTCCTCAATTCAAACTTGCCACAAACTTTCACGAAAATTTAAATCATAATAGAAATTAGGGTCCCCACCTGCATCATCAAGGACAGATCTTGTAAATTGCGAGTCCCGGCAGAATGGATTGAGTTTAGAACACTCACAACCCATCTCACTTCTAAAATTCCGAACCCACAAAAATAGAGATGCTTCTCTCAGAACAACATCAACACATGGACTCTCTAGGGTTTCCTATATATAGACAGCCTGATTATTCAAGCTGAATATGAAGAATTTCAACAAATGGGATTTCTAATTCATTGCTTCTCTAATTGATAAATTTCTCCTGCACAAACAGCAATGCATGAATGATAGTTTTCACCAATTTATCTTCTGTTTTCCAGCCTGTGCTTGTCTTCCCACTGACCCAAATGCATGTAGACTGATCGAGTTCTGATCTGACTAGCAACTTTGAATTTTGAATTGTCAACTCATGTTGATCCGAACGGTTCTTCCTGATCTGTTCAAGTAATTAGAGAAACAATCAAAGCTTCTAATTATAAGCAATTGTTCTCTCATGTAAAGCCTATAGTAAGTAACCAATCAGAACAGCTATCTATTTGCCAATAACTCAATTCCAGATCAACAATGAGGAAGAAAATTGAACTATTTGGAAACACTTCTTTTTGTGCCTCAAAAGCAAAAAAAGTTGAATTACAAGTAGGGGAAAAAAAGGGCCCGATCTTTTTAACAAAGAATACCTTTTTTTCCCAGCGCTGCTTTTCTTGGTAAGTCAAATTAACTCACAGCAGTGGTATCCAAAGAAGGAGCTCAACCCAGATTGCACAACCTAAAACCCACCAAACAGTAGCAACAAATAACTAAATCAAACATTTATAAATCTGAATTTAGTATCATTCTACAGATTTGTTTTTTGTAAAATTTTAAAAAAAAAAGTTATGTAATTGAATGCTTCAAATCGATGACTGGAATTGGGGAAGAACAAAGGACTGGAGAATTGAAGAAACTATATATTTCTTAAATATGCCTTCTAAACCCACCTATGACCCCATCTTTTCGCTGACCAAGTATCTCACACACATTTCACGAATCATGTTAACAACCCCAAAATCTGAATTATTATTTAACAGTTTACTTTAAGAATTGTATCAGTAATTATATCTTGTTACAATAATAAAATTAATAATAACTATTGATTTTTATATACCACCGCATATGGGATTGGACTGGGCACGGCTTTGAAATGGTCTTAGTTCATGGAATTCAACAATGGGCACGGGTGGGTGGGACGTTTCACATCCCAGGTCTCTGCGTGTAATCATCTTGATTCTTTTCAGGCCTTAATCATTCTTTTGGACCACTCAATGATGTGACTCATTTGCAGCGGCAACTGATCCCATGTTTTAATTCAACTGAAACCGTGTAACCCAAAAAGTTGATTTGATTCATGTGTTTTATTTATTTATTTATTTATTTTTCTTTGGACCAAGGAATCCTAAGAGATCTACTTACATATAAATTTCTCTAATTCTATCCAAATCCTAAATTAAGAGAAAACCGTGTTACGCAGACAACTTTCTACCACTCCACATTCTTTTTCCGTCATAAACACTTTTACAGAGCCAACTTTGTAAGTAGAATATAATGAAAACTATTTCTTTAGTAATTCTTAGATTTCTATAAACTTAATTTGCATTCAAGAAAATAATTTACTCTTTTTAAAGTAAGTTGTAAGTTAAATCTTTGGTTCACTTGTTTTCCTCGATATATTTACATCTACTACAAGGCGTTGTCTATTTAATTCTTTTTAAAAGAAAATTATTTCAATATAATAGGGCTATCATTGGCTATTAATGTAATACCGCTGCCAAATATGAACTTTGAGATTGAATGCATTAGTAATTTAAATACACATAAATTTATTCAACTAGTTCAAATCATCATATTTTATAATAAATTCAATCAAGATTGGTTTAAAAATTAAGTATTAATAACTCATTATTACATATGGACTATATGAAAAGTCCTACCATATTTATTTCAAAGCATGTTTAACTCTCTTATCCTAGTATCACTAATCTTTAATCTTTTAGTGATCAATTACACATTTAATTTGTTTGATGATAATTTTTAAATTTTTTAATATTTTGTGCGATCCGTCATACCATGAGGACTCAGGACTATGCTCAATTCCACTGAGTTCAAATTCAGCTACAAGCCCAAATAATACAAGGTGATGACAAAACAGCCCTAGAGGGTGGATGTCGTCCAAATGTAATATCCAACTAGTGTCACCACGAACTCATGTAAGGCCTTCTCGTTTACCTTGCCCACTCAATGTAAGGAGATTATGATGTCCATTCAAGTGCACATATTTGCCCTGCTCCCACTCATCCTCCTATTGTCTATCCATTAAAAAACTTTAAAGTTCTTTTCTCATTTTTTAAAAAATATTATAATATATAATTGTTAAATATTTACAAATTTCTATATTTAGTTGAATGCTTTTTTGATATTTATATTTTGCACTTTAAATTTTATAAAATAATAAAATTTAATATTAAGTTAAACGAAAATATATAATTATTAATTTTTGACTTTCATTTATACTTCTAAATCTAGATAGATTTACACGCACAAACACTCATGTGATGTGACACGAATTGTGGTACGTGTAATACATAACATAGCTATAAATTTGATAAAAAAAATGACCATTCTTTTTTATTTTAAATGTTATTATATTCTTTCTATACTTAATTGTAATAAAATAAAACTTTATTTATTATTAAATAATACTGATATTATATGACAGATTTTATTAAATAAATTCGAAATATTTTATTTAATTTATATATATATATATATATATATATATTAAAAGTAGAAAGAAAGAAAAGAATAAAAGAATTGGTAATATAGAAAAAAAAAAAAAAAGTAGTCGGCCTGAGCTGAGAGACTGGCAGGAGAAGCAACACCCTTGAATTCAGGCATACCATACCGTTGGTACTTCCTGATGGATTACAATATATTATACAGTTACATAAATAAATAAACATGCATGCAGACTAAAATAAAAGAACCAGGATCCTCAACAATCATAAAACTCGATCCGTAGTTTTGATCGCACCCGAGTCTTCAATCATATCACAGTGACGATATAATAGAGATATAATAAAATCAACGCATTTACAACATAATATCAGTCCTTGCAGGAAGGCGGCGGAAGAAACTGACGGGCACCGGCGGCATGCGGTGCCGGAACCTGGGATGTCTCATGACGTAGAGTCCACCCAGCAGAGCCATCACCTGGGGTGGCGCCACGTACAGCAGCGCAGCAGCCGCAAGGCAGAACACCATAAAAATGAATGTTGCGCGGGGGTCGCGCCAGCTCAGCAATGCCTGGACCCGCTCCCCTTGGGTTGCAACATCGCCAACGACGGTCTGAACTCGACCAGCCACGCTTCTCAGCCGATCATACCTCATCCTAACAACATCAGGGTCCCTCCTCGTTGGAAATGGGTCGAACTCCTCGTCAAGCTCCTCTGGACTGACCCGGTCGGCGCACGAAATGAGCGTGTTCATGTGCGGGGGGTACCTGGGGCGGTATCGGAAGTTCCAAGCCCCGACCAGGAACATGTACAGAAACACTGTCGGAAGAATCAACTCCGGGAAACAAACGAGCAACACGAAGAGCACATGCACCAGAGCTGTTGTGACGGGGTTTCTCCACGCACAGACATCGCCAAACCATCTGCCCAGGGACAGCAGTCCCGAGAAGACAGACATAATGCGGAACAAGTTTGCCTTGCTCCGCCGCATGCTCCAGAGGTGAGAGTCTGCATCGGACATGTACTCAACCACCTCCTTCCTCACAGGAGGCTCTGCTCGGCCTAGCCGTCCTGCCACTATATTTGCAGCTGCATGTCGTAGCATGTCTAGTTGCATTACCGTCAGTGGCCTCATGTAGTGCATTTTGGGCAAAAGAGGGCGAGAATATGCTAACATCATGTCAGATGTGGATGTTGAGGAAAACCTGATCGCCAGATGCAACTCGCCCATCTTCTTGACACCAGAAGGATGGAGGACCAGCAACGGGTATGAGTGGGTGTAAACCCGTCCGGTCTCGAGAGTAGAGATTCGAATCCTAACCTTCCCTATCTTCACATCCCTAATGCCATCAGAACTACTCCCCTTCTCGTTGATCTGGCTATTGTCAAACACCCCAACACTGATAACAGTGGCAGGATCATAGACCTCCCAAGTGTACTGCTCGTTGTATTTGGGGCTGAGACTGTTGATTATCGTGCGGGTGCGAATCCATTTGTGGCCATACTTGGCCACACAATACGTGTCTGATGTGCCTTTTCCATCCCTTGCTTTCATTGGGTGGAGGCCATGGGCATTCAGGATGCCAAGCTCTAGGACACCGATTGAAGGCTTCCAGAGCTGTTTTATGGTGGGGCGGAGGTCACTGCTGTACTGCGTGGACTCATCAAGCACATGGTAACCTCCATCGAGGGAGACACGGAGGTGGAGCCTAGTGGCGAACCTGGACCGCTCTTTCTTTCCCTGCTCATCTGTTTCAGCAGCATAATTAGGATTGTCCATATTGAACCACTGGCTTATCACATGCCTGTCATCAGCACGCTTCTGAACATGAGTCAGGGGTATAACAATCCTTCCAACGGTCTCCTCCTTGGTCGGGCCAACGCGATCCTCAATTGAAAGAACCAGGGGCTCCTCAAAAGGCTCAGCAGCAACGAACATGAGGTCCTCCTCATTCCAGAGAGCGTTCGGCGTTTGAGTTTGAACTGGCCTCGTCTTTAAAATTTGGCCACCCAGCTGCACCTTCACATACACATCCGGGAGTCTGCCCTTCTTCTCTATAACCAAATCCTGGGCTTCAATAACATTAACCCGGAGATACCATAGCCTTGGGGAATGGTAAACCTTTGAGCGGAGATGAGCACGGGAAGCCATGGCGCCATCTGTGGGGCTGACTGCATCTGAGTGCCAAGCATCAGGGAAGGCCTCGTCAGCTTGTGTTCCGATCCACACAGCGAGCATCAGTTCCCCTTTCTTTTTCTCCCCATTCTTGCGTTCAAGCCGGTACCATTCTGGAGCTAATGCACTATCTGGTGGTACTCGTGTAGGTACCTCATTGAGATCAAACCGGACAAAACCAACATAATCGTCTTTCACCACATCCTTGTCCTTGACCACAACCTCAAGGACAGAAGACTGCATAGTCTCCTTCGGGAAGGCAAAAACTTCATTCCACTCAGGGTTCTGACTTTTCTCAAAGTGGCTTGTGATTCCTCTGTAGTTCCCTAGTCTCACCTCCACGAAAGGATTGAGGCTTCCTGTGACATCCTTGGATGGAAGGTCATGCGCCTTCACTACCCGCACAAAGAGGTACTGCATCTGCTCAACAAGGTCATAAGTGCCAAAGTGTTTATGGCCTCGTACAACTCTTCCCCCAATGATCTGCCCACCTCCAAGGTAAGGGCTTGTCTCCTTCAGTGCATATTCAAACGGCTGTGATGCGGAGCCTGTGTACTTATGGACAAATCTTGGATCCTGCTGTAATGACTTCATCTCATTAACCTTGACCCCATAGCTTACTGCTTCTGCTGGCTTTGACGACAGAGCCTCCACAGAAGATTGTATAAGTTGCTTAGGAAGGTGACGAAATGTGTGTCGTTTTGACTTGCTCTTGTCATTGGGGGATGGTATCTGGACGGACTTAGGGACCTGCTGCTGGACGCTGTTGCTTGCTTGAAGTGGGGAGGAGCATTTTATGGAGGGGTCATCGGTGAGAAACACTTTGAGGCCGAGCTCCCCTTTCACACGAGAGAAGATGCCACGTTTCTCTAGAGGGTAGTGGAGTACAACAGCATCGGAGTGGCCAACGAATGAGGTCCCAGCGAGGCAGACCTTGCCAAGGAATGACTTGGACTGGCTTTTGTTTATGCTGTGATAGATGGAAGCATCGAGTGTGAGATTTATAAGGTTCGCCGGGTCAGAGATGGCAAAGTAGAAACTCTCGTTCCAGACAGGGTTGAGATCCTTCTCCTTGATGGCAGTGCGGAATTTTTGTCCATCAAATTCAAGCTCCACAAAAGAGTTGGATAAACCCAGCTTGTCCTTGGGCGTGAGGTTGTGGGCGCCAACAACCTCCACCCCCAGCTTCAGGTTGCTCATGGGATTTCTGTTGAAATTAGCAGCGATTCGAAAAGGCAAGATTCAAAATGCCCAGCTGAAAAAGAAAACAGGAATTAAATGATAGTGCTAGTAAGACACAAGCAGAAATGGAGTTGTGATCAATGATCCGTGAAACATAAAAATAGTAAATTCAACATGTTTCCAATACAAACAATAAGGCAGAACGATGGTCAAAATGTGAGCTTCGAAGGTTAATGAATTATGAAACAATCATTGATTTGTATGTTACTTTCCTTCAAATAGTTGAAAACTTTTTTTCAGGAGCTCCATAAGGAGGCTTCAGAAAACACACAATTATCAAGAGCGTTTTAAAGTCCCAAAAGGACAAACAGCATATTCCTTTTGGAGAATCAGAAGCCAAAAACCTATTGATTCAATGGGATATCCATAATACAAAGCAGATGCCCCCCCACTTTAAAAACAAAAAAAGGGTTTCAAAAGATGCCAAAAAAAAAAAAAAGAAAGAGAAAGAACCACTCCAAAGAAACAACTCTCTTCTCAAGATCTCAAGATCACAGAGCTTTCAACTTATTTTCTCCAACACAAAAAAGAAATCAATTTTTATATATATTAAAAAACAACCCAAGTAGTTCATTCTAAATTTTCTTCTCTGACTTTAGCCTTTAGGGGCTGAGAATAAATAATAATAACAATATTAAAAAAATCCGATTCCATATTATTCCTAACAACTTTCCCTTTAGGTTCCCTTAATAAACTTTCCCTTTTCTGGTACCCAAATAGAGTATAAAAATAAAACCAGATTGAGATCTCCAGTTTGACGTAAGCAAAATAGGTTTGATCAATTCCTAAATCACAGAAATTCTATGGTTTGGAAGTCACAATTTTAAAAATTAGTATTGGAAAAACTCATAATACTTCTTCACCTGTTGCTTAATCAAAGATCTCTCTCTCTCTCTCTCCTTTTTTTTTTGTTTTTTTTGTTTTTTGAAGGAGCATACCAAGCTAAAATTTTAAAAATGAAAATTTTCCTTGAGACCCAGAAACTTATTCTCAGCGACCAAACAAGCAAAATCGCTTAAGACGACTGGATTCGATGACCCCTAGAACCGTACTAAGTTGATCACCCATTTGAGAAAAACTAAACTAAATCATTGAGGACAAAATTTAGAAACAAGTACCTGCAAGTAAGCCTTGAAGCCTCAGTTCAATCGATTAACGTCCCAGTATTTGACCAGCAGTGAGAACGATGCTGAAAGGTCATTAATGGGTGAGACTCTGAACATAGACCGCGTGGCGGTCAGTGACCAAAAACAAAAAACAAAAATCGGATAATACGACGATGTTTCTTTTCTGCGGTGGAAGGTGAGAAAGTAAGAGAGAGATATCATTGGGCCCATGTATTATTAAAACCCGAAAATCGAATGTAATGGAATAAAACGGAAATTACTTTCAAATTAAGTTGGAACGTTGGAACGAAATGGATAGTATCTGATGAGACTACAATTAATGATGTTTTTAACGCATTTTTTATTCATATAAATTATTATAGGAAAGTTAGAATTATCAACTTATTGATTAAAACTTGTGCCTATATAATATCAATTTGATCACGAATTTAGATATTTTTAATAATTAATATACTTGTTGTTTAGGTTTTTCTTTAAAGTTTAACATATTTAAGTTAAATGTTTTTGTTATAGTTAAATTTTATTATCCATTGCCTAATTATGTGGGTGAATTGATCCATTTTTTGCTTGTTGTTGTTCTATTTAATTAGGTCATTAATAATTTGATATTTTTATTAAAAATATGGGGATCAAAAGTTTAAAATATATGATTGCAAATTTCCTATAGACATAAAACAAACTTAAGGAGATAAATATGATTTACGAAATTTGTAACAAGAGGCTTACTTCTTATCAAGCACCAAAGATGATCACAATCCGATAGAAAACCATATAGGCTTAGGCATGATGGACGTATATATAGCATAGCCATAATGTGATCCTGCAGTGGTGAAATGCTAGTTATAGGATAAAGAAAGATAGAGGACAACTCTAAGAAAGATATTTGAATAGAAAGGTTAAATAGTAAACAAAAGCGAATTTATGGCGAACAAAGAAAACGAATGAAAGGTGATATACACAGATACAAAAGATTACCTCTTACACTTTAAGGGTAACGATCCATTCAAGTGGCTGAACACGATGGATCATTACTTTTGAATGTACAATGTAACAAGAATTTATCATGTTACAATGGCTTGTATTTATCGGTAAAGTCAATAATAGTTTAAGATGGATCAAAACCCAATATAAGCAAGAAATGGATATACGCATGTTCTCCCCTAGCTACCTCCCTCACCAAACAATGAGAAAAACAAACATAGAATGCTCGTGAAGAGATGGCTACGAAACAAGTTATTTGTTAGGGTTAGAGCATCTCTAATCTTACTATAGCAAAATATTGCTAAATTTATTCTACAGTGACTAAGATAAACTATTAATAAAAGCAAAAATAAAAGCTAATTAATATAACTTTTGATTCAACTAATTCTGTCATGTAGCAAATTATAATTTAGCCTTCGTTTCATCCATGCGTCTGCGTCACGCCCTCGCATGCTCCCTTCTTGAAATTTGAGAAAGGAAAAAATAATGATTAAATAAACAAATATTTGTTAAGTAAAATATTTTCACCCACAACAAAACGCGTATCCTGCGCGCAAAACTGATTTTTATACATTTGTGTGGTTGCAAAACGCTGAAACCACCGGCCAATACAAAACTATTTTTTATACATTTAGCGACGATTAATTAACAAGCTGCCACTAATACGTTTATTAAACCACCGGCCACTACAAAAATCTCCTAGGTTTTTTGAAGTGTCTGGGAGAGCGGATCCAGGGGCGATGGGGCCACTGGATGAAGGGCCACCTGTGCTCGTCCTCTGGGGCTCCGATCTATAGGCTTGTGCTCAGCGTCATAGGCTTTTGGCCCATCTTAGCATCAAAGAAACGCCTATTGTGCGTGTCTTTTGACTGTGAGTACGCAGTAGTGTGGCATTTTATGAACTCGGTGCCTGTGCTTTACATTGATTGCTTTACTGTGTTTTCTTCCCTCCAATGGGTTTTGCTCTCTCTTTCCTCTACCCCGTCTAGTCTTTTTTTTTTTTTGGATGCATGAATCTTTGTTTAATGCGCATATATGTTCTTCTACGTGTACATATACACCATTTTCCTTAAATTTGTACATATGGGTTTGATGTGTTACTGCGCTTGCTATTACAAATCATATAATTTTTTGGTTTTTTTTCTGTTTCTAATTAATTGATATATATATATATATATGAGTTATATATATTTTTTCGAATCCGAAATTGATAGTTGTCCTTGATTTTGATTTTTGTTTACGTTAAATCTAAAACGGGAATGCCGCTATACAGAAATATGGGATAGGTTCTAATGTCCAAATTGGAGGTAGGTGATGGAACAGCGCACCCTCTTGACTTCCCTATTACAACAACAATAAAATTTCGCCGCATGCCTTTTGCCACACTTCCATAATTAAGCAATCAGGACGAACGCCAGGGACTACTGCTACAGCATATATCACAAACACTATAATAATAATAATAATTATTATGATTATTATTGGTATATTATATACCTAATTAATGTTGTATAGTAATTAATTAATAAATTTAAATTTAAAAATGATATATACTAATTACCGCTCAATCACATTTGATATCTCTATTTTTCAAAAGATAGCTCCCGCTCGGCTCTTGCGTTTCCTTCTCGCTCCAGAGCCTCCACTCGCCTTATTAAGTTTTGTTTTCTGCGAAGAAGAGCTTGAAGAGCCGCGGGGTCATAGGGAGGCACCATCTGGCACGGTCCTTCCTCTTTAGGATTTTTCACCAAGGTATCCATCTTATACGCCTTCTCCAACTTGTCGGCAGTGCAAGCCATTGCTTCCGGGCAGAGCTCTACAGCGCCCGGTGGTACTGTGGGCTTGTACTTCAAGAGCTTGGAGTACTCATTGAGCAGGTGGAACACGTAATCATATACCAGCTCCATGGTTAGCCCCTCCATAATGTGTTTGCTCCCCGTCCTCCCTATCTTCTCTGCCTGTCAATTTATCCATCGATAATATTTTTAAAAAATAATAAAAATAAAAAACACGCAATGATATGATATAGGTTTTTCATATATATATATATATATATAAAATTAAAATTTGCAACTTAATTTTGATGAAAAATAAAATATCTGGTTAACAAAAACATACAAGGGGATGCGTTTATTAATTATGAGTTGTTGCATTTAACAAAAATAGAAAACAGGAAGGGAGTAGGTGAGATAATTTGAACTTGCCCCTAGTCTTATATATATATATATATGGGTTGCATGCATGCATGCATGGCGTCACCATTAAAGAAGACAATATGCAATTAATTACCTTTTGTGGATGAGCGTTGCCCCAGTCAACCGCAAACTTAATAGATCTACAGAGGTTAGTTTTATCGACGGGCCAGTAGTGAGTCAAGGGTACGAGGCTTCTAATGAAGAAATCGTAGTAACGGGGTGAGATAAGCAACGCCATGGAATCACAGGCTAGTATATACTTTTCACTCACAGACCATGTCTGACCTTCTAAATATAGCTTATACCTGCATGCATGAATTAAGGCAATAAAAAATGCAGGTTAAAAGAAAAAAATACATATGGTCGATTAATATAATGTGCCAAAATTAAATGAGAGTGGGAAGTATATATGAAAATGAAATACCCCCACCTATGTGTGCACTGGCTCGCTAAATTGGTGCCCTTGTATTTTTCATAATATGCAGCCCGCCAGTCCTGCAGTTAATCAATTATTATTAATTAATGTGTTAGATTTTCTAGCTTTGCTTTTTCTTTTTCTTTTTCTTTTCCACTCAGAAACTGCATTTACACACTTATAGATCTGCTTCCAAATGTAATAATTACATTCTATCAAACAATTTTTGTGTTTTGGCTCTAGTCGATCGATGGAAAAAGGGTCATCAATAATATATATAAAGGTGTATATGAAGGCAAGAAAATGTGTTTACCAAGTTATATATTCGGGCATTCCAATCCGCATCCTCAGTAACATTGCAAGGCAAAATTATGCCACGCTCCGGACTGGAGTTAATGTTGCCTTTCCAGTAAGCATAGGGTTGCCTGTCCCTCCACTTTGACTTTGCATTGGCTTCTTCTAGTTCCTCCCTCAAGAAATCCCATGGTTTCATCGAAATCTCTGGCCTGCATTACAGAATGGCCCAAATTCCCCAGGTAATTAAGTGATTCTTTTTTTTTTTGTTTGTTTGTTTCAGTACCTTATATTAATTGAGCATTAAAATGTTAGCGAAGTTACAATATATAGGTTTGGTATCATACTTCATGATCAAAACGTACTGTTTTATTTTTACTACTAATTTTACATTGTTTGTAATAACCATGCATGTTTTGGGCAAAGAAAACTAGATCTTACGTGCTCTTTTTTTGGTGACATTTTGGACCGTCGTTATTTCTTCTTGTAAAATTATGTTTTGAAATTCAATACTTAATTTCAGCATTTGTTTAATTGTGAAATTATAATTTTGACAATTTCAAAATCAATGTTTTGGCTTGACCTATAATTTCTCGACCACTCAAACTCATTTTTTTCATAATCTCGATCAGTACTTACCTTTTCTAATTACTTTAAAATAATAATAAATCCAAACATTATTATTTAGATTACATCCCATTAATATTAAAAAGGTTAATCATTTTCTTTAAAAAAATATTTTACCATTACCAATAATTAATGCCACGATTAGTTCGATAATGGTTCATAAAATATATATCGACTCATTATTCAATTTACGCTAAAATGGTGCATTTAATGTTTTGAGAATTAAAAATTGCATTGTTATCTGTCAATAACTTCGTTGCTATCCTATCATAATAATAATAATAATAATAATAATAATAATAATAATAATAATAAGCGCAGATTAATGATAATGGGCAGAAGCGAAGACATTACCAACCCCAAAAAGACCAATCAGGGAACACGATGGTAGTGGTCGTGTCATTTCCGCAGTAGTCAAACATTGGCGGTGGGACCGCGTCAAACATTGGGTTCCCCTCTTCCTCGGCCTCGGTGGCGGCGGCGTGCGACCTGGGGATCACCGGCTGGTCGCCGCAGTGAAAAGCCAAGTCCAGGTCCGGCAACATCCCAGGATACAACCTCGTCACTTGCAGAATCCCCCAAATGGTGAACACGTCCCGGGTCTGATACGACGCGTTGTACGTCTCCACGTACACCCTCCCCCCCACTATCACCAGCCTGAAGTGCGCCCCCTTCTCCTTCCCCGCCTCCACCATCTCCCGCGTTATTCCCGTGCGCTCCCACGGCCGCAGATCCTCGTGGATCCACCGGAAGTACTCCGGACACTCCTCGCCGGATGAGGATGGCTTCTCCGCGTAGAAACTCGCCGGGGAGTTCGACGCCCGGCAGGCTGGCGTCGAGTTTCCGGCGGGGCACAGTATGTCCGTGCCGTCTAGGGAATAATAGTACTTCTCCGGGCTTCTACGGATTGATAGGATGATAATCTGTCACAGAAAATGTATCAAAATTGATAGACTTGCGCAAAAAAAAAATTATTCCACAATAATTAATATTTGATAACGCCAATTTTGAGCTCAAAATAATTTTTAAATAATTTGTTCAAAAATTAATTCTCTTTACAAATTGTATTGTTACTTTGAAAATATAATCATGGAGTAGAATTAAACGTTATTTCAATATATATATATATATATATATATATATATATATATATAGTAATACTAAAAAAATTAAATAATTTTATTTAATTTTTTATTCGCTATAAAAAGTTAAATAAAATTAGTTAGATAAAACTAGTTCAATCTTGAGCTAGTTTTATTTAATTTTTTTATTTACTGTAAGACAGTATTTAACAAAATAAATAATAAAATTAAATGTTATTTTTGGCATAGTTAATTAGGAACAGTTTAGAATAAAGAGGGGCGGCATACAAAATTGATGCACAGGAGAGGAATGCAGGCACCCATGAAGAGAATGATGCAAGAGCACCTGCGGCTCAGAATGGCTGCCATTGGACGGATGATCAACTTGGCCAAATCGCTCGCCATCGATCGAGACTCTGCCCCCCCAGGCAAAACAAAAAAACGCAGCTACACCTTCTATTATTTAGAGAACTAACCGTACTGGAGATTTTTAAAATGTAAGAGGAATTTCGTGTGCATAGATTGCACTTATACGGAGAATACATGCAACTGTATAAATACAAAACAAATTATTTGATTTACCATTTATTTTCGAAAATATTAAAAGACAAAAACAAAAAAGTTAACCAAGGGCCCATAAAAAATAACCGGCTATTTAGAACGGTTACACGGCAGCAGCTACTTTAGCGACAAGAGTACAAAAACAAAATTAAAAATAACAAAACAAACCAAGATTAAAATATATATAAATAAGCTAGCAAACAATTAATGAAATCAATAACTTTATCCTAATCATTAATATTGAGTCACCCTCATGGACTCTGAAATACGAAAGGCGATAAAAAGTTTATAGCATATTTATTAAAACATAATTTATATTGTCGGTACAATAATCAGGCCTCTGAAATATAAACTAAGCAATTATAATGAAACGCAAGACCTGGTAGGAAGAAAAATGAATTCAAGGACCATTGGAGTCGGCTACTCAATACCAAGAGTTATGGGTGAAGACGTACGCGCAGGCACTCTCATCTTTGGGTTTACGTAATTGAATAAAGGCTGAAAGCATCAACCCACCGTCGAGCCTGATTAATTGTCTTGGGCGTAGTCATTCAAATTTATACTCAGATCTTAGTTAGATTTAAAAAAAATAAAATTAATTGCCCCAAAGTTAAGTTTGACTTAGACCAACTCCAACACACTCTGTATTATTCAATACATGTAGAACAAAAAAATTTAAATTTTTTACTCCAATAAACCCTTCACGACCTTCTTTTACATCTAAAAATTAATACATTAACTCTTCACAAATGAAAAGTTACTATTAATTATCTATATTTTATTTTATTATTTTTTCTACTAATTATCTATATTTTATTTTATTATTTTTTCTCTCTCTTCCCTCCCCCCATCTCCCTTCCTTCCAAGCGTAGCCTCCCATCTCACATCACGCCGCCCTATCCAGGCAAGGGGCGAGGAAGAGGAACAGGGGTGAAGCGCTTCTATTGCTGGCACAGATCGGGCAATCGCTTGAGAGCGTACCAAAGGACCTAGCGGCAGTGATCGAGGCAAGGAGGATCCCTGGATCAACCGTCGATAAGTACTTTGAGCGGGAGAAGTCATTGGTGTTCTGGTGGATGTTTCAATTCACGGGAATTAAGGAAAAGTTGTTGGCTGACGACCTGTTCTTGGCCAAAGTCTTCATGGAGTGTGGTGTTGGAATGTTTACAAATGTTTCCCCATTTCGCTAATGACACGCCGTTTGATGTTGGTGTTAATATTAATTAGATCTATTAGTACCAGAGTTGGAGACGAATTAACTGAGAAGAGTGGTGGTATGGGTCTGGTTTTTAAATGTTGTAGGCTAATGTTTAGGTGATGAATGACTTCTCGGGGATAGAAGCGAAGCGTTCTTGTGTAGGCTGCAACAAAACAATCCAGGATGCATATGGACAGCGAAGCCGCTGTGTCGGTGCCGTAGAGGCTGACACGGCTGGGGGGTGTGGATCATCTTAAGAACAACACCGGCAAGGAAAAGCCAGAGGACAAGGCGAACGACTTGAACGGCAACGAAGAACAGAACCACTGCACGACGGGCGGGGGCAAGGGAGAGCTGCGCAAACAAGTTTTTGGGTTTAAAAAAAATATTATTTTAACCTAAATACATATAAGTAAAGAAGAGTATTAGAGTTAAATATGAAAAATGAATCTTTACGAGGTGTAAAAAATTATTTACATGTGAAAATAATATAGAAAACAGTATTAGAGATGCTCTTAGCTTTACTTTTATTATTCATGAACTCAAATATAACTATGACAAGCGATTGACCACGAGGTCCACGACAAAATGCTTATAAAAAATATTATAAATCTTCCTGTTAGTTTGTTAAATTAAAAAGGAATGCATAAAGATTTATTTATTAAATCAATTATAACAAAGTTATGTTCGTATTTTGCGAACATAATATATTCAATAAATGAAAAATAGGTAAAACTTTTCTTGATCTTTTCAATTTCATATCAATGTTTATATAGATGTCTGAAAATTTTTATTGTAAACATTACATAAAATTTAAATGCTACCCTGTCAAAATACCCTATTTCGAGTCAAAATACCCTATTTCATATCACGTCTTAAATGCTACCCTGATATCAATATCTTAAAGAAACAAAAAAAAAAAAAGGATGCCAAGGAAGAAAGAAGTAATTGTAACCTTTTAAAAGACGTCCATGGGTCGGCTCAGAGGGGGCATCCATGGTTCTCGTTGTGTATTGTTGATTTCACAAGTCACATGATTGAAGGGGCGGCATTTTTATCAGAGAATACGATGGACATCATAAACCACTTCTACAGCTACCAATGGAGGTCTCCAAACCCCGTAATTTAGATGGCCAGTTTCTAAATGACGGAGTGCTTTTAAATTTTGTTGAGGCTGAACTGTATTCTTGAGCCCTTTTCTGCAATAGTAGTACAGTTTTTTGAGGTAATGAGTAACCGGTTACAAAATACACAAGCCAACGTGTAAGTGACCAACCCTTTCTGCAATCCCATAATTATACTTCAATTTGGAGTGAATCATTGGTATCTTTAACTCTTATGTTGGAAGTTGGTTTAGTGCAAATTTTGTAATAATTCCATTGTGCATGCATTCTCTGCATATTATTGATGCAAAAAAAAAAACCATAATAGACAAAGTTTACCTTGAGTTCCTCATAAGAAATATCATGTGTATGGCAAACAGTACAGCATTCACATCTCAATAGCCCAAAAAACTCCAACAACCGCTTCCTAAATATTATGAACAAAAGAGCGTAATCATAATATCTAAATCTTTTTTAGCCTTATAAAAAATAAGACAAACATTCTTCTCGGCTTACTTGCATACAGACAGCTCTGTAGATGGAGAAAGCGCCCCTTTGACGGAAGTCCCCTGCTTTCTGCCAGTACTTCCAAGAATGACTTCGTGCAAACCAGACTTATTCCAGCATATCGAATACCTAAAGAGACTTATTATTAATCCTAAATTCATTTCAAATCCAGTACCAAAAAGATTGATCCCCCACCACATTCCAATTCCCATCAAAAATCCAAAAATTCATATTCCACCACCCTACAAATGACTCCCCCATCTAATTTCCAAATTCTAACTTTGCCTTTCTCCCCATATCTTGAATTTCATCTTCATCCTAGAAACACATACCAGCCGTCACCATTGCCCAAGCCGTCTGGACAAGATAGTTGAAAATGTAATTGTCACAGATGTCTATTGCAGTCAGATCCCTGGATTTCCTTTCTTATCTCCAATTTCCTGTTGTTATTGTTGTTGTTGTTCATCATTTCATATTCCAACCAATTTCCAACGTTAGAGAGAGGGAGGGAGGGGATTAGGTAGAGATCAAAGCCTCATATGCACTCATATGTTGTATTGAAGCTTTGGTTCTCAAGAAAAATAACAATAAATAAATATTACCAAAATTCATATGCTCTTTTAGATTTCTTCTTTTCATGCTTTAGCGTTCATCTGCATCCAGGTCCCATCCTCCTCCCCTTTGCCTTAATCTTCCCTTTAATAATTATTGTTTATTAGGTTATTGCAGTCATTTTTGAAAAATAATATTATATTCCTTGCTCTATTCCTATCTATACTAAATACAGCCTTATCCTAATCCCATGCTCATTTCAATTCAATTTCCAGTCACATTCCATTCAAGCCAAAATTCATCTTACACGCCAAGCATACACAAAATGTACCATGATGATTACATGACAAGCAAACCATTCACCCAAAACAGCCAAAGCGGAAACTTTACCCGCATGTTAAAGTAGTCAAAGCAGTTTCAGAATGCTGGAACACCTTTGGAGGTATTGGAGCCTTCCTGAATTGTGGCTGTAAAACGCAAAAAATATAAAAACATATGTATCTTAAACCAGACTGAAGGGCCATATTTGAAATACTATACACATAGCAGACCTTGTTTACTTTAAAAGGCCACGTAAGATCATTGGATAGTGGTAGGACCCGCTCATATAATGCACTTCTTAGGTGGTCCTCTAATGGGAAATTTTCAGAACTAATAGTGGATTGCCCGACAGTAATGGAAGATATGTAAACAGGCTGAATAAAATGTGAAAGCAAAGCTCCTGTAATAAGAGGACAAAAGGTCGAGTAAGAACATGGCCTAAATCCACCTATGCTAGTTTCGTGAAATGCAATGTCAGTATAGAAATTCTAAAACGATGCAACATGTAGGAAACTTTTTCAAATGATTTCATCTCTTTTCTAAAAAATCTAGGTTGTCCCCACGGCAGAATTGGGACTCCAGCCTTAGACTTCTTTTACACCTGGAACGCCTATATAGCCACCTTGACCACCGAGAGGGCCGTCTCAACCGCTTTAGCATTATTTAAAAAAAATCAAATCAATTAAAACAACCAAGATGTAAAACAGAAAATAAATACAAATGAGGATGGGCCTTTAAGAAGAAAGGTGATGGTGATGTGATGGTAAGTGGTGAATATACATTAGAGGGTGATTAAGATTTAAAATTTATTATGTTAACAATGTATTTATTGAATTTTGTGTTCCATATGTTTGTAACTTAAATTTATTGAAGTTGCGTTATATCTGTCATATTTTTATGTTAGTATTTCATTATTTCTATAAAGTATTTTTAGAACTATACGAAAACCACTTAAAACTGCCTAGATCCGCTTAGTCTCCTAACTGCTAAGTGCTGCCTAGTACTTTTTAGAACCTTGAATTTCATTGAAACTTTCACATTCAACATCATGCTCTGACACTTTAGATGTGATGCCATGCAGTCCTTAACTGCCTAGTGCTGCCTAGTACACTTTAGAACCTTGAATTTCAATGAAACTTTTACTTACAGCATCATACTCTGACACTCAAATGTAGAGACGTCTAGTAGGCTCCTTAATAGGTCCAGGTATTAAGTCAACTGAATATGAATTTCTTCAACAGCGCCCGCTATTTGGGCTCCTCATATTTCAAGGCTATCTTAGCTTGATTTATTTCAATTCAAGAAGAAAAGAAAACTTATATATCTATATTCCCCACTGATTTTGTTCCCTTAGATGGATTGCACTAATCGTATTAAAGTTATATAAGCCTGCAAAATGGATAACATTGTCACTTGATTGCAATTTACAGGCCATAAACAAATCAATGTATAGCAAAGAAGAAAATAAACCTTGTAGACCAACAACATTCCAACGCGCTATCTTGTCAGAGCAACTTACAGATAATGTTGTATCACCACGCCCAGGCTTCCTTTGAACCATCCCAATTTGTGAGAAACCGCCTAATTTTAAATAATTTAAAGCAAATAATTAAATCTATTCAAATATGTGTTTATATAGAGAGAGGTGTTAAGGACTAGGCACAGAACACCCAAAGAGGCCTAGTCATGAAGAGGGCAAACCGAGCGGAACTTTGACTTAACCGAGTCTAGCTTACACGCATAAAATTTTGAGAATCTAAACCAAAGCACACTTGTTCAACTTGTTAGACTCAACTCATTTGGACTCGGTTAGTCGGGCTCGTATAAAGTTAACAAATTATATTTATGTCACTCAGATTAACTAAAAAAATTGTGATATTAATTTATTTAATATCAAATTATTAATTTAATATATTAACAATATAAAATTATTGTTATAAACTAATTAATATAATAACATAAACTCACCATAGATGGATTTGTATTCGTTAAGCTTGTAAATCAAACATTATTAGACTTGGGTATGATAAACTCGCAAGCTTTACAATAGGCTTGAACACATCTAAAATGAATAACAAATCAAGTTTTTTTGAGCCAATCTTAAACAAAACCTGAGTGGAACTGCTCGCCAATAACCCTAGTCCAAAGTTCATTAAATCATTTGTCAAAACTAATCATTTTGGAGATATGTAAAATGTTAAGTACTTAATTATCAACCTTTATATTTTTCACAAGACATAGATATAGACGGATATACAAAACACAAGGACCCACTGCATGCAGGTGCGTGCACATATACACATATATATATATATATATGCAGGTATGAAAATAAACAAAATGTTATTTATGAACATGTTACATGTGTTCTCAAATCGAATATATACGTTTAATGTTCATAAATATTATTAAAATATTATTTGTTAATACTATTATATATTTTTTTTATATTAACTATAATAAAATTATTAATAACTATACTAAATTATATCATAATTATTATTTTTATTAACATAAATTAATATGTTAGAAAATTAACATTAGTATAATACTCTAAAGTATAATTACTTTTATATCCAATGCTTTTAATAGGTAAACTAAGATGCTAGAATTTTAAATTTTGAATAATAAGATTTTTTAAAATTTTATTTTATTATAAATATATTTAATTAAAAAAGTAAACAAATAAATAAAGATTTTTTGTGAATAATGTAACCAATAGAATGAATTGTACTTATAAATATATTTGCAAACATGAACAAATAGTTCGTAAACACTTTCATTTGGAGCTCAAATTCAGTTTGATTCATTAAAAAAGTTGAACAAACAAACATAAACATCTCAATACTCCGTTTGGCTCAATTCATTTTCCGTCAAAATCTAAAATGATGATGAATGAAACATAATAGGATGAATTAATAATGACAAGTCAGCATAATGTCAAGTGCACACGTGACAATCACAACGAAATTAACTATACCCCAGATTAAGGCAGTGTAATGTGTAATGCTTTAAGTAACCAAGGGAAGGCAGCCCATGTGAAAAGGAGCTGTGCACCAACAGAAGGATTCAAGAGTATACTGAAACAGTGAAAAATCTAACCACAAAGATGGGCCCACAAACATTGCTGAAAAAAATAGAACCAACATACACATTTGGACATTGCAAATACTTGTCTTATTTCATGGATTTATTATTGAGCATGGCAAAACAAAAAATTGAATATTTTTAAAAATAAAAAGTAGTTGAAACTCATTAAGCTAACAGCATCTCTTACCATTATCCTTATCCAAGAACTCTTTCGCTGTAATATTAGGTTTTCTTAGAGATGGGGGCGAATCCAGTTCTTCAAGGGGAAAAACATTTCTCCGTGAGAGTAATGGTGAAGACACTGATGCATTCCCACCTAATAAGCAACAAAATGAATGAACTCAATATGGGAATATGACCAAAAACAAGTAATAAAGAACTTTCTTCTCCCACAATAATTGTGCCCATTTCCATTTTGGTTTTTACTTTCTTTCTTTCTTTTTTTCGGCATATTTTTTCCTGTGCCCTCCCTGCAATTTCCTATTATATATGTCCAAAATAGAACTTAAAAATCATTTTCTAACAGCAGGAATCATTAACAAAATGAAAAGCTCAAAAAGAATATTGCAGTTTAAAAATCCACAAGGAATTATCATTACATACATGGCAGTTGTGATATGTAAAGGTGTAAATGCCAACCCGCTTTGATTGTATACTTTCCTTGGCCTGAATAATTTGTGTCCGGATGGAAAAGAGAGTTGATGTCACCATCACTACGTGGCCTTTCATTTCCTTTCATATGATTGTGCATTTTGTAGATTTCAGATAGTTGTTGAATCTCTGAATAGAAGAACCTAGCAAAATGGAAACTTTGGATGAAGCTGATGATGATAATTGATAAAATTGAAAAAGAAAATATAATGTAGCACATGGCAGCAGCATGTTTTATCTTATATTATGCATACTTAAGAATATTTATCTTATATTAAATAGAGAATTCCATACATTCATGCAAAAACAAATTTATTTCACAATGATTCAGCCAAAAAGTTAAACATATTCTCCAAGCAGGTTTGTAGAGTATATTTTCATGGCAAACTTCAAATCCTCATTCATTAATTCATGAAACCTCACATCCAAGGAAATGAACGATGGGCTACACAGCTACAAGTAGAGTTTGAAAGTCAAATAGAGATTAAGGTTTCTATGCATATGAAGCAGAGTGGTTAGACAGCACTAATACTCAAGTTATTAGAAGCACTTCAATGGCTGGTAAACAAATATCTGATCTGGAGCACTAAACAATTGTACTTCAGAATTCAACTTAACTCTTCTTCAGTAACACTAAATTATGCGCCACAACTCCTCAAAATTAGGAACTACATTTATCCCATCCTATAACAGAAAATTTTAGGTGCCGATTGTACCTAACATTTTACAACTTGTCACGGCATTTTGATAAATAATTTTAAAGTTCAAAATTTTAATAATACTAGAGAAAGAGAGAGACTAAAATTTTAATGTGTTCATAATGCAGAATTATCAATTTTAATATTATGAAAATTAACAATTATACTCTTTCCATCTCTGAGGTTCAAGCTTTATAAATTGGCCTCGTCACATCTCTCTCTCTTTATAATACTAGAGAGAGGGAGAGAATTTATGGTCAAGTAAATCAGTAGCTACCTTTATGGATTTATCCCATGCAACAAAGTGGCTACAAACCTCATCAACGCCCTTCGTGCGATGATTTCAGCATGAGAATCGTTCACAACATCTCCACGAGGGCTTCGCATCGAACGGCCGACACATTTCGTCCCAGTACCCAACGCCACAACCTGCAAATCTACATTTGAATACAAACTGAACATATAAATAAACACACACGCACGCACACACAAATCTCCAGTGTTTGGATGCCGACAAAAGATCGAGGCAATAATTTTGTCGGTAGAATCCAAGAGCGCGGGTGAGGAAATTTAGGGTTTGAAGACTGACCTTGAGAGGGAGAGGAGAGGAGAAACGCGGCGAGAACGGTGACCTCTCGCCCTTGAGGCTTGCCTTTCTTCGGTAGCGAGTTGTACAGCGAAAACACAGTCTCTGAAACCTTCTCTCCCCACGGCTTCTCCGCCGATACTGCAAGCGGCGTAGACGGAGGAGGAGAGCCGGCCATGGCCTAGAAATGCGAGTGAGACAGATTGACGTGAGAGCTTCTTTCCGGGTTTAGGGTTTTGTCGCTCCCGGGTTTTGGAACAGATAATCAAAAGCTAGCCGGGCCTGTATGAAAAATACAATTACAAATTCAAAAATTTTAAATTTATGTTTCAAAAAGCTTTTCACGTCACCCTGAAGAATTTGGCATGTGAAAAACAGAAATTACTTTAATATAAATAAATATAAAATAGTTAACTTAAAAAATAACTTTTTATATGTAACAAAAATTTACAAAAATATAAAATAATATTAAAGCTGCCCCCTTATTATCCTAAAATTAATTTTATAATTTTATTATTTTTACCAAGGAGTTAGGTCATATCATCAAATTAGTATGTTATCATATCACTAAAGTTATTTACTAACCAAGGAGTTAGGTTAACCACGACGATTATAGTATCTCACATTGTTATGTCGATCAAGTCCATTAATCATCAATCCGATTCAGTCTTTTTAAAATAATTTGGCGATCAAATTGAAATGTTTGAGAAAAAGACATGAGAAGATATATAAATTGAAGTATTTTATCTTGTTCAGTCTCTCCGGGTTTTTGTTACTCTATAAATTGAGGGGGATTAATTTAATAGAAAGATATGAATCATGGGGAAAGAGAAGTAGAAGAGAGAAGTATTTGGCTAATAATTTTCTTCACACCTCTTTAGTAAAATTCAAAGAGGCTTTTATATGCTAAGAAACCAAAACCACCTTAGAGTAAAAACTACCCATTACAATGTAAATTACCAACTATAATGAAAACTAACCGCTATCTCCATGATTCCCTTAATCCATCCTCATAATTCCCCACACCTCGAATTCTCCTTGTCCTCAAGATAACAAGCACTTTTTCATCAGATACATTGGTTAACATATGTGCCATGAGTGCATAAGCAGCGGGAGTAACATCACAGCAGCAGCCAACAGCCAAGGGAATCGCCTCTTGCAGAATCAAATCCAGACCCAGTTGATATGATGGTAACATTAGTAGCAAACTCAGAAGCTATGTATAGGAAGCACAGTATGCTGAAAATAAAAATATATAGTCATTATCTTCAACACCACTGCAACTCCATGGGACATTCACAAAGTTCCCTCCAGCGCCCATCCACAATTAAAATTTTCTTAGCCCCAGCAACCTGAGCAGCTAAAGATGCAACTGCTGCATTGTTAAGGCAAAACCCCCAAGCTTGTTTTAATCCAGCATGATGACCAGGAGGCCGAACCAGAGCAAAACCATCCAGAAAAAAAATGTAGTATCAAGATCAGCACACAATCCAGTTGCAAGCCTTGCAGCAAGTGCTGAATGCTCATTAGCATGTGGGTCAGGAGTAAAATAGGCACAGATACAAGGGTGCTTGTGAGTTCAACAGCTTCTACACGCTCCAAAAAATGGACCATCAGAAGTTTTTCTTTTTTGATTTCTCTTGGGGAGATTGGATGGCATCCACACCGTTTTGGGTGTGGATGTGACTTCATTTCAAAAGGCAGTAACATTATTATATTTTATTTCCCTTTTCAGATGTTGCTCTGGCTGAAGTTGAAAAGCAGATGACACTGGCATTTATTAAGGCTTGGGAAGAAAGCGAAAAATCAAGGGTAGAGAACAGGTTAACCTTTGATTTGTTACCTGATTGCTAAAATTCATAAATTTTCTGCCATTATGCTCTTGTCAAGTTTCTTATTGATTATGTTAGAGCACTAATTAATTATCTGTTTTACATTGACAATTACATCATGTGTAATTTTTCTTGCATCGATCGTCTTTGCCCTTGAAGATTTATACACCCATCTCATTTTCTTGAGCAGGGCCCATAAAAGCCTCACTGCTGTTGCTTCGTGGGAAAACAGCAAGAAATCAACAGTGGAAGCCAAACCTGCGGAAAATTGAGGCAACCAGCCCTTCATTCTTCTTCTGCTTCCTGTAAGAAATATTCTAACATCATGACAAATCAAAACACAATTGGAACCGAGAAATATGACCTCATTGTTCCTTGATTTGCTTCCAACTTTTGTTCATGGCGTGATCTTACTATTCTGTGTAAATGGTATGCACCCGATCGTGATAAAACAAACTGATATACATATTTCCTATATGATATATACACTTCTATGAATATGGTAGCTCTTCGCAACTTCATCAATGGAGCAGGAAGAATTAGAGAAGAAGAAAGCAGAATATGCAGAGCAGTTGAAAAACAAAACAACAAAACTGCTTTAATTAACAAGCAAGCGGGGAAGAAAAGAAGGCAATGGTTGAAGCAGAAAAGCGTTTTTCAAGACCAAGGAGATAGCTGCAAAATCCGGAGCAACTGGGTTCACAACAAGGTCCTCGGCTACTTTGGATGTTAACAGAACAGTTTTGGACTACACATGGAAACAATAAAGAAAAGTTAAAAGCATTCACCTGCGTACTCGAGATGGCTCTTCCTTTGTTCCATGTGGAAACCGACAATGGTTCATATTGTCGCACGTACATTTGTCTTTTTAAAAAAAATAACAAATTTGTAATCATTATTTGTCTAATTCGTATGATACATGAGCAAATTCATATGTTTGAGGATTTAATATGTGGGCTGCTCATTGCGGTACTGCATTCCTATAAAAGTTAGGGGAACTCTTGAGTCTAATTTGTCAAATGTAGTGAGATAACTGGTATGTATGACCCAAGGCTACGAGCAAAAGCAACAAATTTTGCCGTATCGGCATCCATTAGTAGTCATATGATCGTGGTACACCCAAAAGATGCATTACAGGTCACCATTTCAAAGGAACAATATACATCTCGGTTGGATATATACTACATAACTTACATTTCAAAATGAGAGCTATCAATGAACAGGACCGGCTGTGCTTACCAAACCTCAAGTCTCCATTTTTTCTCTATTCAGTCAATAGTGAACCACAAAGGAAAGGTTGCAAAATGCTTTTCCGGCTTATAAATGAGCTTAATGTGAATCCTTATGGTGGGGAAACTGGTGATCCATATGTTCCAAGAAACTCATATCATTACTGACAGGAAATTCCAGGAGCAACTGCAGGGCGGATGAGTCTTCCATGGCACTACAGCTCGATGAGTCCATCTCGGCCACTACTTCTCCGTAAGAGCTGTTCAGTTGTTCATATTCACTTAGATTGCCCTGGAGAGCACTGGGATTCCTTCCCCTGTGTCCAACCTCCGTAGTCACACCTGAAACAGACCCACATCTTGTTGAAGAACATGCCTGAGAGACAGGGCTCTGGCACGGTGTTTCGCCACCCTTTACAATCTTTCGAAACGATGCTCCTACCTCAGAGTTCCAGATGCGTAGGAAATGGTCATCAGAGTGATTCTTGGATTGAACCAGAGGATTCTCATTGGCTAGTGACAACCCTTTGGAGAGCCTAGCCTCAGCTTCCAGCCTAGCACTCTCCCACTGGGCCATATGTCGAGCCGACGTGGACCTGGGTTCCTTTCCACACGCCCCCCACGCGGCAATGACAGGTTCGTGTGTCTGCGGATCGAGGCCCATGCTGCGAAGGCGCTTCTTTAGGTGGGTATTCCACAAATTTTTGATCTCGTTGTCTGTCCTCCCTGGCAGCTGGGAAGCAATAGCAGCCCACCTGCAAATGCATATATACAGTGCGGATTTAACAACATTTTCCCTCCCAACTTAAAAATTGATGATGGAGTGTTTAGATTGACCGAAAGAAAGAAGAGAAAAAATTATTAGAGGCTGTTTTTTCAAATCCAAACAAGTTTGTAAGTGGAGTTTTCATTTCAGGCTCTGTTGTCTCAGTGATTCTTCTACACACTACACATAATATACACATAATAGGTGATCTCGAAAGAACCTGACTGGTTTGTTTTTTTAAACAAACAAATACGCTGGTCTCCAAAAACTAAACCTACAATAATAGCTAACAAATTTTCAAACCAAGTTAGATTTTTTATTTTTTATTTTTTATTTTTTGGGTTCGGCTACCTGTTGCCTAGAATGCCATGTAGCTGAACCACGAGTTGTTCTTCCTCAGCAGTAAAGGGGCCTCGTTTGATGTCTGGCCTAAGATAATTAGTCCAGCGAAGCCTACAACTCTTCCCACATCGAAGCAGACCTGTCAAATGCCGAGTAAGAAAACATTACTGAATACTAGTACGTACTTTCATGTAAATCGTTTACTACACCTCCTCCAAAATCTTTTTCATGACCTTCGCCACATTTGGTTTCCTGTCACATTCTCAGTTCTTTAGTGGCACTTGCCATAGTCAGTAAGGGAAAAAAAAAATTGCAACAGATTTTCTAAGGAGACGAGACAGCAAGACCCTACTCAGGTGTGGGTGTGGATTCGAGTCAGAAGACCAGAACCCCTTGCTGTCCCAACTCTGGTGGATTAGAGTCAGAAGACCAGAGAAAGAGAGTAGCTGAGTACCCCTGAAAATCAAACAAGGATGGTATCGTAACTCGTAAGGAATGATTCAGATTTGAGAGTGAGGGAGAGAGAGAGAGAGTGCACCAGCGAGTTTTGGGAGAGTGCGCCAGCTGCCATGACCGTGGTTGGAGATGTAGGAAACAAGGATTTGGTCTTCCTCTGGAGTCCAAGGCCCCTTCTTCAGCCCCAAATCCTTGTCGCAGCACGGTGCTCTTCCCATCCTCACTGCTTGGGAATTCACACATACGCGATCCCACGCGCTACGCTGTTGGTTTATTCGATCAGCTCACATCGATGCTTAAATATACCAAAACAGGGGAGAGAGAGAGAGAAACCGAGGGGGTCGGTAGGCGTGTGACACGACACGACACACGACACGACACCACGCGACGAGACTAGAAAATGTTGATCACCACCACCCCAGTCCTTGTGTCATGTAGTAGTAAATAATGACACGGAGAAGGAGAGCGATTGACTGATGGATTGATTTGATGAGAGAGAGAGAGAGAGAGAGAGAGAGAGAGAGAGTAAGAAGTGAAGGTCAGCGAGTTTGAAGCCCGGCAAGCATTAAAGCATTGGAGTTGCGGGAACCGAGGAATTGGAATTGAATCATTGAAAAAAGAAAATAAAGGCATTAAAGCCTCACGAGGAGGGGGGAAGAAAAAACATCATGGTTTCGTACCGAAGGAGAAGAAATGTGGAGGGGGGGCGAAATAAATGTTCCTTTCTTTAGAATGGGAGAGAGAAAAAGAAAAAAAGCCAAGGACACGCCTTGCATTAATGGCGGATTACACAGGACATGACAGCGGAGAGAGAGAGAGAGACAGAGAGACGAGGATGGAGGGGTGCATTCATGAAGCCATTGCTTTACTTCAATTAATTTACTAGTACGGATGGATCATGTGCACAGCCATTTAAACTGGTATTGAATTTGCCGATTTGAATACAATATTACTTTCCGTTTGACTCGTTTTGATTTGCTATATCAAGATTGGATTTGTGTGTGTGTGTGTGTGTCTGTGTCTGTGTTTTTTTTGTTTTTTGTATTAATTAATGTCTGATATTTTGTACTCTAACAAATGGTCTCTCGCCGCCTAGAGTGGACTATCTGGACTCTGCTGTGCTGCCGCGCTAGGATCAAATACGTATAACACCGCATGTCAGCATCAAGGTAAGCAAAGTAAAGAGTTTTCTTATCAGTCAGGGGTCTCCGTATTAACCCAATATGAGATACGCATATGGTTGGATGCCTCGCATGCATGCATATTAGCATTTGGGCAATAAGATTATGTTTTATAATTATTTTTTTAATCCAGCATTATACACTATACTATAAATTAATATAATTATTCTCTATAGGGTAGGTTACATTAAAAAGATATAGTTTTAATATATTTTTAAAACTTACATGTTAAAATAATGTAATTTTGATATCAAAATTATTAAAATAATACAGTTTTAATGAATTATACCATATACGACAGACAGAAGATTCTAATTTTTATATTAAAGAATCAATGAAATAGAAATTTATAATTTATTAAAAATTTAAGTTAAAATATGAATTTCAATGAGCATTTTATAATAATATGTGACAATTTATGTGGATAATATTGATGAATTGAATACCAAGATGATAACAAGGTATTATTTTCAAATCAATTGTTAGAAGTTCGTTCGTGTGCTTGAACATTATTTTTATGTTATATGCTTATGAACATAAAAATAAACTATTTATTAGCACTATTGTTAGAAGTATGCTCATTAATATTTATGAACCTGGTTAAAATAAACAATTTATTAGCACTATTGTATATATTAATTATATTATTTATATAGTAAATAATTATAAATTAGTTCATATAACGTTTAAAAATTAAATTATTGATTTAGTATTTTTTTTATATACTTTTTAAGTTGCTCGACAAGCATTAACATATTAACTATAGTAGTATTTTATATAGTTAATGATTTTATAAAATTATATATATAATTTTAATAACTATACTAAATTATAATATAGCCATCTCTAGTAATTTTTTTTAAAATATTAATATTACTTTGAACTTTAAATATACAATTAAGTTAAATATATACATTTAAAATATATTTAAATGAATTTAAGCTTTTAGGATCGAAAACAATACATAAAAGGCTAAAATAACAATAATATTCATCTTTAGTTCAATATCAATTAATAGCAATCAAAAGCCCTAATTTATATTCTAAATAATGAATCTAGGGTTTTCATTACAAATAATGAATCTATGGTTCAACGATCAAATCTCAATCCCTATTGATCCTAAGAATGTTGAAGAAAAAGAAG
Source organism: Taxillus chinensis (assembly GCA_023512835.1). Taxonomy (NCBI): domain Eukaryota; kingdom Viridiplantae; phylum Streptophyta; class Magnoliopsida; order Santalales; family Loranthaceae; genus Taxillus; species Taxillus chinensis. The sequence goes on along the minus strand of CM042086.1, from coordinate 16,215,932 downwards.
AGATGGTGAAAGATTGAACCATTAATGCAAGAACAGTAAAAACCCCAAGCTTTTGCCCTTCTCCTTCTTCTTCTTCTTTTCTTTTATGGTAGTTGTATCCCTAATTATATGTATAAAAGTGTTGATCCAAAAAAAAAAAAAAACATTCCCTCTCTTATCAAATTCATTGCCCCTCCCCCAATTTTTCAAAAATTAATATTTTATTTCTTATTTTATTAATCTTAATTCTATTAAATCAATAAATAATTTTTTAGTCTCAAAATTCTAAATTAATCTCAATTACAATTAAATGATCATATCATCCGTCATATCATCAAAAAGACATTATTAACAATTGAAGACTATCAATTACAAAATAAATAATAAATCTATGATGGCATTGAAAGGGTAAAAATAAAAAAGAAATCTTTTGAGCTTGGATGACGTAATGTTTGTAGTGATATTAAAAATGTCCAACAAAAATATGGTTATTTAGTACATGTTACGTTGGACATTTGAGTTTCATATCAAATCAATCTAACACATGATTAGTGTAGTTAGGAAAGGCTTTGCCTTTTTGCAATGTTAAACCACTCCCAAATTTGGACTACTTTAAAACGACAGACGTTAATGATAGAACCAAGAAAACCCAAAAAAATTGTTTTGGGAAAATTTTTTATTTACATTTTACTTCAAAACGATATAATAAATTTGCTCTTTGTTTGAACTTTGCATTATATTGTTAAACCATAAAATTACAATGATGACCCCTTAATTTCTCTCCCAAAATATAGGTTTCTTGCACAACAAATCTTGTAGGTTATGCCAGTTTTAAACTTAGTCATTACATAATCCAAATAAAAATAAATACAAGTGATATCTTATCTAATTAGAAAAAGCAAAAAATAATGTAGTCTTCATTAGAATTAAGTTCTTCTCTAAAGCTTTTTACCTAGAGAATTCCGAAGTAATATAGAGGATGCAAAACTCATTAGGATTAATATATCATTAACAGTTTTACACTAACATTTGATTCAAGCTATAAAATTATTAATCTATTTATTGCCTACGGAATCTTAATGCTCGTCAAAAAGTTTTAACCACACGGCATCACTCCAAGTATTTATAATGCATTGAATGTTGCAAATACGTTTCGTGAATATACATTTGGTGCAATACAAATGAGTTTTATGCTTGTATCCCATAGATAAGATCGGCTCACCTTGATGGTTTTTTGAGTTCATACAGCGCATAATGTAATTTTGTTAACCCAGTGATAAATTGCATTAGAGCCAACTTGTTGCATACCTTTGTAGGTTGCAACGACCTCAAAGCTGTATGGTTGGGATGTGAAAGCAATGTACCAGTGCAATTCTCAATGCCAAGAGTGTGCACTCAGTTTCCATTGTTGTTCGCCAATTGATAGCACTTGAGTGGTTCATGGCTTGTTTGAAATAAAGGCAGGTTTCATAGAAATAACGACCTAGGGGCCACAAGTAAAACCATTTAAAGCTGGGACCTAATAAATGCGTCAACATAAAACATGACAGCACCAAAGCCAAAAAAGAGGTGGTACACAGGGATGACTATCTTTGAAAGAGGGAGAAACGGTATTATTGAAAAAGTGTAGAGCAATGATTCGTGATTCACGTTAGACACCAAGCAAGTCATGGTGAATGAGCAGTCCTCCATGCAAATCATGGTGAGTAGGTAGTCCTCCATTGAGACAGGAGTTTCTCCACAAGTACGATGATGTTTGTTAAAATTTTGATCATACACTTAAAATACGATTAGTTGCATCACATGTTGCATGCAAAATTGTTGGATATGCCTTTCATGCCCCATTGATAAGTTTTATGCTCCTATCCCATATAGAGAAAATATTTTTTTATATATATATGGCATTTTATATATCAAAATTTTGAATCTAAATATTTTATTTTATTTATACATTTTTATTTTTTGTTTCACAACCATAAAATTATCCGAAGTTTAAATGGTAAAGACTGGTGCTTAAAAAGCTTGTCAGCTAAAACTTAAAACAGAAGGGTTTAACTTTTCCCCCACATACTATTAACAATATATGTAGCACCAACAAGCCAACCAAACAACCAAAGCTGCACCCGACTGCTGATCAAAACCAACGGCAATCAAAAAGAAATGTTAACATCTTCGTGTTCTAATCATTATTAAGTAACACCTACAACGGTACTCCATACTTGAGAACATAAAATTCAACAGAAACCACACTCTAACCCATCATGTTAAATGAAATCACATTCATAAACCATACCTGATGCCAGCCTCTAAAACAGGGGCAATGCATTAAACCATTATGTAAGTCCTGATAATTTCTAGTTACTATCGTTTTAGGGGCGAAAAACATTCAAAAATTCTGAAGCACTCCAACTTTCCAAGACATCCTGCTGCAGTCAAAGGTTTTCTTCCAAGAGGTGGGAGTTACTCTGATAATGCAATGAATGGAGTATAGATAAGTCCTTCAACAAATGCACCTTCGTTTACAACCCTAAGGAGTAGTCAAAGTGGAAGGAACATTAATACCTATTTTTAAATTAAATGCAGCATCCATAGGAGATACCCCCCAGAGCAATGCCACTCAGGAGCAAGCTAGTTTTACACCACCAATATTAAAAATAACATAAACATGACAGCTGAAAAACATATACATCTTTCTTTGTAATCATGCCATAAAGAGAAGGGGTGGAAATTTCCAGATCCTCCAAGAGAAAATTAACTCCCATTAAGAGCATAAAGAGAATCATAACCGATTTTTGCCACAAAAACTGCCTACATAGAAAGCATTCGCAGATCTATTTCAAAGCACACTGTTAATTTATATAAGCCTATTTGTGGACATGAACGAAAATCACAAACTCATAAAAGACAACTATAAAGAAAGATTATTTTCAAAATTTATTCCATAATGATACGTAGGGGTGAGAAAAATACCAAAAACAAATAAACCAAAAACTGTATTTTTTTACGGGTATTGATACTTCGAATTTTGGGTAGAACTTATGGTAAATCAGTATTTCTGTCTCAGTTAGGGTAAAATAATAAAATAAAATCAGCTACTTGAAAAACCAAATATTCTAATTATTGATTTACTTTAATAAGATATAGTGCATGTGATTCTACTGTTTTGGTCTAAAGACATAATGTACATGGGCAAAAAAAAAATTGTTATTGTTAATTCAAGTAAAACTGAAAAAATAAAAATAAAAATGGTATTGGTTTTCAATTTACTTTTTTTTTTCAATCCAAAAACTGAAAAACCAAACTGAATTAAATTCTGTTCAGTTTCCTAAAATTTTCATCCCTAAGATTGTTTACTTTCTGAATGAACTTTTATGTGACACAATTCTTATAGGTTACTTGAGCATTCAATGCATCACAGGATGGGTAGTTTTATATAAACATACTCAAGTACAAACCTTGAAGGTTTGTTGTTCATTTTCAGAGTACAGGAATTCAAAGTGGCAATACCTCAAGGTCAGGGGACATTTGGCATGATCATCCCATTGATAATGTCAGCTGCCTCAAATTTATGGAAAAGGTGAGACCATAAAATCCACAAGAAAATGGAATAACACCAGAGAAATATAATCCAGTAGCTTAATATAGGGCTGAGAACTCAGCTAAGATGTTCATCTAGTAAAACACTCATTACAGCCTGGAAACAATATACCGGTGCATAGAACCTTGCTACTACCTATCATTTCATTTTAAATCTCCATTCCTGAACATGAAGCATGAACTCACAAATCATTGGCAGTAGATAGCCTGATCAATGTGCGGAGGAATCTGCTTTATTTCAGTCCCAAGCTCTTGTTCAATCCTGTACCTGTTAAAAAAGGAGGTAACCACATCCTAAAAAGCCGAATTAAAGGAAGGGATGTTTGAACATAAAGAAAGAAAGAAAGAAGAGAAATACAAGTTGAAGCGGTCTTCGTAGGTAATCAAATTCACAGCTAATCCAAGGTGTCCAAATCTTCCCGATCGGCCAACCTGCACATGTAAAGAATATGTATAAGGGCAGATTATAATCACAAATATATGTGGGGGGACAAGATTTGTCAACATACCCTATGCAAATATGTCTCCGAGTTCTTAGGAAAATCAAAGTTAATAACTACATTGACTGCTTGAATATCTATTCCTCTCGTAAACAGATCTGTAGTTTCAAGTCAAACAATTTAAACATCAGTTAGCACAGATTGCACAATAGAGTAAATTAGCGCACAAATGGCTTTTATTTACTAGTGAGAATATGGCAAAGATACAGTTTTTAGTAAGACCTATGTACTATTTAGGGAAGGATGCTAAACAAAAACTGAAAATTTTAATAATAGAAAGGCATTGCCTAAAAAAGAATACTGTATCAAATATATTGGTAATCCCTCTAAGAATAATTATAATCAATAATATAGACTAAAAATGTAAAATTGATGATCATTAAAATTGATAAGCTTTATTCTAATTATGATATTATTTAGGTTTATATATAAACTACTGCATTTAGAAAGGTATTGTCTATGAGATATCAACCATTGTAAGTTATGTACAATGAACTTATTCACATGATATAAACCACTTCTATTATATCTAGATAATTCAAGAGGCTGGGAACTTTATTGATCAATCATTTAAGAACAAAAACTGACAAAAAAAACTACTACTATAAGAGTTTAAACTGATATCACCGATTGAGGTTAAAGAAATATTTAAAGAAATACTTGGCTGGGTAATCAATGGATAGATGAGGTAGATATGGAGGGTCAAACTCATGCTTGCAAACCAAAAATTGTTCAGCTTGATGATGAATTTCAACCAAACAGAACCATGTCAGGTACTGCTTATTGACATGACATAGATATAGGAGTATGCATCACATATACATAGAAGTACCAAAAAAATGCAGAAGCACCTGTACAAACAAGATTTCTGCAAGCACCATTACGAAAGTCATGAAAAACTCTGTTACGATGGTCTTGCAGCATCTTTGCATGAATATAGAAGCAAGAATAACCCAGCTCAGTAATTTTCTTTGCCAGAAGTTCTACCCGATTCACCGAATTGCAGAAAATGATTGATTGGTTAATTTGAAGCTGAAAAAAGGTGCATCAGTAAAACATATCTTCATGGAAAACAAAATTAACTGATTCAGTTAGGTCAAACCTTAGAGAAAAGAGTGTTTAAACAGTGCACTTTCTGCCTCTCTTCTACAAAAGCATAAAATTGTGTGATACCCTTCAGAGTAAGCTCATCCATAAGGTTTATTACATAAGGCTTGTGCAGATATCTATCCTTGAAATCTTTAACAGTAACAGGAAATGTAGCTGAAAACATCAAAATTTGGCGACTTTCAGGTAGAAAACGAATGAGCTGCTGTATTGAAGGTTGAAATTCTGGAGACAAAAGCTTATCAGCCTGGAACTCGCCAACAAACAACATATCAGAAACTTGCAGTTTATTCTTATATTTAAAACTAGCAAACGAGAGTAGAATCACAGGTGTGAAAATTGCTTAATAGTTAAAAAAAAAAAAAAAACTTTCTTACTTATGCAAAGAATTAACTAAATGATGCATAAATGGTCAAAATGAGTTACAGAACAATCCCCAAAAACAGAAGAAAATGAAATGATTCCAATGACAAAGTGTGGACGGAATAATTGAATATGTAACTCTGTCACAGCAACTAAAACAAAGTAATAACACGTGGAATAATACAAAAACATAACCAAGTAACCAACATAAGGTTCCCATCCTAAATCAATGCTGCTCGAACATCAACAAAATGCTGTCATAGTTGCCATTACTCATTAATTTAAAACCCTTCAGTACTAGAGTGCTTTAACAAATGAACAGGAGTGTAGAATATGATAACCCATATTGTCACATAGATTTAATAGATTAGTCGAAAGAGATTCAAGTATTATACCTCATCCATTACTAACATTGAGCAGTCTTTCAAAACGCAGACACCCTTCTTAGCAAGATCCAATATTCTCCCAGGAGTTCCAACAAGCAAATGGACCGGTTGATATAAACGCATAATATCATCTCTTAAGCTGGTCCCACCGGTAGTAACCATTACTTGAATATTAAGATGCTTCCCAAGTTCCTTACAAACCTGTGATGTCTGAAGAGCCAACTCCCTTGTTGGAACAAGAATAACAACTGCAAATAAAAGTGGGAAGAGGGGGGAGCAAGAACCAAACACTGGTAAAAACACAGGAAAAAATAAATGAAAATTTTATCACAAATATGTAGTTGGAATCAAGGTGCTAAAAAATGCTAGTTGGCACTAGTCCGTTGCGGTACTGCCTAGAGCCTAGGTGGATCAGCCAGTGATTAATATGTTTGCATAATCAACTTTAGTTGTTTTAATATTTTAAACTAAATATTAACAGATCTGTATCTCAAAAATACTTAATATCTCATAAACAATATATTGGTACAAAAAAACACAAGTTCAAAGTTTTAAGCATAATGTAAGGCTTGCACAGCATCCCAACAAGTTTGAAACACAAAATTAATTTCAACCTAGGCATTAAATCAATTCCATGGTCATAGGCCACACAGTATAGGAAGTTTCAAGCTATTTAATAAAATCATATATTTGAGTTTAACTTAAATCTAGCAACCTTTACAGTATCAATGTTTTTAAAGACTTCTGGCTATGATTCAGAGGGGGGAAAAAGTCATCTGCCAGGTCAGCCAAGATTGCTACTAGGTAGTTGACTAGCCAATCGGTGCAAAAATCAGCCTGGTTGTAATGTGTAGGTACTTCCATCTACGCTGATTTTTAGAAGTGAGGTTGGAATGTGATGAAAAGGTAAATCAATATAAAGATCCAATAACATTACAGAAACATAAAAATAATCTAGCCTCTCTCGAACATACTTTGGCTAGTCATGATATCACTAGATCATAAAGAAACACGAGAATTGCCATGGCATAAGATAAGAACCCACTAACTGTCAGAATAGCATAGATATGGTAGTCAGAGCTAACCAAAATAAAAACCTACCCATAATTGCCCATATATAAACTTGTGTTATAAATCCGTATCACTTCTAAAATCTATCAGATTATTAATCTTCATCCATTGATTATACAGAATTTGGACAACAACGATGGATCTTTATTGTTCCTCAATTTAGCTCAGATAGGAATACCAGTTCTGACATAATAAATGCAACCAAATTATTGAAATCAAACCTTGAATAAAATTTTTATCTTGATCAATCTTTTCCAAGGCAGGAATGCAGAAAGCAGCTGTCTTCCCAGTTCCATTCTTAGCTCTAGCAAGAATATCACTGCCAGTTAGAGCAATTGGAATACTTTCTTCCTGAATAGGCGATGGCCTTTCAAATCCCTTCTCAAATATTCCCATGAGCAGTTCAAGTTTTAAAAAATAGTCTTCAAATTCATTCCCCTTAGTAGCTGTCACATCCTAGGAACAAATTTTAAGAAAAGTAATGAAATGAATATTGTCAAAAGGCATAGAAGATTAGTAGTACAAAAAAAAAACAGCATGTCACCACAAAAATGAAGGCAGTTGAAAAGTGGAACGATTTATTTTTCTTTCATAGATCTGCAAAAGAAATATCTGATCCTATAAACTGTGTGTGTGAGAGAGATGATTGCTAAATGGCATGGTAGTACAAAAAAACACCAGTCGGAACATTTTTTTTATCTTTCAGAGATCTGCCCAAGAATAATCTGATCCGGTAAAATGTGCGTGGACCATTTATTAAGCATGCATATGTATTAAGAGCATTAATGGATACACTATATTGTTATTTTAAATGAATTGTTGAATGAAAATTTTAAAACATCAGCTTGAAAATCAACATTTACTTCAGATCTGAATGACAGAAATTTCAACTTTCTTTTAAAAAGGAAAATTAAAGGGGGGAAATTGCAATGGAAATATGCTTACTGACCACCTGAGCAATGCAGTAACTTAGTTCTACAACTAATACAGCTGAAAGCAACCCCTTTTATTGTTTATGGCTATGTTCACAAATGTATAGCAAATTCTGACCTCAACTACCACGACCCACCCAAACAAATGCACACATATGTAGACTCCAGCCTGCATTTTCCAGCCACCCCTCCCCTCACCCATAATGCAGTCCATATCCAACAGAGTAACTATATTTTCCAACAGACTTGCCTTTACCAGTAGAGAAATCTATCCAAAGACCTAATTCCATTTTTTATGTCAACTGTCAACATATGTTCGAACCACATTTTGGACAAAGCCTCGAAGCATGTACAGTTGCTCCAGAGTTCAATAACAGCAGTCTGATAACCTGCTCATAACTTTCTATTTTGTTATCCATTTGGCTGAGTCTGATAATCAGCATTAATTCTAACAAAGAAACTTGTTTACTTTGTTTTCTATATCTTCAAGCTCATTAAAGATTAAGGGCCACAACGGTAGAGTATATTCATCATATCAAACCCTTTTATATCATTTTAAATAAGGTGCACTAATTTTAGTCACACGAGACTGGGAAATGGACAGCATATTGGGATTTTGAAAACATAAATTCCATTAGTACAAATGACTAGGGTCACACAGTTTCAATGTAAACAAGACAGAAAATTTCCTTTGGAATTTGGATTGTGGATTGCCTAAGAATACTTCCAAATGATTATAAAGATATAAAAGTTGCCCTAAAAATTAAAAGTAGTACAAATATATGTTGTGACAAAATATATGCTCGAAACAGTAGTACAGATTTCAATTCTTCACAATTCAAATACATCTACAAACTATCTTCAACCCTCTTCAATGCCTAGAGCATAAACTGCAACTATACAAAATAAAGATATAATTTAAAACATGTTAATCACACAACTTTATTTAGTATATAAATTTCTAGCTTACTTTGATCACGTCACAAAACAAACCTAATCACCATCATCATCAACAAAGGCTCTCATTGTTATATTCCTCATTATGCCAATTGAATTATAGGATGTACATTCAGTACAGAAGTTTCAACTAAACATGTGCTTTGTTCAAAAGCAACAATGCAACACAACTTATAACAAGATTGTAACCAAGTAAATAAAAGGCATACCTCTGTCTTGTAGCGTGTGTCGGGTGCTGGTATATTTAGACGGGCCTTCCAATCATGTGAACTATAGAAAAACAAAGAATTCTAATGTCATGTGTTAAACATGACAACAAAAGCAAAAGACATCTTGTGCTAACAAGGATCACAGAGATTCTAAATTTAAAATAATAATGATGAATCAATAGTAGCACTACAAAGAAGCTTCACAGAAAAATTTAATAATCTTAGAGATATAAGTTGAAGACATGAAGTCCATGGTTCAAAGTTGCAATCGCGAACGTCATCGCATTGCGGTTGCGGATGTCGCAGGTCGCTGATGATTCATGGCATAAGATGAGATGCAACTTTAAACATAAAATAATATTTAATTTAAAAAATAAAAGTCAGAAAAAATCAAATCATCACGTTAAAACGATTAAACAAATAAAATAAATTATTTAAATTGCATGTTATGATTTTAAAAAAAAAAAAAGAATACCGAAATATACTATTAAAATAAATATATTACTATATTTTGTATGATTTATAATTTATTTAAAAATTTATAAAACTATAATCTATTAATTTCTACATTTATGATAGTTTTTATCAAATTAATATCATATTTTTAAAGAAAAATAATAATAATTTAACACTAGTATAATTTATTTAATTTTTATTTTTACAAATATAGTAGGTTTAAAAAAATTAAAGTAACAAAAACTAATTTATTTAAAAATTAAAGTATTTTTTAATTTTTACAAACACAGGTATTTTTACAAACGCAGTATGTTCAACACAAGTATTTTTTATTTATGTACCAGAAACTAATTTTGAAAAAAATAATAAAGTAAAACGTCGACATTGACAAAGCATAACAAGTGCGATAGAGAAGAAGAAGAAGAGGCAACGACGCACAACGCAGCGATGCGGGGGAGAAGAGGCAGATGCACAACATAGGAGAGATCGGCAGTGACGCACGATGCAAGGGCGATCAAGAGCGACGCACAACGCCGCAGCAATTAGAAGCATCGCCGCAACAATCGGCCACAGCAGCGATCGGCAGCACGGAGTGTAGTCGACCGAGAAATGAAGAAAAAAAAGGCGAAGAAGGAAGAAAAGGACTAAACAGCATACCTTAACCCAACAATTTCAAACAAAATCTCACACGGGAAGAGATGTGTCATCAATATCTCGACCGATTCGGTGCGTCTATGCTGAGATTTCGACCGAGACCGACGAGATACTGTAAAAAATAGGGATGGCAACGGGGCGGGTTTGGGACGGATCACCCATATCCCGAACCCCTCTCGTCTAAGAAAATGATATCCCAAACCCGCCCCGAACCCGTTTAAGCTGACCCAAAACCCGTCCCATTAGGGTCGGGGCGGGGCGGGTACCCGTTAAACCCGCGGTATTACCTTAGATATACGGGTTTGGGCCGGGTTATCCCGCCCCGAACCCGCCCCGAATCCTTACCGGGTCGGAGGTACCCGCCCCGAACCCGATTACACTTATCCCAAACCCGTCCCATTAGGGGCGGGGCGGGGCGGGTACCCGGTATAACCCGCCACATTGCCATCCCTAGTAAAAAAGTGAGAAATCCGTATCGGACCTGAAACTCATATTGGGAAGCTCCGATCCCATGAAGACTCATCCGAGATATCCCGAATTTGTCCGATACTTCGAACCATATTGAAATCAGCTTATTGGTTAGAACATTCCTTAACCAGACCAGACCAACGTATTGGGTTTGAACTTCAATATTACCTACCTCTCATGTCGAAGGCTTCCTTTGAATAAGGAACAAGTTTTAAAACTAATCATTTCTAGGAGTTGCCTCAAACCATTTAAGGGTGTATAGTTTAACGTTACTCAAATGGTTCAAATTGCAACTAAATTGCTAAGGCTTCAAAAAGGCTCAAAAGAAAAAGCATGGTTCTTTTAAAAATACACACATGGTATGAATCTGGTGCACCAATTGGCTCTCGGGCACAATCCTTGGGCCTAATTTCTGTTAACAAAGTACAATTCAAAAACCACAACCCACATCCACCACACTTACAGAACCATTACTTTAAAATGCAGGGCTTTGAATAATAATGTATATTTTGAGGCATTGGCAACTATTGGGAACCACAACATCCCATCTCACTTTCCCCTTTTTTACAGAATCATTTCAATTAGTAATGTATACAGCAACTTAACAACAAGAAGTCTTTACACTTAGATTCTAAAAGCGGAGCCATGATGCAACCTGAGAGAATGATGCAAAACAAGACCCATTGTCACTGCCCAGTGGACCAATTACAAGATTTAGAGCCAAGTGATTCAAGGAAGCATTAAGTGGATTAATTCAAGAGAAATGGGAAGCTTTTGAAAAGATCAAGATAGGCTCATCTATCACCTTTTGATAGATATGCAAATTTGAGAACAAATCCCTCTTGAGAGGGGGAGAATGATGCAACACGGGAGATTGGTACAAAAAAGGACCCATTGTCACTTCCTAGTGGACCAGTTACAAGACATAGAGCCAAACAATTTAAGGAAGTGTTAAAGTGGATTAATTCAAGAGAACAGGGAAGCTTTTGAAAAGACCAAGATAGACTCAACTAATCAAGGCCTAGTCCATGTCATCATAGCCATTGAATAAATTAGGTAGAAATTGCGGCCATCATGCTCTTCTCCTCAAAGGGTCTGAACTATTCAAATTTCAGAATTTTTTTTATAAGTAATGAAGCATTAAATTTAAAAAAAAAAAAGGTACAAGTAAATTAGACAAAGTACAGTCTTACCCAATGAAAAAAAAGTTTCATGCAAATATTATAATGAAACTACAAAAAGCCTAATACAAAGCCTAAAAATAGGCAAGGAAAGAACCCCCTAAGCGCTGATTACCTCAGCCGAGAAGGCCGAGAAACGCCGATATCATAATTAATCGAAGAAGTATGCCGGTTAAGCTCTCGAACATTTTTTCTAAGCTCGCAGACGGCCGAAAAGACGAGGCAGAAGCCTTTTGGGCTTGATGCTTAGCTTTGATGTCTTGCAACAAATCAAAGGTAGCAACTTCAAAACCCTCGTATGTTACTCCTAAAACCTTGCCAATGGCTTTGTGGGATCATAACCACTCCGACTCGTCTTCTGCCGGACAATCAGAAACACACTCAAGGAAATAAGACTCCCCATAAAGAGCATTAACCAGCAGACCCACAGCAGGCTGAATAGCCTGGCCACCCAACGAAATCTCCCTATCCAACACTGCATCAGAATTCTGAAATATTAAATAGAGGGAATTAGCCAGGTCTTGTCATCAAAGGGGTGTGAAAATTAAATAGAATAGATTAGGAGACCAAGAGGATGCTTATGGACTTGTTATTTTGTTAATTACGATGCTTTAATATTTTAAATGTGCCTTTTCCTATTCTCTGAGGGATATTCCAAGTTTAAAAATGAGAGCAATGTTGCATGAAAACACACATTATTTTTGGCATCTTTGTAAGGATTTGTGTTCTTCTTTGTTCATAAGAACTCTTTAACTTACGTTCAAACTTCAAAAATTTTCACCCTGGTTATTGAATGTCGGTGTGGCATTTCAATCCTTTGCAGTCTTGGTTTCCATCTAGATGGGTGGCAGGTCAAGACTCATCTGTTCTTGTGTACACGATCTCAGGGTTCAATCCATCTTATTATTGGGTTTCATCACAACGGCTGCGGAGGTCCATATCAGCCCAAGCCGATATCAGCAGATTACGGTCTAACAGCAAATATTTATTTGAATTTTCTCGTCATTTAACAACAAAGCGCTACTGTTGAGCCAAGCGTGGAACCAAAAATTTTCAGTCCAGCATTTCCCTCCTTTCTTTTCATTCCTTGAATAAAATCTACACGAAGTCATAATGATAAGCTAATAAATTAAAATATTTCTCAAAATCAGTAACCCCCAAATAAATTCGAGGCTAAGATTTTCATCTGCTTTCGTTCGCCTACAAAGCATACAATTCCTTCTTTTTTTACTTTCAACCTCAACCTCAAAAGAGAATGTATTAATCCAAATATCCAAAACTAATCTTCAACACATAGAACCTAAACCAAACCACAACATAAAAATAACAAGAAAAAAATAAAGTTAACGCTGACCTCGAATCGACAGCCTCAGATTGCACCGTCTTCTCAACCTCGTCAACACTAGACTCTGCCCCAACCTGGTTCCTTCTCAGCCACTGCTGCTGATACTGCTGCTGCTGCTGAAAATGATGGTTGTGTTGATTCTGCATCGCGTTTCTCTGCACGTATTGTTGCTGCTGATGAGCTCTCGCTTGGAAATTAGGGTTATAGTTCATAGCCCCTCCGCCGCCGTGCCCCGGCGGATACCTACCCCTCGTGCTCATCGGAGATCGTACAAAAACTGGATCGAAGAGAGACGAATCGAACGAGTTCAGAGACAGGGAAAAGGGGCAAGCGATTCGCGTAGATTTGTCGGGTGAAGTAGGGCAATAATGGCGTGGAATTTACAGGGAGTGGTCGTGGGAGCAACGGAGACTGGAATGTGGTTTGGAAAGAAAGAAAGTCTGAGAGTCAGAGGAGCGAGCGCGAACTTGTTTGTTTCTTCTGCTTCTTCTATCTAGGGCTTCTTCATCTTCTAAATGAATGTTTTTCAATTTGTTAACCAAATTGAATGAATACGACAAGAAAATTAAAAAATAAATGAATATGATGCGAGTAAATATAATATTGAATGGTATTGAATTAAATTAAAAAAATATAGTTTTACTTTTTAAAAAATAAATTGACTATTTAATCTAATAAAAATTATATATATACATTGTTTGTTTTTTCTGTATTTAAATATAAAAAATACTCTATTCAAGTTGTTTGATGCTGTTTTTTCTTTGAAAATAAGTTTTTTTAAATGCAGAAAAATTAAAAATACATTTAAGATGTTTTTAAATTTTCATTTTCTGTTTTTAAGTGTTAATTAACAATTTACTGATCAAAATATATTAAAACAATATCGTTTTGATAAAAATACAAGTAATATATTCTTATTTTAGAGATTACAAATAAATTTATTCTTACCTAAAAATTACTCGCTAACCAAATTCATACTTCTCACCCTTTTATGATATTTTTTTTATTTGTCAATATATATAGGTAATTGGGGTATTTTTATTAAACGAAAAATTATTGATATATATATATATATTCTTTTTATACTTAGCTAAATCGCAATATTGCCACTTTGAAAAAGTTTTATTAGTAGTACAATGAAATTGGTCGTCATTTTAAAAAATAATAGGTTCGTATGAATTTAAAAAGTATGTAATTTCTGAATTTAGTTTTCAATAAAAGTTTCATAGTTGTTTATAAATTATTTCCAATTATTTTTTATTTTCAAATATAAACTTAATTTTGACGAAAACCTATTTTTTTACTTTTTTATTTTATTACTTGAATCTATTATATTTTTTAAATTTTTATGGGATATAATTTCGAAAAAGCACATGTTTTTAAAACACTTATCTTTCATATACCAAACAAATAATATTTTTAAATTATAATTCAATACGAATTTCAACAAAATACAAAAAACAAAATAAAGAAATCAAAACTCATACCAAACATACTCATATATTTTAATATTCAATTTTACATTAAATTCTTATATTGAAATAAAGCAAATATATATAACATTTTTAATATATAATAAAGTCAACTTCATTTTATATACTTTATTTCATATTTATGTTTTGTCCAATCTCACATTTTTTAATAAATTAATGAGTGATCTAGGTCTAGTATTCATTATAAATGGTATTAATTAGTATCATATTAAACCATGCTTGTGCTTGCACTATCAGTCTCATGCCTGCATAGAGGATGAAGATTACGATAGGCTTAACACCACTGGTGTAAAAGTAACAACTTTTTAGTATGAACCTTGACATAAAAAAAAAAAAAAAGTGGGTGTTCCCTACAAAGCGACATGTTGTATCTTTGAAATCCTAAAATAGTGATTGTCATCATCGCTCGATGTTGTTCGAGCTTATATAATTAAACTCTTGAGAGCATTAATAGTCATAAAGTCATCATTGTCATAGGCTCAAAAACCTATCTTATTATGATAAAAATTATTTTAAAGTTAACAACAATTATGTAAAATCTCATATTTGTGTAAGATTGAGAAATATTTTTCAAATAATATTTAAAATATCCAAACAGTGACATGATTATTGAGTCTTAATATCCTATATCTAATAATTTCTAAATAGTAATGAAGAGCCTATTTAATAATTTCTAAATAGTAAGAAATTTATTAAAATTTGTTATATCCGTAAAATTATTTTAAATCTTAAAATTTATATCATTTAACCCACATATAAAATATAATTATTTATTATTCAAACACAAATATCTTATAATGAAGAGCTTGTTTACAGGAATATTTATGTTTGAATAATAAACAATTATATTTTATATGTGGGTTAAATGATATAAATTTTAAGATTTAAAATAATTTTACGGATATAACAAATTTTAATAAATTTCTTGTAAGTCATAAAGATAAGAAAGACGGTTTATGTTTATAAGCAAAAAAAAAAAGTATAAACACTTTTAAAAATGTACATATACAATGTCAATCACCACTTTTTAAGGGTATGAGTATGACACATTATAAACATTAGACACATTACACAAACTAAAAGGACTAATTTTGCAAGCCATTACCCCCACACCTCTCCAAGTAAACTGCCTAAATATACATAATCATTGGAGTCATGCAGAAACAATTTTGCCTATCATAAGGCCTCCTCATAAGTCCTAACCGCCTCTCTAACCATTGGTGATAAAGCTCGGGCACCCCTTGCCTCTTTGATGTTTAAGGAAACTTTAATAAAGAAACCAACTATTGGACAATAAAGTGTGATCACTGATCAGGTATTGCCAATGTGGAGAGTTCTGAGTGATTCCAAACAAGGCTGGTCTCAAATATCGGGGAGGCATGCATGCTTAAGGAGATGCCACATTTGTTTGATTTGGGTGAGACATAATAGGGTTTTTTTTTTCTCGTTTGTATTAACCACCAACTAATAAACAACTAAAGCTGTTAATCTTTTACCCAAAATATATTCAAGAGATTTTCACTTCTAGTGGCAGAGATGGTTAAACTACTTATGCCCATTTCAATTAGAAAAATAAAAAATATTTGAAGAATATATTGTTCTGGAAAAACATACCTTAAAATACATGTAAAACATAAACAAATTATAAGCAATTGAGCCTAAAACACGTAGGTACACAAAATTCAAAAGTCGAATAAAGAATATAATTAATATAAATCTAAAATACATCATTTAATACTTGAGATATTGAGTCCTTGCCAATATTTTTTTTATAAAAAATAGTATCTACCTCAAAAATAACTTCTCATTAGTACAAAAGAGACTAATTTTGAAAGACATTAAACACACCACACCCTAGCACTTCTAGGAAAACTGCCTGAACATGCACAAGTATTGGGGTTATACACAAACAATTTTGCCTATCACAAGGGCTCATGTCCCAGTTGCCTCTCTAACCATTGCCTTGGAGGCTCGTGCACCCTTGCATGCTGATGTTCAAGGAAATCCTAATAAAGGAAACAATAATTGGAAAATAATAAATAAAAAAAAAGTGATCAGGTTTTTCCAAACAAGTTGGAGAGACATACATGCTTAAGGAGAGGCCACATTTGTATGGTTTGGGTGAGACATAATAGGGTTTTTCTTCCTCGGTTGTACTGACCACCAGCCATCTAATCCAAACAATTGAAGCTGTTAATCTTTGGCCCAAGAGTATATTCAAGAGATTCCGAGTCACAGAGATTTTCTATTCTAGTGGCAGTGATGGTCAAACTACCAATACCAATTTCAATTAGAAAAGCGAAAGTATCTGCAGATATACATTGTTTTGGAAAAATATACCTAAAAATAAATGTGAAACATAATCAAATTACGAAAACATGCACATGAAACCAGGAGCAAAATCAAACGAGTCATAAACAAAAAAATGTCAAATATAAGACTCCTATTTGGGACCAAGAGACGCCCTGCCACCGACACCAACACCAATGTGACCTGAAGATGGTGCGGCCACAGCATGATGCCTACCAATCAACATGTGAGAAAAGCCACAAAGTTAAGTGCTTTGGAGAAACTCAGTTCAGCGACTCTCAGGCTGTGATCATGTTGAACTGAAATCTGGACAACTGTTGTGGGATTGTGGAGATCACTGGTCCATACCTCTGTAAACAAGTAACACATCACAATTCAGGCAACACATAAGTTGAATGGCACCAAAACAATGTATACCTAAAATTTTCAATGAGCAAATATTGAACAATACAAAAACGCAGGCCAAAACAAACAGAAACCAAGGGTCTAGCCAAGCCTGACAGAAAACAAGCACATGGGCCTCTCATAATGTTTTATCATGTGCAATATAACTGCAGGCACAGCAGCAAAGGGAAACAAGTCAACTTCTGATATTATGAAAAAAGGTTAGTAAACAAACCTGTATATTATCATAGAGCTCAAACAGGGGAACAGCAAGCAGTTTCAAATTTTTTGGAACTGCAAAGTACTCTCGTTCAGACAAATGAACAAGGAAAATCTTCTTACACTCCTGAGCCATTATAGTTTCATTTGATCAGTAGCATTCAGGAAACTTTCTGCATATGAAAACTGCAAAAAATTGAGTAGAATTTGTTGTAGATACCTTGGGTTTGGTGATGTGGGGAGGGCAATAGGGGTACATCATAGTTTCAAAATTTGGCCGCCACCAGGTAGCCACACACTCACCAATCTGCAACAAGTGAAACTAATTATTATATCTCATGTCAAAGAATGAACCCTGCTTCTGCATTGAAGGGAGAGGCAGTAAAGCCCATAATGTTCTTTATTAATTAAGGAAAAGAAAAGAAAATAACATGTTTTGAAAAAGATTTTAAAATAGAGCTTCAGGGAGACAAAAAAGTAATGCAAAGGAGAAAGGAACTTGTTCAGCATTGCTTATTGCAACAGTTTCTACAAGAGATTTGGAACTACTTCGTACCTCTTCATCTATCGACCACACACAACAAGCTCAATCATAAAAAATTTCAAAAGAAACAAACCTGCCAGTCAGGTTGAAGGGAAGGTGAGTTAGCAGCAAGTTTGCTTGATAATTTCCTTTTCAAGCCATCAATTTCTGAAAATATTGAAGCGATTGATGTTTCTTTAATAGAGAAAGAGACAGAGAGACTGCGATCAAAACAGACAAACACAGCAGCATACCATTTTCGCCAGGCTTGAGACGGCCACCAGGGAGTTTGCAAAAGGTGTTACCAATTTGAAGAAGTAGAATGTGGGGATGATTATGCTCTTGCACCTGCAAAATTTGAAATCAAATATTCAGTTTGTAACACTGCCAAGAATCTAAAATTAACATAGCTTGCACGACCACAGTTTCATAATAATACACTCAATTGTTGAAATGTGAACTGCACGATGGAAAAACAAGATCTTCTTAATTGATAGTAAAACCGAGCTTCAACGTTTATATGTCATGCCACATGTGCAGAGTACCATGAAAAATAGAACAAGAAAAAGGCTTGCTCCCTACTCTAGAAAGACTCTTAACCTAATGTACTCATAGACCAAACCCACTATAATAATATAATAATCCAATTAAACAGTTAAACCAAGCTTCACAGCAAAAGTAAGCTCTCATCGAATGCAACATAAAAAATACAATCCTGAGCCTAAAGCAATAGCTTCATCATGACCCATGCACCTGATTGATAAATAATTATCACATATATCGAATAAGATTACAAACATATATATACACAATTGAAGAGAGACCTACATAGGAAAGAATCCTAATTAGGTAACCTAAATATACACCCAAATATCCTAAATATACAATTAAATATTAAAGCCCATT
This sequence comes from Taxillus chinensis, assembly GCA_023512835.1. Classification (NCBI taxonomy): domain Eukaryota; kingdom Viridiplantae; phylum Streptophyta; class Magnoliopsida; order Santalales; family Loranthaceae; genus Taxillus; species Taxillus chinensis. The sequence continues at coordinate 16,196,892 of CM042086.1, read as the reverse complement.
AACACCTCATTCCAACTCAGACTATGTCCGCCAGCAGCAAGGCACCACTGGTTGCAGAAACAGTTTTTTTTTTTTTTTGGAAAACTATGATTCAATTGTAGGCTTTGACGCCATGTTAGAAATAGAGAAATAGAGGAAAACGGCACCACTGGTTGCAGAAACAGCTTTTTCTTTTGGAAACCTATGATTCAACTGTAGGCTTTGACACCATGTTAAAAATAGAGAAATAGCGGCAAAATTATTAATAATACAAAAAATACCTATAGAGAGAGAAACTGAGAGAGAAACAACTTGCTCCCCACTCTAGAATAAATCTTTAACCTAATGGACTCATGGGCCAAACCCACTATTATAATATAATATTCCAATTGTTTTCATTTTTCACTCAAAATGTATTGTAGTCGCACTTGGGCCCTAGACAAAACAGGTTCAGGAATCCACCATTGGTTACAAAAATTTTAACCATTTGCCTCCCATATTGAAGAGTTCTTTCTTTCATCTTGACCCACATAAGTATTAAAAGAAAAATGCATCCGAGCTTTGCATTTTTATTAGAAGCTCCGGTGGTGTTTGTTCAAGGCTGAATGGCATCTAAGTCTAACTGTATCTGATTTGCTCAGACATTAAGCCATTCAGACCGGTAGGTTACAACATGCCTAAATAAGACTAAGTAATATCTAAATATGTTTGGCCGATTTCACAATTTTTGGATAGTTATACCCTAGACAATCTCTTCTTTCACACTATTGCCTCATCTTCTTCGCAAGGACTCAGCTGGGACTCTAATGTGGAGCGGTGTGCAATGATGTGACACTAGCAACATGGGGCTAGATGATGACAGTGGGAGGATAAGGCGACAATTTTAATTGGGACATTAATGATGCAGGGGAAAATGATAACAGCAGGAGGATGAGGGAGGAATGTGAATTGGCACTACAATGGCATGAGGCTAGGTCAAGATGATTTGTCCACAAGTGATATGATCATTCCATTTCCAAGTTCAACTAAATTTACGGTTTCCTGCCATGGTAATCCCTTTTCCGATACAATATTGAAAGGAGGAAAGAGATATTTATGTTGGCTTGGTATTCCCTGAGCTTGCAAAACACATTGTTTTCTCAACACCCATTGACACATAAAAATCTAATTTATCCCTATTTTAAATTGTTGAGTAATATTTTGTTTTAATAATAATTTATTTTACACATTATTATTAGAAATCAATATTAAAACATGTTATGTTTAAAAATAAATAAATAAAAAGAAGGGCATATGATGATTATTTGACCATCAAGAAAACAATTCTAAAATCAGTCCTATTACTAGAAAAAGAAAAAGAAATATCAGAAATGGAACCAAATTTTAACATCAACTCATCCAGCCAACAATAACTATTAACAAGTTCGCTTACACATGGCAAAGTTATATATATATATATATATAAACAAAATACAACAAATAATCACCCAATAGAAAAAAAAAAGCATCATTTCTGCAAAAATTGAAGCACTTACAAGCAAAATTGCATCAACACTAGTTCTCATTCCTTCTTTCATATAGCTGTGAAACAAAAACAAAAAGAACCTAGCATGAATCACACACACCAGCAAACTGAACAACAATTCACAGAGAAGAATTCATTTGGATTATAAATTTAGACATTAAAATTATGCTAAAGAATAAAAAATGGATATAGTCCATTTCATATATGAAGCCCAGAAATCTGTAAGAGTAATCACAGTGGAATAGCTAAATATTTCAATAAATTTGCATACATGGAGTAACCACAAATTTGAGTCGAACTATGTGCATTGGAATAATTTGGCTAGCCGATACTTCGAAGTTTGATATTTAATAAAATTTTTAGCCAATGCACATATCTCAAGTCAAATTTGCGGTCAATATTATTTCAAAATTTATTTAAACATTTAGCTATTCCATGCTCTAAGATCAGCTTCATGAAACCATTAAAACAAAATAATGATTGAAAATAAAAACTTTTTAAAAGCTCACTCCTTTGGGGGAAATATATGATTCTTCTTTTATGCAAAGACACGAAAATATTAAAAACATTTCACATAAAATTGAAATCATAAAAGTGGTCCCAAATCACTTCTTAGGATGTGCTTTCTCGTTAAAATGTATACAGTTTCTCAGAAGAAAAAAAACAAAACTGTAAACCCTAGATTAATTACCGGCATGAGTGCAGACTATAAACCCTAACACAATTGAGTTAGGCGTCTTGAACCCTTGAAACGTTCAGCATTAGGCTTGAGCATCAAAGCCACGTTAACACAAGCAATTTGAATACGAACCAAACAGGGAATTAGAGAGAGGGGGAGAGATTACGGACTTGACTTTCATACGAGCGAGACGATCGGCGACGGAAGTGTCCTTTTCCATTTTGGGTTCTTTCGCGCCGAAGGTGTAGCTGGACAAAGGATATGTATTCACCATCGTCGACGACGCCATGTTCAAGACTTTCCTTCTTCTTCGTCTTCTTTTATCTTCTCTCCGAAATTTATTTAGTTTAGTGCTTTTGCTTCAAAGCTTCAAGGCCTCAAGGCTTCAAGTCCTAAAGCAATAAGAAGAAGAACTTGTGGAGGTTTTATTTATGGGACTTATACGAGCAACGGTAGCGTCCAGGTGGAGTGCCTGTAAAATTAATTAATAAAACAATTTAGAGACAAAAAAATAACAATTTAAACTTCTGTTGGAGATAATAATGTGACATGAAATGAACATTTTATTGTGTTTGATTTTACTCGTGTTAATTAACTGGTTTTTAAGATTTATATTAGTATAAGTTCCTGTTTTAATGTGCCAACAACAAGGGTCGGTGATCACTTTAAAATTAAGTGAATAATCTAAAAATTTGATGAGCACACCATGAATCACTTTACAATTATTTTCCATTCCATACAAATTCACTTGCGTTAAGAATTGTTAAGAATTGTGTCATTTGCAAAAAAAATTGTGTTTATTATTTGTGCAAATGATTACTAAGTTAATTATATATAAAATTATTTTTATTAAATATAAATATAACATATATTTTTATTTGTCATTATTATATTGTTATTGATATTAAGTATATATGATAATTGTATAAATAGATTAAACAATAATAATGTAACTTAGTAATTTAGTTATTACAGTATAAATATATTTACACTTTTACCGTTAAAGTTCCTTATTATAAACTATCTATTTTTTTTTTTGTAATTTAAAGAGTTAGTTTAACAAAAACACATAAAAAATACACTTTTCAAGTTCTCTATTATAATCAAAATTTTAACAAAATAAATAGTAACTATTTAAATTTAACTTAATACTATTCAGTTTTCTATTTATTAAAATATTATATTTTTATTACCAAATTTATTTTTCCCTCATTTAATATCTATTTTTATTAATTTAAAAGAATAAAAAAGTATTTACAAAGTAATATTTTAATTAATAAATAATTAAAATAAGAAGACTAAAAAATGTGCGAAGAGATATTTTTTGTTATTTTATACGTGCTAAAAGCATCTCTAATCCATCAGTTATAGCAAATGCTATAGCAAAATATGGCTGAAATTGTTTTCCAATGGTTTATGTAAACCTTTAGCAAAAGTAAAAACAAAAACTAAATATGGTTTTTGCTTTTGCTTTAGCTGATACTGTCATGTTAGCAAAAACTAGTGAATTACAGCTTTGTCCCTCTCTCGCGTCGCGTTCCCCCATCAGCCATCCCTCTTTCACGTCGCGTCATCGCATTCCCCAGTCGCCTTCCCTCCCTCGCGTCACATTTCCCCCGTCAACCATCCTCCCTCGCATCGCCCAATTCCTTCAGGGTAAATATCGTCCCCGTATCACCTATTTTTCTTTCTATTTGGTAAATATAAAGTGATTTGATGTATGAATTGTCCCCATATCGCCTCTTTTTCTCTCTACGTTTATAAATCTTGATTAATATTGGATATTAATCCAATTAATTAGTTAGTACATGATTTTAAAAATTCTTTTGATCTTTCTTTATGGTTATTGATTTTCTAGATGAATTGGTTTGTTTAATTTTCAGAGGCACTACGATTGCAGAACGATGATGCTGGAGATGGTTGCGGCAGTTCAGGGGGGTGTTTGTTGCTGCACTACAAGTTGTTGCGGTGGTTCGAGTACAACGGGGGTGGGATCAAGGCCCTACTGGAGGAAGTTGAGAACGAAGAAATGCATTTGACGACATTCATGGAGGTGGCCAATCCCAGGTGGTGCGAGCACGCACTGGTGTTTACCGGCCAACCCCGTCACCCCCTTCAGGCCGTCGCCCAAGCCCCTCTTTGTTAGAATAGACTTAGGGTTATAATATAAGGATAAATTAGAACAAATAAAATTTAAGCAAAAGTATATATGATATAGCATTGGAGTACCATTAGTTAAAATGGTATTGTAGCAAGTTAAAAATAACTTTAGCTATCCATTTTAGTTTAGTAGGATTGGAGATGCTTTAAGGGCCTTTTCTTCCCTTTTTTAACTTGTGCTTCCTCATACTTAAATAATACGTTAAACAGAAACTGTCAAGCTGGAATAGCTCAGTTGGTTAGAGCGTGTGGCTGTTAACCACAAGGTCGGAGGTTCGACCCCTCCTTCTAGCGCAATATTTTTGCCCCCCTTTCATAAAAAAAGGTAAAAGCGCAGCAGTAGAACATTTTGCGGGATACACACGTTACGGATATTAACATTTGTAAGAAAACAACGACACTCGTTTCATAAGTCGCTTTGGCCGAGTGGTTAAGGCGTGTGCCTGCTAAGTACATGGGGTTTCCCCGCGAGAGTTCGAATCTCTCAGGCGACGTTTAATTTTTTTGAATTAAAAAGCCATATATAATAATTAAATAACTAATTACGTCTCGTTGGGGAAGCACCGCAGGTTAGTCTAGTTGGGATACCTGGTTCTCAGAAAATGTTTTCGTATTTACTTGATGGAATGGTTGCTAAATATCACATTAGTTTTTTCCCCTTTCATGGGCTTCTTTTGATTTTCACATTAATAAATCGAGACCAATGAATACATTATACACAACACAGCCCCTTCCTGAGGCGTAGCTGCTTTGTTTATTGTTTGGCGCCGAAGTAATGTCACTTTTGATAATATTGTACGCGTGGCATCATCATTTAAAATGAAGTGTAAGATATGAGAGGTGTGGGTCAAGGCAATTAATTCCTTAATTACGTGTGTAATTAAGAGTTATATATGTACGATTTTTTGTGTGAAAATGCAGGTGAGGACATGTAAAATAGGCAACGTACGTGTGAACTGTACATATATATATATGTATGTATGTATGTATTGAAAAGGATGAAATAAAGTAGCAGTGTGGTTTGTTTTTAGAATTTGTGCTTTTGTATCTTCATCTAGGCAATAGAGTGTTTTGTTTTCCGGTAGCAAGGGCAAGAACAAAAAGAAACAGAGAGCCTAGGTGAGGAAAGAAAACTATCCCTTGTAAACAGTTAAGGAAATAAATATGATCTGTAATGATATTTATCAAAATTTTCTCTCACTGGAGTAGTGGCTACTGAGGAAAGTTGAAAGAGCGCAGACAAGTGGCAATATTGGCAGATCCTCGATCGGGATGAGTTCTTATATTTGCATCACTACCAATAATCTCCGCATGAACAAGGCCCATCCTTGAAATGACGAAACAGCGCGCGCTTTGAGTCTCTATTAATCATGACAATATCTCGACCGGCTATATCTTTACAATATCACTGCAAGCGCTAAGATTCTTGATGATATGAATTGATGTTGTTTCTCACTGTGAACCCGAAGCATCTTTTGTTTTTCCTGTGGGTCAACTCAACATCAGGAAGAACAAATGTCATAGTTGGGGGGGGGGGGGGGGGGATTGGAGGCGGGAAAAAGGCATCATTGGCGCGTCCACACTCCACTGGTAATGTAACCGTGCCGAACGTCAACAAAATCATGAACGAAACAATAATAAATACCGTTTTAATATAATCAACAAGCTGGAATAGCTCAGTTGGTTAGAGCGTGTGGCTGTTAACCACAAGGTCGGAGGTTCGACCCCTCCTTCTAGCGTCGTTAAATTTTCCCTTTTTTATTTTAAATATTGCCCTTTTTTAATCCTGATAAAATTAAACTTTTATAAACTTCGTTCCAATACTCACAGAGACATTGGATCTGTCTCATCCATCCTCCATCTAACTACAATATTTTTATTGCACCTCACGTTCCTTTAGAGCCGTGACATCCGTCCCAAAAAAATGCAAAAAAATAAAAATAAAAAAAAAAAAAAAACCTCCATTAACCCAAAAAGGCTCACCCCTCACCAAAGTAAGCCCCCCCCCCCCCCATATGTATTATATTTAAATGAGGAACGTGCTCAGCCTCGACTATGGTCTCCCCCCCCTGCAACTTTACACCCCACCACAGGAACGACGATGACGCCCCACCCCCCCAAAAAACCCCCCCCCCCCTGCCCCCCCCCCCCCCCCCCCCCTACCACTATTCATTGCAGCGCAGTATCTTTCAAACTTTATTATTAAAAAAGCTTGAACTCTAGATCTATGGATAAGAATTTTTATTTAATATATTTCTTATGTGTTTTTTTAATTAGTAACTAATAAATAGAATGAGATTAAAAATGTAGTTTAAACTTTTATTTTTAAAATAATAAATTTAATCTCTCACATTTCTAAAATTTTAAAGTTTTTTTTTCAGATAATAAGTACTAAAAGATTATGTACCAGTTAATAAATATTAGGTTTAGTATTTTATAGCAATATTTAATCAAACTTGATTTAAGATTGATTGAAGTTTGATTTAAACATCACATAACCATTTTAAAAAATATTTTATGAACTTTATATTAAATATGACTACTATACTGAATTAAAATAACCTCGACTCATTAATAAATATGAGGGTGTAAAGCCCTAATCCCTAAACTTATTGTTTTTAAGATTATAATAATATTAATATTAGGTATAGTATTTTATGATGCATGACCAAACTTGAGAAATTATTCTTATATTAATTAAATAAATATTATGTATAAATAACTTATCAATTATCCTATTAATAAAAACTAGCATGTCTTATAATTGAGTTCACTAGAATTCAGCAGAACTGGGCAACCCATTTAAAACGAATTATCCACTGAGATTACTAACCCATTTAAAACGAATTCAGCAGAACTAACACGTATATTATTTAAATTAATCTGTATTAATTGAGATTACTAATTATTAAATATTATACTAAGCGAATTATTAACCCATTTAAAACGAGGATAGGCAACCTATAACCATATAACACGGAGAAAGCATATTAAATGAAATTGCTTATGTAAATATGTAATGAAAGAGTGATGAGAATTTTCCACTTTGTTCCCATTTAAAATTATAATAACAAATGTAAATTAAATATAGTTATAAGAGACAAATTCACAAAAATTATTGGTATTATAATTTATGTAATTATTATTAAAGGTGCATCTGTTGCAATTTAAATTACCTCTTAAATTTGCTGTAAAAACTTAATATCTATTAAAAATATTTATCCGAAAGCTATAATCATGGTATGTAATAAATTTTTTAATTAAGATATAAATTTCGAATTAAATTTATAATTAATATTACTTTATATATAAATATATTTATTAAAATATTTAACTATGATAATACTCTTTACCAAGCTTTCCTTTCTCTCAAAAATTTAAGGTGAACCAAGTACTGAGTCCATACCATCAACATCAAGTACCATACACGTTCAAGTGGACCCTATTAATTATGAAGACAATTCAACTGGGTTCTGGCAATTGATTTTGACTTGTATTTGATGAAAGAATATATAATCCTGCTAGGTTCTCTTTTTCTCATATAGATACACGTTTAAATTTTTATTTTTAAAATAATAAATTTAGTCTTACTATTTTAGTACATTTCTAATTTTTCAATGTTTTTTTTCGCATAATAAGTACTAAAAGATTATGTAGCAGTTAATAAATATTAGGTTTAGTATTTTAGAGCAATATTTAACCATACTTAATTTAAGATCGATTGAAGTTTGATTTAAACATCACATAACCATTTAAAAAATTATTTTATGAACTTTATATTAAATATGACTGTTATGCTGAATTAAAATAACCTCGACTCATTAATAAATATGAGGGCGTAAAGCCTTAAACTTATTATTTTTAAGATTATAATAATATTAATATTAGGTATAGTATTTTATGACGATGCATGACCAAACTGAGAAATTATTCTTATATTAATTAAATAAATATTATGTATAATTAACTTATCAATTATCCTATTAATAAAAACTAGCATGTCTTATAATTGAGTAAACTAGAATTTAGCAGAACTCGGCATAAACATGTATATTATTTAAATTAGTCTGGTATTAATTGAGATTACTAATTATTAAATATTATACTAAGCGAACTATTAACCCATTTAAAATGAGGATAGGCAACCTATAACCATATAACATGGAGAATGCATATTAAATGAAATTGCCTATGTAAATATGTAATGAAAGAGTGATGAAAAATTTGCACTTTGTTCCCATTTAAAATTATAATAACAAATGTAATTTAAATATAGTTATAAGAGACAAATTCACAAAATTTATTGGTATTATAATTTATGTAATTATTATTAAAGGTGCATCTGTTGCAAAAATTATGTTAGGCTTAGGGTTGGTATAGGAGGGAGAATTGAATAGACTATCTAGAAAATGCTTTCCAAATATGATTTTAAGTTACTTGTAATAATATTATGTTGCAATAGACTAATTTTATCTAAATTCGCGTTTAAGTATAAAATTTATTAACTAAATTTATTAAGTAAGATTTAGTTACTATATTATTTTTGTTATTATAACTACTCAAATAATTTTAAATTACCTCCTGTAAAAACTTAATATCTATTAAAAATATTTATCCGAAAACTATAATCATGGTTCTTCAAAATTTTTGTGGGTGTATGCAAAAGGTCAACAAGAACATATGTTACTAGTGTTTTAAAGAATGACAACAACTTCCCACTATGAAAATTCTAATATATATTAACATATTTTAAATATGTTTTGAATTAAAGCTTTTGCAGGTTGATTTAATCAAATCTAATGTCCTAACTGATATTAGACAAATATTAACAAACATCTCAACTAATGTCATGTCACACATTTAGTATTTATTATAATGGATAGGCTTAAAAAAAGTCAATAAAATTTAACTACATTGGTCAAAGTTGACATCGATTTTGGATTTAAAAGTCTATAATATATATCCAAATAACAACAATTGTAAGTTTGGGACAGGTAGTCAAGCCACCAATCTAATGTCATAAAATTTGTACCATAAGTGTTCAGTACTATAATAGTGAACCAATAAATCCAGAATGATCTACACGGTTGACTCTTAATCTAGTAAAATTCCTATAATTTAGGCAAATCAAACACAACAAATTATAAAAACAAAAATAAATTACATTAAATAAACATATGATTAAAACCACTAGTAGTGAACTATTAATAAAACCTAGGATTAGGTCTCACCCAATCTCTTATGCATGGATTATATTATAATTTACATATTGACTTAATCTTTAAGACTATCCATCCTCATATGATTATTACATCACATTGAAATGCATAAAAAAACAAAAAACAAACACCCTTTTAAAAAAAAAAAAAAAAAAAAAAATTTAAAATTTTATGCCCCCCCAACAAATCCACCTACAACCAATAGTTATCTGGACCGATTTAATTGAAATGCAATGACCCCTATCGGGTTAATGGTCGAACTGGTCATATAATTAATAAATATATATAATAAAATTAAATTTGAAAGCTAATCACCTTAAATTATACTTATAATATAACACTATTTATTTTTAACATGTATTTCTAATATCAAAATAAAAAAGTTAAACCAAACTTTTATAATATAAATTCATAGTAAAAGAAAATTAAATAACCTTTAAAAAAAAATAAAAAAAAAATATAATATTAAATATTAATTTTAATTTTAAAATTATTTTAAAAAAAAAAAAAAAAAAAATTTTTTAATTTTTAAAAAACCAAACACCCCAAAAAAACCCCCCCACCCAACCCCCACACGACTTGATTAATTTTAAGTTATTAATCTTGTTATATTCAAATTAAAACTCCATGATTTAACTTATATACCTAGTTTTAGGATTTTATGATTTCCCTTAACTTTTCATATATTATTTTAATCTCTAAAAATCTCATAAGCTATCACGTATATTTCATCTAGATTAACTGACATTATCTTTAGTCTTTTATCACATAACTAAGCCTTTGAACACTTATAATGATTATATTGTCTAATTTCATGGGATCTACATATATGTTTAGTTTAAATCTTTGTTAGTAAGATAGGCTTTTTAATAGAGTCCAATAATTCAAGTTTGTAATCACTATCAAATAAATTTGATACTTGAAGTCGTAAAAGTTTGAAAGTCAAAAACTCATATTTTTTACCAGAAATTTTCTCTAAGTTCTTTAAAGTCCAAAATTCCATCATTAAGTTCAACTTGTAATAAAAAAGAAAAAAATCATGAGTTTTATTCTCAGATTACAATATCAATTATCTTATATATATATATAATTAAAATTTATATAACGACAATTATTTAAAGAAAATTATTAATTACAAGATATTTATATAATATTAGATAATAATATTTTAACAACAAAATCTATATTATTCCCTATTCGTACGTCAAAATATTTTTAGATAATATAATTTATCATAGTCATGTATACAGATATGGTACCGAATATATAAGATTATTATATTATATCCAATACAACTCATCATAAATTAGCATAAGTGAGGTTGGAAACCGATTAATAGGGCATGCTTTATTTTAGTTCCTACATTACCCATATAAATTAGCTCCTGTCAACCCCCTAAATTATGTTATTATGATAAATAACTATATATGTTGTAATATAATTTATTTTTTATTTTAGTTCCTTCCCCTCCTTATATAAGATAACGGGAAAGAGAATGAAAGAAATAATAATAATAATAATAATAATAATAATAATAATAATAAGCCAGAGCGGCCAATGAATCGTCGTCATCGTCCCTCACTGGCAAACCACGCCCGGTTGGCTGAGAATCCGAATATATCTCCTCCCCATTGGAAGTGGTCAGACCATCAGCCATGATTTATGCCCCTGAAACCGGACTTCACACCCCACATTTAGACCATCCTCCAATCGTTACCCCAAATTATTTGGGGCCAGTCCACCCCCTACTATTTACCTCACAATTCGCATAAGATGTTGGGTCTCTAAAATCCGTCAATTTCTGGCCCCTGCCCTTCAGTATCGATCGATTGTGAGGCTTGATTTGATTGATTTATTGATTGGTCGATACTCCCTGATCGTGTTCCGATCAGTGCCCACCCCGACCGTTCAGCCCACAATGTTTTCTCCTTGATCTGTTCGTAACTCCTCCATCAATCCCCTGTATAGCTTCTTCTTCTTCTTCTTCTTCTTGTCGTTGTTGTTTTTTACGATTTGTTCGTGGCAACATTGTCGTCGGAGATCTGAGAAAAGAAAAAGAAATCAGATAAGGACATGGCATTCACGGGAACGTTGGACAAGTGCAAAGCGTGTGACAAAACTGTTTACTTCGTCGATTTGTTGTCGGCTGACGGTGCCACGTTTCATAAATCCTGCTTCAAATGCAGCCATTGCAAAGGCACTCTTGTGGTACTCGTGTTCCTCCTTTTATCATCCTTGATGTTTTTTTTTTTTTTTGGAGTAGTTTTTGATAATTATGCTACAGATGTGGACAACAGAAGGAAAAAGAAATTGAAAAAAAGAAAAAGGCACAAACCCACAAATGCTTTGCCCATTTTTGGCTCTTTCGTGATGTCGCTTTTAATAAAAAGTGGATTTAAAAGTTTTTTTTTTTAAATGGAGGATTGAACTCTAGTCTGATTGATTGGTAGTGGGTGGTGGTAATTAATTGATTATAATGTATGCATATGGACGAACTGCTTTGAATAATAATGTTGAAATTCAGGCATCAAAGCAAATAAATAAATAAATAAAAGCAATGGAATCCGTCACCCTGAAATTTAAATGTTTTTGATGTGTTAGTACACGGTGACAAATATATTCAAATTCGATTCAGCTATTATGAAATGTTAAATAATTCAAACGACAAAAGATGTTTCTAGGTTTGAATGCTGTTGGTATAAAATTATGAGGGGGCTTTGTTTGGTACATGTGCTTTATGACAGATGAGCAACTATTCCTCTATGGATGGAGTCCTCTATTGCAAAACCCACTTCGAGCAACTTTTTAAGGAATCAGGCAATTTCAGCAAGAACTTCCATACAGGTGTGTGTGAGAGAGTGAGAGAGGTCTTCTGGATTTTCATTGTTTTTATATTTTTATCTATTTTGCTGTATTCTCTCATTTTGGTCTTAATGGTACAAATTTTTTTTCTCCCTTTTGTTGTTTTCTAGCAGGGAAGTCGTCTGAGAGGCCAAATGAACTGGTACGTAGATCTCAGTGTAACCCTTTTGTTGGCATTGAGGAATGGAGCGTAATTTTTTATAATTCACTTTCTGCGGACTGACCCAAAATTTAAAACTGATTCACCACACATTCTAGTGTGCATCTATCTAAATCTCGAGTTTGTGGCAGTAGCAACTCTTTTACTATTATACAAACACACACCACACCAAAATGTTAGCATACACAGGTTTCATTTGGTTTTGTTATTTCAATTTGATGGATAATATATTAGATATTATACTTGGGTTTTTTTTCCCCCTGAGCAAAAGGGTTTGTAACTTTTAATTCTTTAGTAACCTAATCATTGTTGCAGACAAGAGCTCCCAGCAAGGTGTCAACCTTCTTCTCTGGAACCCAAGACAAATGCGCTGCTTGTGACAAGACAGTTTATCCGCTAGAGAAGGTTTGTGATTCTGCCTATTGCACAACCTTCTTCTACTTCTTCTTCTTTGCATTAAAAATTACGCCTTGTTTACTCTTCTAAGTGCAAATGGATCAAGTTAGTTAGTGGCTGGGGAGTGGGAAGGCCTAACTGTCTTACAATGTCATACTCTAAGCATAAAGCGCCACTAACACCATAACTGTTTGGTGTTCCTGCTCTGGGAAGTCGATCAAATAGTGTAGTTTGAATGTGCATTTGTATTATTTTCACTTTCCCTTTGCTACAGAAAAACGTTAGATAATTTAGATGTAGTTTCCTAATAACCCCTCAAAATTTTCAAACAGGTGACCATGGAGGGAGAGTCGTATCACAAATCATGCTTCAAATGTGCCACTGGTGGGTGTCCCCTCACGCATTCATCCTACGCTGCCCTTGACGGAATCCTCTACTGCAAGCACCATTTTGCCCAGCTCTTCATGGAGAAGGGGAACTACAGCCACGTGAAAGAGGCTGCCGCCAAGAAAAGTGCCGCTGCTCATGCCTCTGGTGAAGCTGGAACCGAGGAGAAGCACGTAGAGGCCTCTGAGTCTGAGGACCCAAAGCCTGAAACCGAGTCAGAGGAGCAACCCTGAGTTCACACAAGAGCTAGCAGAGAGAAACTTGCTGTGGCTATTATGAGTTCAACCAACTGCTTTCCACAGGGGTGCTGCACAGACCCATGGAGAGCAATAATTATTCCCTCCTGTCCCTTCCCAGTTTATAATTTTTTCCAGTGTAAGCGAGCACAGAGAGAGCTACGTTATATTAGTGCATCAAAGGTCATGGTACAATTTATTACTCCTTTTGTTTTCTTCTCCCCCCCTTGCGAGGAATTTCAATATGGAACCAAATTTTACGCATTCATTCAATTCAAAGTTTACAGATTTTACAATATACTGCTGTTTTGATTTCGTTCACCCTTCCCCTTTTGGGCTACCCTTTGATTCAGTCCTTTCAACTTTGGCATGTGAACTCAAAAAAATAACTCTTTTGGCATCTTTACAGAAAAAATACTTAGTTAAGAATGCATATTAAAATAATAAAATTATATAGTTTTACTGTATAGCATTATCATTGTTACAGTAGACTAGCAGGTGATGATTCTTATATTAGAGGCCCTGTTTGTGCGGTGTTCACACCCATGCAAATATTGAATCGTTTTGTAGCGCCCCCAAAACATGTGGGTAACAATAGAGACGACCCTGAAAGTTCTTTAAAATTAAAGGTGATGTCTGATTGTTTGTTCTTTTCATGGAAGGACAGAATATTCGTAAGGCATATAGCCTAGCACGGAGACAAATTTAAGAAGTGAAGACGAGAGAGTTTGGTGAAGAGTATTACATGGTATCGGTATGTGCACGTAATCATAGATGGTCTGATTCTTATTTTGGTCCAATGATGGCTGATATTTACGTGTTCAACCTCAATTTTTTTTCTAAAAAATCGATGTCAGTTTTTGTCTGATTAATGTGAATTTTTGTCTGCTAATAAACTTACCAAGTGAATGAATGACAGTCACATGGCAGATTTGGTAATTAGCCCAAAGTTTTTTTACGTTACGTTTCAGGAAGTTTTTGCTTGGCTTGTGAAATACAATTTTTTTTAAAATAATTATTAAAATTTAATTTCCCCTCACGCTTCTCTCCCTTAAAAATTTTGTATTCCAAATAAGTTGTTTTAATATTCTTGCTATGTACAAACGTGAGTTTCCTATAAATCTGCATTTAAAAAAAACGCTTTGCAATTATACGAATTAAAAAGTGTGTGTGTGTGTATAAAACTAATTTTAAAGACAAGGTAATTTTGGTGGAATTATTTGAAGAACACCAAACTCATTTTCATTCTCTTTTGAAAACTAATTTGACATGTAAAAACTCACCAAATGACAATAAACAAATAGAGATGGCATACAGTGGAGGAAACATATGAAGAATACAAGCTTTTTTGATAAATAAGAAGTGTTACAGATGAATTTTAATAATAACAACAACTCGCGGTCCTCAATGCTAAAGCAAAATTTCAATGGACAATTATCTTTAGCAACAGTGATAATAATCTTCTCCAATATCCTATTTGCATATAGCTTCTTAAAAAAAAAACTCTATTTAAAAGTTTTTTTCATCCCTTTCTCCAAAAGCAGTGTATTTTTCTCTATAGAGTTTCCCTACTTCACTCTCAAGAGTGACTTTCTTTCTCTCTAAAATGTGTACGGAGATATTATGTGTTGAATGAGGAGAATGCTCCCCATTTTATAGGCTGAATTTGGAGGGAAAGAGCCATGTCGGTTACTATAGCTCACCATACCTCACATTGTTCTTGCTTCAAAATCCTGTAAGTCCATGAGCGCAGCGTGGGCAATGATTATGCAAAAATTAAGGCCAATTTTTTAAACTATTTTTCAACAAGCTTAAAACTAGTGCAGGTGATGAAAAAGAGGGCATAGCTTTGCTCATTCGATTAAATAACTCATTGAATTTTTGATGTAATTGAGCTAGGTCAATTGCATCGGGTAGATTCATATTTTTCGTTTGAAATCAATTTATGGCCATTTGTTGAATGAATTATGAATTTTTCAAAATCAGCTACCACAATTTGGATAGTATTGATAAACTTGAAGTATAGTTTACGTAATTTAATTGCTAACTTCTCACTAAAATTGAGTAAGGTCAATTTCATTAAGTAATCAACTTTAATATATGTTGTTTTGACTTGTAGTAAGGATTTTATAAATTGTTGAAGTTGATCAACAAAACCTGAACAAGTTGTTTAACTAATGTAGTTCTCATCGTATATAAGTTTATATTTTCTATAGTTACTGCATTGTACGTTACATCAAAGTTACATTATTTTGAATTTTTTTTAACTACATATCAAAATAGTATAGTTTTAATATAAGAAATATCAAAATAACTTAGTTTTATCATGCAGTAATTATAAAAGATCATATTTCATTGTATATGTGATAAATACCTCTCAAAACTCTTAATGGATAATTAAAGAGTATTTAACTTCTAGAAATGTCATTTACACATTAACAGTTATAAATTTCAATATTATTAATGTAGCTATAAAACTCACAAATTAAGAGGCAATGTTGAACTCACAAAACACTATGCAAACACATTGAATTTCAACATTAATTATGCAAGTGTCAACCTTCATGGATTGATGATATTCTAAATAGTAAACATCAAAGCTAAAAGAAAAAGTTTTTGAGAAAAATAAAAACACCCACATATACCAAAGCAAACAAACTTCTCATGACAATACCCTAAAAGTTACAATTGCCACTCCTAAGTCCTAAGGACATTTTGATTTCATCATTTTTAGTTAGTTATTAAAATCATAACCACAAACTCTATTAATTTAACTAAGTCACTCAATTTATTAATTACTTATAATAACGTATAGTGCATTCTTTACATATAAATAGATAGTATTTCTTAGTGTGAACTGTAATTTCATTGTCCATAAAATACTATGTAAATCATAAGTATTTTATATTGATTTCAATTGTTAATATAAAATTTTTTAACTCTATCTTCATTATTTTGTATGTCTTGTCTTTATTTTATCTTTATTTATTTATCTTGGATTGTATTTCATAAATCATAAAGAATATAAAGTATTATTTGATTAAAGTAATGCTACGTGCATACCTTATAAAATGAAACTTGCTTTTCATTATCAAAACAATCACTAATGTTTGTTTATTAATATTTTGAAAACATAATCGCGACGAATGGTAAATATTAATAATAATATATATATTTTAATACTAACGGGTAGGCGGGCATCCCACATCCCAATTTAATTTGTTATCTTTATTTTCATTTTCACACGTTCCAAACAAGAGGGAAGGAGAGACAGCGAGAAAGAGAGAGAGAGAGAGAGAGACTGGCGGAAACGAGGGAGGAAATGTAGTCACCATTTCTGGCTTTTCTCGCTTCCTCGCAAAGCCAACACAATCGATGCTCGGTAGCTGAAACCCAACCCGCCTCGGTCTTCATCTTCGACCTCCGAGCCTCTCATTTCCTGCTCCAATCTCTCAGACTCCGACATTGATTCGCTCACCTTGGCCTTTGAGGTCTCGATCCTCCCTTATTACATTCGGTCAGTTCACTCCCTCTTCACCCCCACACCAACAGTCACACACTCACGACCTAGTCACGGGACTTCTGCGTTTATGTATTTTTTAAAAAATTTTATTTGTCAATTTGTGATGCGTGAAACACCTCTTTCGTTTGTTTAATCAGTTGATGTAAAAAAAAAATGGTTTTGTTGCCTTCAAGAAATTTGTCCAATTTATGAATTGTGTTTTGTTGTATAATCTAGTTTGGACAGAGGCGCGGCGCGCGGCGATCGTATGGATTTCGCGTGCGCTGTACAGAAGCCGGAAGGCCTGCTGAGATATCGGATATCTGATAGTTTTAATCCTCGTTTACAGTTTAGAAGTAGAAGTTTTCGTTTTAGTGTTTGCAAGAATCCCGGGGTTTCGTCGAGAACCCTGGGGGATTTAAAGGCGAAACGTTTTGTTTTTGTCAGTTGCAGTGTTAATTCGAATGCAATTGCAGAAAGAGATTTTTATGGGGTTCATTGCTCGGGAAAATGTTTGATTTGTAAGTTTGATAATGTTTCCATGTCGTTGCGAGGCGGTGCGACGTTGCTACGATGTCAGCGTAATGATTCTGTAGCGTATATTGACAACAGTGGTCTGT
This sequence comes from Taxillus chinensis, assembly GCA_023512835.1. Lineage (NCBI taxonomy): Eukaryota > Viridiplantae > Streptophyta > Magnoliopsida > Santalales > Loranthaceae > Taxillus > Taxillus chinensis. Next base: position 16,179,167 of record CM042086.1, on the reverse strand, counting down.
CGTTAGATTCCCTTGAGTCCCAGAGTGAAGAGAGCATGGGGATTGGGATTGGCATTGGGGGCGAGTCGGGCGGTATGGGAGGAGTAGGCAGACGTGAAGGAGATGAAGGTGTGGTGGAGGCACCTAGTTTGGATGAATTGAGGGAGCTGTTGCAAACGACATTGAAGGAATTGGAGGCTGCCCAGGTTAATAGTACCATGTTCGAGGAAAAGGCTCAGAGAATATCGGAAACTGCAATAGCTTTGAAAGACGAAACAGCAAATGCTTGGAACAATGTTAATGCAACTCTTGATGCCATTAATGAGATTGTGAATGAAGAGACTATTGCCAGAGATGCGATTCAGAGTGCAACAATGGCACTTTCACTGGCTGAAGCTAAGCTTGATGTGGCATTGGAATCATCAAAAACCAGTGAAGAATGGGATGTATCTGTTGAAGGTTCTAGAGACAATGATTTGGAGAGTAAAAGTGAAGGAGAGGTAGTAAATTTATTGGGGCAGGAGGAACAAAAACTTTTGGCTGCTCAGCATGAACTGAGGGAAAGTAAAGTTAATCTGGAGAGTTGTCAGGATGAGCTGAGGCGCTTGCATACAAAGAAAGAGGAGTTTCAAAGGGAACTGGATAGGTTGAATGAAGTTGCAGAGAAGGCACAGATGGACGCTTTGACAGCAGATGAGGAGGTGGCAAATGTAATGCTTTTAGCAGAGGAAGCTGTTGCTTTTGAATTAGAGGCTAAAAAACGAGTCAATGATGCGGAGATTGCTTTACAGAAAGCAGAGAAATCTGTCTCCTGTTCTCTCGTAGATTCCTCTGAAACTATACATGGTCAGGTGTGTAATGAGATTCTTTCAGAGGCTGAGAAGGTGGAGCAAGATAGCGATATTGCTGTTGGAAGAAATAAAGATGCACTGGTTGAGCTTGTCCCCTTGACTATTGGGACCTTGCAGGATGGTCAAACTGACACCAGCATCCAGAGTCTTAGTGAATTGAATTCGTTTGATGACTTGAAAGAGCAAGAAATAGGACACGCAAGTACAGATTCTTGTAAAGAAGCTGAAGCTAAAACAGAAAAGTCAAAAATTTTGAATCAAACAAAAAAGCAGGAAGTGCAAAAGGATTTAAATAGAGACAATTCACCTCTGAATGCTCCAAAAGCATTACTGAAGAAATCATCTCGGTTTTTTTCTGCATCATTTTTCTCTTCCAATGTTGATGGGGATGAATATACAGCTACATCAGATTCACAAGGTCTTACTTGGTTTGCAAGGATTAGGAAGCAAATGCCTAAGCTGATTGTTGGGTTATTGCTTCTTGGGGCTGGGTATGTATTCTGTAATTTTTTGTTTCATATGCTAAATTATTTTTTTGCTTTTATTGCTTCGTTGGGTGGTCTATGCTAAAGGCGTATGTCCCACATACTCGGCTTTCCATTTGGTAAACCTTGATCCTTGGCGTTCACCATCTGTTTCAGTGGCTTTCCTCTAGTTGAAATACTACTTCAGAAATTACACCTTATGTTAATCTTTTTAAATGTTGGATTCCATGCTGAATGGCCAGCAGATAGTAGACAAAGGATCATACTTTCACAGTGCACAAAATTGTGGATAGATTTTATTCTTTTTGTAAGATCTATCGGAAAACACAATATCTTCGTTGGAAACAGACAAAGAAAAGAGAGAGCATAGTTAGTTTATATGGAGCTATGATATGGGAAGCATTCAGCACAAAGGCCGAAGTTTGTATGTGATTTCTGAAACCATGTACAGGTCTGGCGTGTGTGTGTATGAAATAAATATCCAGTCTCTAATACAGTTGTGTCTACTTAGTTCTCAACTAACAATAAACTAATGAACTTAAAGGCTAACTAGCAAATATCTTTATTTTGTTTGTACATAAACTAAAAATTTAGGAAGGTTTTGAATAGAGAAACTGATATGTAAAACGATTTGTAACTATAGGGGATGCGTGTCTTATTGCGCTATTTATCATCTGCCTAAACACCGGCACACATATTTGACCATTTTCCTTAATAATCTTCTCTGTAATCATTTTATTTACATTTTTTTTCCACTACGGTATTAGATTATAACACCTCATCTGCAGGTTTTTTTCCTTAATTTTTATGCACTGAAATTTGTCACAGGATCACTGTCTATTCTAATCGATCAGATAAGAGTGCTCAGCTGCTTCAACAGCCAGATAGCATTATTAGTATGGAGGAAGTTTCCTCCACTGCAAAGCCTTGGGTCCGAAAGATACGAAAGCTTCCCAAGAGAGTAAAAAAACTAATGGAGATGCTTCCACAACAAGAGGCATGTTCTATTGTTACTAGTTCAATTATTAGGCTCAAGGTCAATATATTAGTCACTTCCTCATCTCATTACCCATTATGTTTTTCTTCAGTTGAATGAGGAGGAAGCTCCCCTCTTTGATATGCTGTGGTTGCTGCTTGCCAGTGTTATATTTGTCCCTATATTTCAAAAAATTCCCGGAGGTATCTAAATTTATGTATATAATCAATGCTAATTTGGAACATTTCTGGACATGATAAATTATAATTTATTTTTTCAGGGATTGATTTTTTTCCCCACTGAATTTTTAATATGAGCAAAATAAACATTTACTTAAAGATTGAAGTTATGACATTTGTTACATTTTCCACATTCTATGTTTTCCATTTGGTATGCCTCAATAAATCAATCTGAATATATGATGCTGATAATATAATATTCAGTAGAATTTGATGGTTTGAATCTTTTGATGTTCTTTTGCTTGTGAAATTTAAATTCAAAACATCCTTTATCAAGTAAGATATATATTTTTACATTTGCTACAATGTGTAGGCAGTCCTGTCCTTGGGTACTTGGCTGCTGGCATTTTGATTGGGCCTTATGGCCTTTCTATTATTCGTCATGTACATGGAACAAAGGCAATTGCTGAATTTGGAGTTGTTTTTTTGTTGTTCAATATTGGTCTTGAGGTAAAGTCTATCAAAATTTTGAGTTATGGTCATCAATAAATATGTTTTCCTGATTTCACTTTACTTGTATGATGATGAAGTGAGGTAAGTTACTATAATTGGTCTGCACATTGCAGCTCTCTGTTGAAAGATTAAGTTCAATGAAGAAATATGTTTTTGGGTTAGGCTCAGCACAGGTGATTGGATTTGCTTATTTCTCTTTTGATTTTATATTGTTTTCTCAGACCAGCCTTTAGATGATATGTTAGATGGTCATCATAGAAATGCATTAAATGCAGGTTTTGGTGACGGCAGTGGTGGTGGGCTTGGTTGCTCATTTTGTGTCTGGGTTGCCTGGTCCTGCTGCAATTGTCATTGGTAATGGCCTGGCATTATCTTCCACTGCAGTTGTTTTGCAGGTAACAATTATATGCAGTTTGTGGCTGGGTATGCGATTCTACTTTTCCTGTTTTTACAGGCATATGGTAATGCATAATTGATTAATATAGTTTAACCTTAGCCAGATTGAACAATTTGCATTTTTTTTTTTTTGGAATTCAATTGCTTGCTCCAATTAGGTTTGTAGTTGCTAGAAGAAGTCTCTAGGAGGATAATTGAAATTTAGCTGGTGAGTATGACACTATGACTTTGATTGGGAGTCTTTTTGGTCTTATTATTTATTTGTGTCCATTTTAGGTTCACTCTTATGCAGGCTGGCTTAAAAAGTGAAATCTACCCTGACTAACTTTTATACTAAAATTTATCCCCACAATAATGTCATAAACAAAACTATACCACGTGCAAATGCTATACACTGAATATGCCAAAAAGAGATAATGATAATCCTTAATGTAAGAAATTTGCAGGATGGGAAGAAATTTGTTTTCTCCAATGTTCTTGAAGCTAGTTATCGTGCCAGCTGTTGTTGTTACATCTTTTTTTTTTAAAACAGAAAAAAGATAAATGGGATTAAAATAAAAACCACCAAGAATGTGGTAGATTACTAGAGCTTGACAGTATTGAGGGAATCAATACATATACCATCCAAAGTGCAAGGTCCCTTAATAAACTCCATAGTTCCCCTTTCGTCTGTTGGTGGCTGCTCTCCCTATTTTCAAAAAATGGATGATTACGCTCTGGCCATGGAACCCAGAAGATTGTGAGAGGGACTGCCTGAAGCAACTCCTTCTTATTTGCCTATGCCTGCAAACCTGATCGGGCCATAGTTTCAGGACCCATTTACCCCATGGGAAGTTGGGAACCCAAACAAGGCCAAAAATAGCCAAGGCAAAGCCTCATAGCTGAAAAGCCCACATAAAATGGATGAGAGGTAGATCAATATGCTCGCCAACAGCTTTGCAAATTGGACAACGACTGACCACCGTCAAACCCCTATTCTGGAGCTGATCCAAGGTAAAGACTTTTCCCCAGGCAGCGTCCCACACAAAGATCCAAGGTGAGCCACCCAAAACTTGTAACTGAGAACACCCCAGTTGTGGATTCTCGCCAAACCATATAGTCTTGTTGCCCTTGCACAATATTACACTTGTATATCATCTCAAAAAAAGCTGAAAGCTCATCAACTTCCCGCCAAGCCCCCCAGTCTTGTTACATCTATATGACCATTGAATAAACATTGTTTTCCACATCTAGTAAGACATTGCCCTAAGCTCTATGTGCATTGATTAAGTATTGCTTTCTCTTTGTATTTTCAAAATTGTTATTAGACTCTGTTTTTTCAATAATAAAAATTGCATGTTTATGACCTTAATGCTCCTTTTGCTTAGTGGACTTGTAATCTTAACCCACCATTGTGGCATTTAAAAATAAATAAATACATAGTCACTATATTTATATGTGATACTTGTTTTTCAAGTTGCAAATGTTGTTTGTATTGTTTTTCTGATATAGTTGATTTCCATGTTGTTTTTATTTAGGTATTACAGGAACGGGGTGAAAGCACCTCCCGCCATGGACGCGCAACATTTTCTGTCTTACTTTTCCAGGTTGCCCCATGCTATGGTCTCAAGAGTAATGTTATATTAAGAAGTTATTGCCTTGAGACTTCTTTTGAAGACATCAAAATTCATTGAAAAGTATGGAAGTTGGCTAAAAGTGTTATTTATCCATAATTTTGTTCCCACTCGAACGTAGTGTAGCAATGTAGGCTCCATTCTGTTGATTGGAAGTTACTCCCCCTCTCTATTTTGGTAGGTTGGATTGTTAAGAGGGTTATACTGTTTGAAAATAAAAACTGATTCTTTTTGTTTTATTGATTCATTTACCTCTTGCTAGGATTTAATTTGGTTCAACACTGCTATTTCAACGTGGACAATGGATGAAGTCGCACCATCTTATGCACAAATTTGATACAAATATCCTGACTTTTGAACCACAACTTGTATTTTCAAAATGTCGTGCAATTGTCACTTATATTTTAGTCGTATCCTGTTACTGAAATTTTGTGCAATTCTATCCAATGACTCTGTGTTATAAATATTTGATTTCTGTTCTTTTTAACCCTTTGATTTCTCACACACAGAATTGTGTCCGGGTGAACATCAAATTTCAAATCATAATCTTATGCAATTTTCTTTCTTTCTAGGATTTGGCTGTTGTGGTTTTGCTGATCCTAATACCACTTATTTCACCAAATTCTTCTAAAGGAGGGGTAAAGTCTTTCGTCTCCCCTTGCTTATATGCTTGTTTGTTGCATCATACTTCTGCTTCTTGTTTAATGTTTATCTCTCCTTCTCATGTTATTTATCTTTTTTGTTTAATTTTCTTTTCAATGCCTGCTTTTGATTTTCTTGTATTCAGGTTGGTTTTCAAGCCATTGCTGAAGCTCTTGGATTGGCTGCTGTTAAGGCTGTAGCTGCTATTGCTGCCATTATTGCTGGCGGGCGTTTGGTACCTCTATTTAAATGTTCTAAATTGCTGTGTTTTATACGTTTTTGTTAGAAAAGAGGCAATGGTGGGACAGCTTACTGCTGGAGTTTGAGCAGTTGCTTCTCATTGAACAGTAAGCCGATGGTCAACTGCCCCATATTGGATAGTTGAATGCCCACTATCTGGTGATAGTTGACTGCTCTTATTAGAGTAGGTGACTACTGCTACAGAAATTAGTTTTTTTGTTATTCCAACGATATGCTGTAACTTATATATACAAAATAACATGTACCCACTTAAGGTTATAACATTTTTCTGTCTTTGCATCTCTCCCTACCGTAGATCTCTCACTCGCTCACAACTTTTACATGGTATCAGACTCACATCTAGTTTGATTGGTGTTCTTCTTCTTTCTTTTTCTCATGGATGCATGATACCATAATAAAGTTATGGAGTGGAGTCCTTGGGTTGAAGAGTAGAATTTGAGAACTGTGAGTTGTAATCGGATTGAGTTGTAGTGGGTGTTTTGTAACAGCTTAGACCACTTGCTAGTCTAATATTGTTTGATTTGAGTATTGGCCTATATAGATTTGTTTCTGGTAGGCCCAAAGCTCCCAAAATGCGTTGTGTTAGGTGAGGACCTAAAATGTGTCGCACTAGGTCAGGACTTTGCACCCATTCACGTTGCACTAGTTGAGGACTCTACTTTCCATTAATGTTAGGCTAGTCAATCCTTACACATTCAAACTCTAGGAGTGGTCAAACCTCTAGTTGTGATACCGCAAAATTAGTACCTTGAATTAGTTGGTATCCCCAAGCAACCCATCTACAATGATTTATCTTGGTCTTGAACCCTTAGATGAGAGGAGAAAGCAAAATGGATATTGTAGGGATTAAATGAGTCTAAACCCTTTGTTGAATTTGTAGAGTGAAGGTGAGAGATCTCATAGAAGGGATTCATAGAGCACCCATTTAGAATTTGTGAGGATCGTTGAGTTTGACATTGCAAATTCGTCATCACTTAGGTGTTACCTTGTTAGACTATCTAATGCCTTGGTAATTTTGGCGCTTTGATAAGCTTGATCGACATCAGAGTACCACTCATAAGTCCCAACTAAGTGGTGCTTACGAGCTGAAAATATGCTAGACGTGAGGCTGCCTGGCTTTAATGCCTTGGTGGCATCTTTAAAGCTTCTTTGTGTCTTTAAAGGAGGAAGAAGAAAAGTCCGGTGCACCCTCTGTTTGCTTCGGTGATGCTCCTTCGACGGCGAGTGGTACCGGCAATGCTTTATTTTCCTTTCTCTCTCTCTTAGCCGTTGGCTTTTGGTGAGTGAAGCCTAGCAGCTTTGGCTTCTCTTTTTCTCTCTCTCAGCTAATGATGATGTTTTCGTAACAAGAGGGAAGGAAGAATAGTTAATTCAACATAAAGAAATGCCCACCTTTAACAATTTATTGTTAATAATTATACCAAATAGAAAGTTAATAAAAACTTCTAATAATAATTTAATTTTGTTGTTGTTATCCTTTAATAATAGTTGCGTTAGTTTGTTTTAGTAATAGTCTCAGCCTGTGATGGTTGTCTGGTGGTTCCGTAGATAAGGAAATGAGGCTGGGAAGGCGTTGGGTTTGGTCGGGACTGGTTGTAGAAAGTGGAAGGCTGTGGTGTTGCATTGAAGCCGGAGGATTCTGTGACTAGAACCTGACAGTGATGCTAACGTTCCTTGCATTGCTCCTGCTCTTCTTTCTCTCTCTCTGATACCTTGTCAGCTAGAAGATTAGAGCTTAATTCTCTGTGTATTGAATAGAAATTATTACAATGTATATTTGTAGGGTTTTACTAACTTGCAGACCAGGTAAAGATTATGTGACCATAATATAATGACAGCTCATACGAAATCTGCTAATGTTTTACTATTTATTTCAAGATATTCCAATGGAGAACATTTCCAGCCATTGGAGGAAGGCGAAGTAGAGCATGTTTGTATGTTAATTCTTTCAGAATGTGACTTGTCAAGGGGAATGTTTTTGGGAGTCTTCAATTAATGAGTGATATATTCACATGTAGTATCGGATGTTGAGATGAATGAATTTGGAAGAATTGTGTATCAATGTGCAGTAAATTAACTAATTAAGAAGTAGTAGCAAGTGATATGTTTTTTGGATAAGTTGTTTGAAGAATGCAGCAGAGGAGAGTATATACACCAGGTGGGGACTATGCAGTTGCTATTGATGTATAAAGGTGTCGGTGTGAGGCCGATGTGCTTTACTGACTACTGAGGGACAAGCATAACAGGCAAAGAGGATGCAAGTCTATCTGAGGTATATATAGTCTGAGAGATTCTTTGTGTGAGGGTTAGAGATAAATAATTGATCTCTAGAGGAGAAAATATGCATTTATGGGAATCAGATCTTATCAAAGAAGAGAGTGAGTGAGACAATGAGTTCGAATAGGCCCCGATCAAGCAGAGTTCATTCTGTGGAAGTTTCTCTTCGAGGTCATCAACCAACAAAAATAAGAACTATATCCTTCATAAAGTAATAAGTTCCATTATTTATTTATGTCTATTTGGGATTGAGGTGTGTGCGAAGGAGAGGTGTTTCGTAGCACTACTTTGTGTGAGATTTGAGTTGTGGGCTCTACCTGTAAACTCTCTTCTTGAAGTGTTGATAGTGGAGCCACTTTTGAGATCTTAGACATTTAATATTGTATTGAAAGCACGAGAGCCCTATAAACACTGGAAATCCACAAACATATTGTGTGTTTAAAAGTAATTAGTTAAATTTACACACAAAAATATGACTTTTTGTTTACTAGTTTGAGCAAAGTAGTTTGGATGGAAAACATAATACCAAGAGTCTAATATACAATGCACAAAACATAATTGTAGTGTGGAAAGGCAAGACATAATTTAACTTACGATTTTTAAACATAAAACATTATGAAGTCATTATTATAACACCATCATAATGGTCTCATTAAGACCATTAAAAAGAGATGTATCTATATATATTTGCGAATATCCATTTTAGTGTTTTTTTATCATTAATGCCAAACACAACCTTTTAAAAGTGTATTCTTTTTTCCTGAATTCTTCATTAATTCAATGAAAATCAATAAGCAAGACCAAAATAATGAAATAAATAAAACAAATGTCCACATAGCGTTGCCTTCTATTCTATGTCAATGAATGCCCCATGAGGAGAGATGGTAACCATGTCACACAAGTATAGATTATTATTTTTACATAACTTTAAGACATTCAGTTCACATAAAAAATTCAATATGATTTCAAATATGGTGGACAGACGCATCAAGTATGTGATTGAGGAAAACATATACAGTCTGCTGTTGTCTTTATACGTAATATCATCAATATATATTACGAATAAAAATAGCGCTTGAGATTTAAAATCATGAACGATTACAATTTTCTTTATCAAAAAACTATCACAAAATAGATATTCATATGAATTTATTATGCTCTGATACTTCTGGTTCATGAAATTATTGAATGCAAACTCTAGATCATTGAATTCGTTCAAGAGATAATAATTGAAATTAAGACTTATATGATTGATGTGCATAGGTCTTGATGCAGAAGGGTTAATCTTGATAGTTGAAGAAATTAACTATTAATTTTCAACAATTTACTTCGTCCCAATGAGATTTTAGGGTCTTCCACTCTCCATCAAGGAGACAGTAGAGAGAGAATCTAGAATTATTGTGATGATTATTGGGGAGAACCCTAATCTATAACTAGAGCGTGTCTTTCCATCAAAGATTGAAAGACAACTCTATGGTTTCCTTTTATGCTTGAATTATTTGGGCTCCTAAAATAGGACACATTATAATAATATTTATTTGGTCATACACTGTAAGACCAAAACTAATTACAAAGACGAGATAAGAAAGTGTTGCACTGCAGGGAGAAATAGTCAAGATCCTGATTAAGGTTAGAAATATGTGTATAAAATGTAATAAATAATGTATTACACAAGTTTCTGTGATGCAGTAGATCAAATATTGGTGTTCTTCTAATTGTCTGAATTTTCCCAGTGATAAAATACTGTGACGAGTGATTAAAATAAAAGGTAATTTCATGAATGATAGCAGGTGGTTTTAGTAGTATAGGGCATTCCTTTCTGATTCTGTTCCCAACAACAGAGCTTAATCCCAAAACAGTATATTAAAAAAAAACAAAGAAAGGAAGGAAGAAAGAGAGGAGCTTGGCCCTAAACCAACAATCACCCTGTGGGATAGTCTGATTGCTGAGGTGCAGATGAGAATTGGATCAGGTTGTGATTTGAATTAACCTTTCAGACAGTGTTTTGGAAAGCTACGAATGAAGTTCTCTATGTACAACACTTTTTTTCTCTCATGAAATAATTATTTGTTGAAAATGTAAATTTGTTTTCTTTTATTTTAAATTATTTTTTTCAGAAGTGCTTTCCTTTTACTGATGTTAGATTGTTATGTAATGGCACAGCTACTCCGGCCAGTTTATAAGCAAATTGCAGAAAATCAAAATGCAGAGATCTTTTCTGCAAACACTCTCCTTGTTATTCTAGGGACCAGTGTCCTTACAGCTAGGGTACGTGGAAACACAATTCATTATTTTGGTGTCTCAAACAATATGAATTTATTCCCACGGCTTTCTTTTGGGTACAGGCTGGTCTTTCCATGGCATTGGGAGCATTTCTAGCTGGTTTGCTGCTTGCAGAAACAGAGTTTTCCCTACAGGTCGAGTCAGATATTGCTCCATATCGTGGCTTATTACTGGGTCTCTTCTTCATGACCGTAAGTATTATGCGTTTGCATCTGTAGTTTGTCCTTGTAGGTTGTAGCTCAGTTTCCTTCTTGCCTTTTCAAGTATCTAATGTTTATACAATATACTTTATTTGTGCGAGTCTGATTATAACAGTACGAATATATGCAGCTGTATGATTGGAGTGTATTTCAATTTTATTAGTCAGATTGGTTCTGATGGATTGAAGATTCTGCTTGTGCACTTAACATGGTCTTTTATGGGCTTTCAGGTTGGAATGTCCATTGACCCAAAACTTCTTGTTTCAAACTTTCCAGTAATTATGTTGATGTTGGGTCTCTTAATTGGTGGAAAGACTATTTTGGTTGCCTTGGTTGGTAAACTTTTTGGTCTTTCAATCATATCTGCGATAAGAGTTGGGCTTCTTCTTGCTCCAGGTGGGGAATTTGCATTTGTGGCTTTTGGTGAAGCTGTCAATCAGGTTTTTCTCTCTTAACTAATTATATTGTTATATGTTTTTGTGTTTTATTTCCATCGTTTACTTTTCTTTTAACCTAATAGATGCTTGGATTTCGTATTGTTGCCTAAGAATGGATCAATGCAGGACCTCTATATATATTTTTTCATTGGATCTGCCTTCATAAAAACTACCATATTAAGTTTAAACACATATTTAGCACTAAGAGTGAGATTAAAATGCATATACAAGAATGTAAGCTAGTGGGTGGCATGGTTCAAGATTTATGGTTTCTTATGTGCTCACAATTACAATTCACGTGTTCAATTCTTCATTGTGTTTTGGACAAGGCAATCTGAAACTACTGTTAGCATAATAATTTTGCTGCATCTACTGCTTTCCTAATTAGTGTCTTTTTCCAGGGTATCATGTCATCTCAGCTATCATCGTTGCTGTTTCTTGTGGTTGGGATAACAATGGCCCTCACACCATATTTAGCTGCTGGAGGCCAGTTAATTGCCTCCCGTTTTGAGCTGCATGATGTACGGAGTTTATTACCTGTTGAAAGCGAGGTAAAATATGTAAAAGCATGTCCTTAGTGTTGTTTTGCTAATATTCATTTCATTTTTTTTGGGGGGGTGTAACTAGCAGGATAAAAAGGTGGCGTTGTTATTTGGACTACACTCATTCTCTTCTAGTGAGATGTTATGCAATTCATAAATAACTGATAATTTTGCATTCATTTCCACATGTACTACAACCCAACTCTGGGGACTCCTGGCTTAAATAGGCAGATAAATAGGGTTTAACATTGGACTTTGAGATCCCACGCCAAGGTTTTTAAATTATGTCGTGGTTGAGAGAGTGTAATTCATCGGTATTTTCTAAAGTGCAAGGCAGTTGATCATATATATATATATATATATTTGTAGAATTTTAGATAAGGGAAAAAATTTGTTCTTATGTATGTATTTTGTTACTTTTCAATATTTATTGGCTAATATATAGAAATCCTAACAAACAAAATTAGCAATAAAAGCTAAATTGCAATCTTGTGATTTATGGGCTGCCATGATCTGTGGGATCTAATTATAATAGCTATGAGGCCATGATTTGTGGGACCTAATTAAAATCAAATTAGAAAAACTCCTAAAAAAGAAAATTCAGCTATTTAAAGCTTAACACCTCCCCTCAAGCCCGTGAATAAATATCTTCTATTTCCAGCTTGGTAACTAGTTAATGAAACTTTCACTATTAAGCACTTTGGTTAAGACATCTGTCATTTGTTTGGACATAAGACAAACAAATTAGTCATTCTTTAAGTTGTTTCTTATTATGATGCACAAGATTACGAGTAATGCTAGATCTTATTTGGTTGAGTTGAATTATTTTTAGAAATAAAATTGTTTAAAAAAACTGTGAGTTCAAATGAATTTACACCATTCATAAATACTTCTAAATTATCTGAGCTCATAGTTTTTAAAAATAATTTTATTTTTAAAAATATCATCTTATCAAACGGATCTTAGGGATCCATAGGACTTCAAACTTGCAGTCTCAATATAGCTTTGTAGGACTCTTACCACTCAACCTTCAAGTCACCAGGGATGATCTTGAGCCATGGCAACTCACATATTCCTTGAGCTACTGCCCTAAACTCAAATTTCCCACTTAATCTTGGCACAACATTATGTTTTTTAGTTTCCAAGTTACCAAGTTACCTCCAAGAAAGGTACAATAATCAAGTGTAAACCTTTTGTCAACTATAGATTCAGCATATTCCACATCAGTATGAGCTTCAAGCTTGAGACCTGGATTCTTTTTGAAAATCATTCCCTTTCCTGGACTCCCTTTTAATTAGTGCAAGACTTGATGAACAACCTGCAAATTTGACTCCTTAGGATCATGTATGAATTGGCTACCCGGGCTTACTACACAGGAGATTTTGTGTTGGGTATGAGTATGGTAAACCAAATTTTCCACTGCTCGTTGATGTATTTCTTGATCGACTGCAACGTCTTCCTTTGCTTCTGTTAGTCTTTGGTTTAGCTCAATTGGAGTAGCTACAGTAACTAAAAAATCACTCATCCATTTCTTGTGAAATAAAACCCCTTCCCTGAATATGAAACCTCAATTTCCAGAAAATATCGTAGCTTCCCTGACTTCTTTATTTCTAACTTCTCAATCAAGGTTTGTTTTTGACAGCTTCAGGTTACATTGGCACTGGCAACCCTTCTTTACCTTTTACATTCTTTGCTTTCTTATTGTGTTTCAAATATCATCAGATAAGAATAATGATTTTTGATGTTGGACTAGGCCTTGACAGTTGCTGCTGTGTACCTATCTTAGGTGCTGCTTATGTATCTGTTTTTTTTTCTTTTAAGTAAGACTATTTTATTAGGAAAAAAAATCACACACAAGCAGTGCGCGAAAAGCGGAAATACAATAATAAACTCAACAGGAGCCATCAAGAACAACACAAAACAATCCAGTCATGGAGTTAATGCAAGGACCTTCTTAAGAGTCAGACCATCCGTCTACCTCAACTTAGAAGTCTGAGAAATCTCAATATCATAATTAATCGAAGAGGTAAGTCTTTTAAGTTCCCGCACACTTCTAGACCCTGTGCTCATAGATGGTCGAGAAGGCGTGGCAGTATTCTTCCGGAGTTGATGCCTTGTTTCGATACCCCGCAACAAATCAGAGGTAGTAAGTTCAAATCTCTCGTAATTCACCCCTAACACCGTTCCAATGACTTTGTGTGTTTGTAACTACTTCGGCTCCAACTCTGCCTTTACTGGGCAATATGAGATACAGTCATGGGAATAAGGCTCCCCATAGAAAGCATAAACAAGCGGACTAGTAGCTACCAAAGGCTGAACAGCCTTTGGTAGCTATTAGAGGACCATAGTTGGTATCACAATAGTTGATTTTCCTTGAAATGGTTGATTTGATTGAGTTCGATTAGTTAGTCTTATGGGGTTCAGTGGGAATCAGTGGCATAGGGCTGGTTGATGAATCAATTTTGTTGTTGGAGAAGCTAAATTTGCCTTCTTAAAAAATCCTTTATTGAAATGTTTTCCCTTAATTAAAATATAAGTTTAATTTATATTGAGCTATGGTGCATATGTTGCAGGAATTAACCATTTACCATTATATTTTTGAAGTAGTAGAGTGGATGAAGTTTATGCCATTCACAGCTTCAACATATTCAAGCTTGGTTCATTTTGATTTGGAGTTTGTTTTCTAAATTGACAAGTGGAGTTGAACATGAAAGGCCTTGATCCAATTCAGCTCATTTTATTAATTTTTGATTTGTGAGCTTGCATGCAAGCATTTTAAGCTCCATTTAAACTTAACTTGTTTAAGATTATTATTGATGCAAATTTTGATTGGCTCAGCATCATAATTTTTTTTATTGCAAAAAAGTAAAATTATTAATCACAAAAAAATGACAAAAAGTTACAAAGTCATGTTTGTAGCTAGGAGATCAAAACTCTGACCCATAAGGGAGATGTTACAATACACATCATGTCTAGTGATAAAGTCTACATCTCCTTTGACATGTTGGACATCTCTTGAAGTTCTGAAAAATTTGGCGATTGTATTTTCTTTAAATTGCCCAAACAACAACTAGAGGTATTGAGCTAACATAGCAATGACACGATTAATCTCCTCACTTGCATCTCACACTATGCCTGAATTCTAGGGCCTACACAGCTCCTGTTAACCTACTTCCGCGCAGTCATAGTGAAAACAATATTCCACTCCCATGCCACCCAACTGCAAAAGAAGGAAATTGTCAATTTGTTCTCCTAAGTATTTGCAAATTGGGTACCAACTCACTCTAGGCTCAACATTGATTTTAAGCACTTTAGCTATTTTAGTAATTTAACTAAAGGATGTATATGATTATAAATGTAAGTTGATAAAATTACTTATTGAGTTAAGCTGGCTTGCAAACTTAACATGCAAAATGGAGATATGTTCTACGCGTTTAGAAAGTGAACTCAAAAATAATTCTGTTTGAAACTCGTTAGCCTAGCAACTTGATCCTCGAGCTTTTGTTTTTTAGTTGAACATTGGTTGGCCCGGGAGTGGTTTGGCTTTTTTACATGCGCAAACTAATTTTTTTACTTTCTAATTCTTGAAGTTTTATGTTCCACTACTGAAAATAAATAAAATAAGAGGGTGACAATTTCTACGGCATTCATATCTAATGCTGAAGATTGTTCTCAATCTTGGCGTGTTGCAATCATGTTAAGAAGTGGTGGATTTTTCTCCCTTTTTAATAATAATTTTTGCTTTAGGTGTACAATTGTGTCATCTATATACTCATTAACAGAATATTTATTTTGCACCTGTAACTTCCAGACAGATGATTTGCAAGATCATATAATTATTTGTGGATTTGGACGTGTTGGCCAGGTGATTTCTGTATTTGCAATCCTTGTTTGATAAATCAAGTAATGAATGTGTAATATTTCTATTCATGTTTTGAAACACTTGTACTGTTCTCTGCCAGATAATAGCACAGCTACTTTCAGAGCGACTCATACCATTTGTTGCTCTTGATGTGAGAAGGTTAGATGCCCTTTCTGTTTGATCTAAATTACTTTGACCAGATCCGCATATTTTTGGCACGCTTTACCATGCTGTAAGCTTTCTTTACACTAGCATCAAATTATCTAAATCAACTTAACATAATTTCAGTGATCGAGTGGCAATCGGGCGTGCACTTGATCTTCCAGTGTACTTTGGAGATGCTGGAAGTCGAGAGGTAAACAAAATGATACAATATGTAGTATTAAAATTCGCAGTTTAAAAAGCTGATACGCTTCTTTGTATGTTGGGTGGATAGGTTCTCCACAAGGTTGGTGCGGAGAGAGCTTGTGCTGCAGCAGTAACGCTAGATTCCCCTGGTGCAAACTATAGAACTGTCTGGGCGCTGAGCAAGTATTTCCCAAACGTAAAGACCTTTGTACGTGCTCATGATGTTGATCATGGACTTAATTTGGAAAAGGCTGGAGCAACAGCGGTATGTTCTTGTGCTTTTTACTACATATTGTTGTGTCAATTTCCTTTGTACGAACAAATTAAATGTTTTGCTCCTTTTATTTTTTCCTTCTTTCTAGCATAGTAGCATTCCTAATACTGAAGCATTAGATTGTGTTTTTTTTTGAACTCATGATTCAGTTTTATATTGATACTTGATTTTCAACCTATGAGATGACCTATACCAATGATATCTTAATTCTTAAATCATGATGAACATCATTATTTATCTCAGAAAAAAATTCTTGTGGATATAAGCCCCCCTTTTATAGTGCTCCTTCTGTTTTGTCTCACCCTCCATTGTGAATGTACAGGTCGTCCCAGAGACATTGGAACCGAGTCTACAGTTAGCAGCTGCTGTTCTAACACAGGTGAAAAGTCAGTCTACTGAATTTTATAGGATCGTTGCTGCTGCAGATTTAAATTTTATCCTAAATCCCTGGTGGCTATAGCAGTTACTTTAAGAGAACCATCGTCATATTTGATGAAATGTATATAATACCTTTAATTGAATTTTTTGGCCGAACCAGTGGCTTAGTTGCTTGCTGAACTTCTGTATCTGCTTGAAGTTTTTGCACTAGCTAGGTAATTCATTTTTTAAAAAATATTTCTAACAATCTGAAAATTTTAATAAAATGGGCTAAACACTGCTCTAGCTTTTTGCATGGATCGGATCCTCTAGCTTGCCCAACACAAAGATTTTGTGCAATTGCTGGTCCACTGGGCTAGAATTCTAGTGATTTGTTTGCGCGTTTATATTTTTGTGTACACTGTATTTTGTGGAATGCACGTGAAAATATGAATTCTGGGATATTTAATATGTCATCCCAAGTATTTTGCACTTTGTTTTTTAATGAAGGCAATAGCTGGGAACTTGTGGCCTAAATTTAAATATTAGGAAGTTTTTATAATGAATTTCATGGAATTTTATTCCACTTGTATTTTGGTCATTTGTTAATTATAGGAACTTGGAATTGTGGAAGTTGTATATAAAATTATCCACAATCCTGAGTTTTTTTTTCTTTTCCTGTTGGTGGTGTTGTCTTTCCTAATTTCGTTCCTCTCCTTCAGGCTAAATTCCCCACAACAGAGATTGCAGCAACAATTAATGAATTCAGGTGTCGGCACCTTTCAGAGCTTGCTGAGGTACTCAAGTCATGATATTTTCATTATTTCTAATGAAGTTATTTTGTGTAATATCAAGTAACATCTACATTGTGTATTTTCATGTGTGCAGCTTTGTGAATCCAGTGGAAGTTCCCTTGGTTATGGGTTTTCTCGGATCACAGGTAAATCCAAAGGTCAGCCACCTGATTCTTCAGACGAAAATCAAATCGCTGAAGGAACTCTAGCAATATAACACACCCCGGGGGGGGGGGGGGGTTGGAATAGTAGGAAGAAAACACTGAATATGTAGAGGGAAAAGGGATACATTATAAAGTACATTATAAAGTGTACAAAGACTAGTTCCATTTAGTTGTACAGATGCTGGAACAGTGCCAGCCTCCCAAATGTTGTACTGATGAACATTCAAATGTTCTTTTGCTGGGTAAATAGATTTTGGGACACTTTTTTAATGAGGTTCTACTCGTCTGATCTGATATTTGTGTCTAGGTAGGATCCATATTCTTGTTTATATGCTTGTTTGTTTGTTCACTCCTTTTATTCTGCAATGAAAACATTGAGACCTGACTACATGTAGTGGTGGTTGGTTGGTTCGTCTGAAGTCTGAACCGGAGATGCTCCACTATTTATAACAAGGGAATAATTGTAGGGCTTTTTAAAATCTGTTTGGGTTGGTTGTAGAGTTCGAGTAAAACCATTTGTCGGTTATCCTAGATTCTTCAATTAATGATGTTACGAACCAACTAAAAAAATGGTCCACCGAAGAAATGGCCGAGTACGGTTCTAGTGGACTGAAGGTGGGTAGACTGAGAAAACATTTCAATCGACCACGTCCTAAATGACTTGACATCATAATGTTTTAACGATTTGATCGATTATATATGGTCAATTAAATTCAATCCATCAGTCTCGATCATGGTCTTTGTTTGTTTGTTTGTTTGTTTTTTTAAATAATAGCGTTTCTAAAAAACTGAAGCGACTACACTTCGAGCAGAATTATCTTTGTAGAATTAATGTTCCTAGCACTTAAAACTGTGACATCATTTTGAAAGCATCCAAACTGATAATAAAAGAAAATTAGATGAAAAAAAATAAAATAAGAAGAATATGTTCATGACAAGAAGCACTAAGCTGCTATAGAATCCAGTGTGTGATCACGATTGCAGGGATCAGGATTTTAAATTCAGGGAGTTAATATATTATTATTTTTTTATAAAAATTTAAAATAATATTCATATTATATTATTAAAAGAAAAATTCTTAATGTAATCGTTGTTCATATAGTATTCACGTATACTAGTATCCTCATTGTTAATTTGTAACAAATTAACACATCCCTTAATAAAATTTAAAACATTAACAGCTAAAAAGATACAAAATATTTCAAAAAAATATAAAATAATTATTCTTAATTTATTATAATATTTTTTTCAAAAAATAAAATAAAAAATAAAAGTCAGTATATTTTCATATTATTAAAATCATTATAATTAAATGAAAATATATTTTTGCAATTCAGTGTGCGCACACACACCGGCCGGCTAGCTGTTGACTTGATACGTTATAATTTAATACATTATAATGACGCACACCGGCTTGAATGTGGACTACCTTTAAAAGACAATTTCCTACTCTAACAAAAATAGGAAAATAGTCTGGCGGAAGCAGGGGCCATGGCAAACAAGGAGTGCAAATACACACACCTTAACTAAATTTTAGCAAAAATTAATTTTTGAATAGCTATGAATGGAACTCGAGACTTGAGGTTTCTTAAGATTTGCCCTTCGATCCATCCCTTGATGGTAATTATAATTCCCACATTTATGTAAATATTATTAATGTGTCTCATATAGCATTTGGTTTAGTTAAAGCAAATATGGTGATTTAGCCGATGATATTTGAAAAAAAGTCTTCGATGACAATTAAACTAATAATTATTACTAGTTTATTTGCGGTATTTGCTACTTTTGTGATATCATTATATAGATTTTGACAAAAAAAAATCATCTCACATGCGATACCAAAAATATTACGTGACTAGAATAACTTCAATCTAAGCTATTAAATTTGTATTTAATTATCCAAATCAAACTTTTATTTATTTGTTACTCCACTATGTGAAATATTATAGCAGCCACAATAAGTATAATGAAAATTTTATAACATGGAATTAAAATTTTATATATTTAGATTTCGCTTCAAATTATTTATAACAAAAATGTATATTTATATTTTATTATTATATTGTTTAGGCATAAACTTAAATAGGGATGTTAAATGAATTAATGACCCGCGGGCCAGGCAGGCCAGCCCTCATTTTTTTACAAGTCGGGCCTGTAAATTTTAGCTCGTTTACACGTGGGTTAAAATGAGTTTTGGCGCCAACATTATTTTTTTAATTATTTTTTTGATTTTTTTAGTTTATTTTAGTAAATTCTTACATATAAATATGTTGTAAGTTTAATTGTATTTATAATTATTTGTAGGTCATATTTGACTTATGAGGGCTAAGATTATTATTTTTTTTTAGAAAAAATAAAATACTTAAAGTAAATAAAATATTTTAAAAAATTAAAATATTAAATGGGTTGGTTCGTGGAGGAAAAGTTATTTCTGGCTCGTTTAAAAGCAGGCCTAAACATGCTGAGCCCATTTAAGTCCGAATCTGCAGAGGACGGAGTCGGCCTAGCCTGGCCCACCCATTTAATATCCCTAAACTTTATTGGATTTGAAATTTAAATTTTAAATTCATAAAACATATTTGGTAAGACATAAAATATTCTTTAAAAATAGTATATTTTTTTAATAGTGACACAAAAATTGAAAACAAATAGTGGTGGGTATAGGTAATATAATAGCAAAAAGAGAGAGAAAAAAATAAATATCACACAAAAAATATATAGGTTTAAATTTAAAAATATAAAATATTTTAAAAAGTAACACATCATAAAGTACTATTTCATCGGTAGGCAAAATTTTGATTTTACAAGCAAAATTTGACAGCACTGTTCAATCGCGGCTTTGAGATCCTTCATGAAGAGTATACCATACATTTAAATTTAAATGCTGACAATCACTTATTTATTAAAACAGTGGCAGAAGGGACAAACAATTAAAAACAGCACACTGTTAGGACTTCAAACATCTCTCTAACGGCGAGTATCAGTCCATCAAACATCTCTCCCCTATCGATTTAAGCACTGTTAGGACTGCAATAAAACAGCAAGAATCGCACAATAAAAGAGTACCAGCTAGCAGGGATCATACCATAAATGAGTACCTTTGATATCCCATATATATCGTTCTTCACGAGCAACCCATACAACACGGACCTAAAAGAAAGATCATGCACGCAGCCACACCAACTGTGTGAAACAACTATGCATGCAGGAAACTAATGGAGTATATCTTCACTCATCGAAAGAAGATTCTTCAGTCCGAGAAAAGAAGCGGCCAGAAGGTCCTCCGTTGGGCAGCAGTGCTAGTCTCACGGGACCTTCAGCACCTTCCTCGACAGTCAATGTCCCAGCATTGTAGGTTATGTCGGTTTTGACAAATCCAGGACACACACAGTTGATGCAGAAGTTTGGGAACTTCTTGGCCAGAATCCTTGTATAGGCATTCATGGCTGCTTTCGAGTATGTGTATGCAGAGAAAGAAGGCGGCCAGCCGGTTGCCTTAAATGAACCATCCCTGACACCATCCATGAACTCATTCAACACCTCATCAATTTTTTCGTCCGTAAGGTTTTCGATGTTGCTCAGCACTCCTTTAGCCCATTCACTAGTTACAAGCTGGGAAGAACATCATCACAAGAAGGAAGCGTGCATGCGTTGAGAATTCTTAGCTTTATTTAATTAAGAAGCCATTATCCATGAAAATTGTTTCTTTTTATCAGAGAAAGTCATATATATAAAACGTAAGAAACATGTTATCGTTGTGATCTCCGTCTTCATCAGACAATTCTACATCAATTGTTTTTTTTTTCTTAGAGAGAGAGAGAGAGAGAGAGAGAGAGAGAGAGAGAGAGAGAGAGAGAGAGAGAGAGAGAGAGAGAGAGAGAGAGAGAGAGAGAGAGAGAGAGAGAGAGAGAATATTTCTCCACTTAAACTGACCCATTTGCTTCCTTCGTATTACAAATGGGAGGCTATTTACATAAAGACAATCGGGTAGATTATATGGACTAAAGTTGTAAAGTATCTGTACCTTCAGTTTCCCCAATGAGGAAGACACATTAACAATCCTTGGGGAATTGGATAACCGGAGGAGAGGAATATGTGCTTCAATCATGTTTTTGGCCCCATAGTAGTTTGTTTTCAAACATTCATTTGCAGTCTCGTAAGTCTGCGTAAATATCTCGTCCCATTTGGCTTCTTTCATAGCAGTTGCCTCGTCCCACTTGACTTGTCCTGCAGCAGCAGCCTGAGACTGGGGAAAACGAACTCTTGCCTTTTAGTTTGTTGCTACACAAAACCCAAGCTATACTTCGATGAAGATGCCATCAAACAGTTACTAACCAAAAGATTGAGAGAGAGAGAGAGAGAGAGAGACTTTTCCCCTGATTGGTGTTATGTTTTATCTTATGTGATAAAACAAAGTGTAGGTTCAAAAACCGTACAAGACAAACCTCGGCAGAAGCTACGACAGCCGAAAAGCGATCGGCATCAACCATGGCCCCGACAACCCCAGCATTGTTCACCTGCTCAAATTTCTGAAGTTAGGAACAGAGGCAAAAGCGAATTGGATATGGCACAGAATTGCCATATATTATTAATTTGTCATTATTATTGTCACACACTCGTCCTTGAAGACACTCTTGGAAGACTGCTAAGGCGTGTCCCAGTCTCCCAGAAACGTATGCTACAGTACCAACATTTAGAAAAATGCAATTTATCTTTTCTTGGATAAAGTGATTATTCTACTAAATTCTTTGGATGTATAAATTTACCACCACTTTGATGGCAACTTGATTGTTCACGGTTGATAGGCCAATATGTACAGGAGTAATTTCATAATGCGTTTGGTACTTTTATAACCAGTACCAAGATATCGAGCCTCCCAAATTGGTTTTTGATGAAGGTGGCTAGTGATGCAACGGTGGTGGGATCAGCAACATCAAGCTGATGAAAAACCACATGGTCATCAGAAAATCCACAGGAAGTCTTCAGTTTTTCGACTGCCTCACGACCCCTTTTCTCATCTCTAGCTGTCAGTACCACGGTGACTCCTTTGGAAGCCAACTGCCTGCATATCTCCAATCCAATCCCCTTATTTGCCCCGGTCACAACTGCATACCTGCAAAGGGAGGGAGGGAAGGAGAGACAGAGAGAGAGAGAGAGAGAGAGATTTACCAAAAAAGAGAAAGAAAAACTAACAACCAAGATAGAAGGAAGGGAATTAATATTGATCTTGTAACCAAAAAGAGACCGCTTATTGGAAGGTGCCTCGGCCATGACGCCTAATGTATGTTCCTCGATCGCCAATAGTCGGGGAAATCAAATGTGACCAAGATAGCGTTCTACTGTTTTTTTGGGTGATTTTCAATGTTCAATAATATGGGCTTCTTCTAGCAATTTAAACCTCTTCTAGCGAAGCGAGTGAAAGAAAATGTGGTCTAAAATCGAGCAATAACGTCTTTCACACGCACATCGAATATTCAACGGGTGAGAGAGTGAGAATGAATAAGGCAACGAACGTAATTTTGCTACTTGGGAATCACATTGGAGGGGAGGGGAAGGGAAATGTTCATACTCCAAAAACTTAAACGCATATTTATTTTTAAAAATTAATTTATAAATAATAATTAAATATTATAAAAATGTTATATTAATATTCTTTTTGATTGACATATCCCGGGCAACAAAAGCATTATTATCCTTTTCACGAATAGGATAAAATTAATGATAAGAAAAGTCTAATTTTAATTGATTTTGAGTTTATTTGATAATTGAGTTAAAAATTCTAGGTGTCAGGAAGCAGGTAGAAGATGATGAAAAAGTTCAATATTTCTAAGTATTGATAGTTCGAGTCAAAATTCTATTTATTGAAGTAATGAATACATCTCGAAGTTTGTTAAAGACTTTGAGTAAACCAAGAGTTTAATTCATTTTCTCATAATTTCAGTTCAAAAAGTAAAATTTCAGTTCGAAATGTCGTCTTATTTTGCAAATTGAAGTTTAGAGAAACTGAGTTAAACTCGATTTCTTAAAGCTTCGGTTTAAAAAATAAGACTTTGTCTTGAATTGAAGTCTTATTTTTCCGAATCGAATTAATCTAAATGATGCTGTGTCTATTTTGCATTAATTTGATTGCGAAAGGATTACTAAGTTAAATTACAAATAGATAAAATAGATATTTTATAAAAGTAAATGTGTTAATCGTTTCGGTAGGTGCGAACATCCTTCCTTTATACAACTAAGTCCAAATTTTAATAGGTACGAAGGTTTTTTTAAAATTATCAATCATTTGTAAGGTTTAAAAATTTTTGTTTCAACCATTAATAGGTGGAATAAATTACAAATATACTATACAAAGATATTTATTGTCCCAAAAGGAAATATTTAGCAAATTACTTTTGAGATTTATGGCGAATATGTGTAATATGTAAGAGTATATCTAACTCTCTACCAGAGAGTTAAATGTAAAATTAATGATCCAACTCTTTACATCACTTTTTATATGTAAAAAATGTTATTCTTTACATGCTATTTTATTTTATTTTATAAATATTTTTCTCCTTTTCTCTCGTTTCTCTCTTGGTGACAATTGTCACGGGGTCAGCCTTTATAGCAGCTTAACCCGTGCGGCACCTAGTTCCCACCCGTACGAAGGAACGCTAGGTCAGCCTAACTCGTCGCATTTGGATCGGAACCCATCGATCCGTTGTAAAGCAATTGTGTAGGGAAGCGCTTAGCGGAAGATCGATTTAAACGAAGGCAACAAACAATTGTATTGAATGCTTGAAAGCTTTACAACATCACTCCCCTACATATAGATGTTAACACTTTTCTGGCTATGTCGCCAGGAGACATCATATATGATTGAAATCTAAAATCTCTACAACTTACTCTATAAGCTAAGTACAACACTTTACAAAGGGGAAATACCCCAAAATGGCCTAAGTATGCTAGGATAAGCCTCGGTCCGTGACATTCTCCCCCACCCGATTTCGTGGCGTCCTCGTTGCGTCTTCGGCTTCCTCGAACTTGTCGAACCGCTGGATGTAGCGTTCGGTTTCTTCCCGGTACTCTTCAATCTCTTTGGAGAATTGCCCCGGATCCTCTTCCTTCTCCCGGCTTGCCTCTTCAACCGGCCTGTTCTTCCATTGGACGTAGTACTCCACCCGGCTTGGATCTACGCCCCTTCTTGGCACGACTCTACGAGAGTGGATTTTCTCTATCTCTTTATCGTAGGTCTTGCCCGTCGATCTTGTTGGTGTCCGCACCGCCCGTTGTCCGCTCGTATCTTCCAAGTCTTCGTGGTAAGGCTTGAGCAAACTAACGTGGAACACCGGATGCCTTTGTAAGCTAGTCGGGAGGTCCAATTTGTATGAGACCTTCCCAACTCTCTTAAGTACTTTGAAAGGCCCCTCATAGCGGCGCACCAAACCCTTATGCAATTGTCTGAGTGCTTTGGTTTGGCGCGGAAGGAGTTTGAGCATCACCATGTCTCCTTCCTGGAATTCCAAGGGCCTCCTTTGTTGATCCGCCCACTTCTTCATCTTCTTCGCCGCCTTGTGCAAGTATGCCCTGGCGGATCCGTCTGTTCATGCCATCCTTTTGCAAACTTGAACGCCGCGGGGTTCTTTCCAGTGTACCCCCGAGTGATGGAAGTGGGCGTCAATGGTTCTCGCCCGATTGCGAGTTCGAACGGGCTCTCGTTCGTGGACTCGCTCTTCGCAGTTATATGAGAATTGGGCTATGTCCAGTAACTTGGCCCAATCTCTTTGGTTGGCACTCACATAGTGCCTCAGATATAGCTCCAGTAAGCCATTGACACGTTCTGTTTGGCCGTCTGTTTGTGGGTGGAAACTTGTTGAAAAGTTTAAGTCCGAACCCATTATCCGGAACAGCTCGGTCCAAAACCGCCCAGTGAATCGTGAGTCCCGATCACTCACGATTGTCTTTGGAATGCCCCAATACTTCACCACATATTTAAAGAATAGTCGGGCCGTGTCGTCTGCCGTGCAGTCCTTCGGAGCTGGAATGAAAACTCCGTACTTAGAGAATCGGTCGACCACCACAATGATCATACCGCATCCTTCGGATCTTGGGAGACAAACAATGAAGTCCATCAAAACACTTTCCCAAGGTCTTTCTGGAGTGGGCAACGGTTCTAACAGTCCCGCCGATTGTCGATTCTCTATCTTGTCTTGCTGGCACACAAGACAAGTCCTCACGTACACTTGGACGTCCTCATAAAGTTGGGGCCAATAGTAGCTCCGTTCCACCAACGCCAAGGTACGATCGACTCCGGGATGGCCAGCCCACCGCGAGTCGTGACATTCTTTGAGGATGTCTCTCCTCAAACTTCCCCATTTGGGAACGTACACCCGTTCCCCTCGAGTATGGAGCAAGTCATCCCTTAGCCAAAATCGCCGCGTCTTCCCAGCTTTGACGCATTCCACCAAGGACTTGGCTAACGGGTCATGCTCCATTCCTTCCTTTAATTTGTCCACCAAGGGGAATTGTGGTTGGCTAATGGCTGCAAGTTCCGCCTTCCGACTTAGTGCATCGGCCACCACATTATTTGTGCCCGGTTTGTACTCGAGCACAAAGTCAAATTCAGCTAGGAGTCCTTGCCACCGGGCTTGCTTCGGAGTTAAGTTCCTTTGAGTTAGAAAATAACTCGTAGCAATATTGTCCGTCTTCACCACGAACTTGGACCCTAGCAAATAATGCCTCCACACCCGAAGGCAATGCATAACTGCCGTCATCTCCTTTTCATGCACCGCGTACCTCCGTTCGGTGCCATTAAGTTTCTGGCTTTCATATGCTACAGGATGCCCCTCCTGCATTAGAACTCCACCGATGGCAAAGTCTGAAGCATCCGTGTGAACTTCGTAAGGCTTTGTATGGTCCGGCAGTGCCATCACCGGTCCACTTGTCACGGCTTGCTTAACTTCTCGAATGCCTCTCGGCAAGCATCATCCCACACCCAAGTCTTGTTCTTCTTTAGTAGTTCCAAGTCAAGGGTGCGGCAATGTGGGAATAGCCGCGGATGAATCTTCTATAGTAGTTAACCAAGCCAAGGAAGGAGCGCATTTCAGGGACTTTCTTGGGCGTCTCCCATTCCTTGATGGCTAACACTTTCTTGTTATCCATCTTTAACTTGCCGCCGCCAATAATGTGACCCAAGAAGGGCACCTCCTTTTTCGCAAAGTCACATTTCTCCTTCTTCACAAAGAGTTGGTTCTCCCTTAAGATTTGGAAAACCCGCCGTAAGTGTGCCTTGTGCTCCTCCAACGTTTTGCTATAGACAACAATGTCGTCAAGGTACACCACGACGAATCTATCCAAGTATGGTTGGAAGATCCGGTTCATCAACGTATGAATGTGGCGGGCGTTTGTGAGGCCAAAGGGCATCACCAAGAACTCGTAAGAGCCATATCTTGTGACGCACGCCGTCTTTGCCTCATCACCTTCGGCTATCCGCACTTGCCAATATCCCGACCGCAAGTCTAGCTTTGAGAACCATCTCGCAGCACCAAGTTGATCAAAGAGGTCGGATATAAGTGGGATGGGGTATTGTTTTTCACCGTTATCTTGTTTAGCGCCCTATAGTCAATGCATAGCCGCATCGACCCATCGTGCTTCTTTTGGAACAACACCGGTGCTCCAAATGGCGCTTTGGATGGCCGAATGAACCCGGCATCCAACAAGTCTTTCAATTGCTTCCGAAGTTCCTCCAACTCCGGTGGTGCCATCCGATAGGGCACCGCAGCAGTAGGCCTTGCACCGGCCTCTAGCTCGATCTTGTGGTCCACCTCCCGCTTCGGCGGAAGTTGTTTGGGGAGTTTGGGTGGCATAACGTCCCCAAACTCTTCAAGGACTGTCTTCACTTCGGTTGGGGGCTCCTCCCCAACACTTGGGCATCATTCCTTCACCATAGCAATGAAGGTTGGCTCCTGTCGCCTAACTCCTTTAGACAGTTGGAGCGCCGAAAGAGACTTCGCCTTGAGCTCTTCCTCCCGCATTACCTTCACCATGCACGTTTTCCCCTCGTCCATGATGCACATTGTGTTGGTGCTAGGAATTGGAATTGCCCGCACCTGGTCAACGAACTCCATCCCCAACACCATGGGATAGTCGTCCATCGACACCACGGAGAGATTCACCTTGCCTCTCCACTCGCCAATACTTAGCTCGACGCCTCGAGCCACGCCATGGATTGGACTGGCGCCGGAGTTCACCGCCTTCACCGGCCCTTCTCTTCCTTGTAGACTATCCCCGGTCTACGAGCTTCTTCGACCTTGATGAAGTTGTTGGTCGCACCCGTGTCCACCAAGGCCTTAGTTTCAAGGTTGTTGGCCTTAGCGAGCACGTACATGCGGCCCTTCTGTCGTCCGGATGGTGGCACCTCCACCTTCGCCTTGATTGCATTGAGGAGTTGCAAGGAACCAAGTTGTGGATCCCTCGCATTCCTCTCTTCGTCTTCGTTGATCATCGCGGAGAGCTTGGAGCGCTTCGGGCACTCGAACGCCTTGTGAGGGCCTTCACAAAGGAAACAGGAGATCCTTGGCTTCTCCCCGTCCTTGGAACCATTCGCGAAGTGTTTTGGGCGAAAGTCCTTAGACGGTTGGAGGGGTCTCCCTTTTCCTTCACTCCGGTTGTCTCCCCCACGTTTCTCTTTGTGGAACCTGCTCGCCTTGGAAGTCGATGAAGAACTAGTGGTTTTCTCCGGCTTCTTGTATTCGATGAGTGATTCGGCCACCGCCATGGCCGACGCCAGGTCCTGCACATTCCTCCGCTGCAACTCCAGCTTCGCCCATTGTTGCAATCCGTCCATGAAGGAAAATAATGAATCCTTCGCGGACATATCCGGGATCTCCAAGATAAGCTCTGAAAACTCGCGGACGTACTCCCACACCGTGCCTTTGTGGGTAAGGCGCCGAAGTTTCGCCCGGGACTCGTCCTCCGCGTTCTGGGGGTAGAACTGGGCCTTGATCTCCCGCTTGAAATCCGCCCAATTGTCAATAATACATAGGCCGCACTCCTTGTCGGCATATCGCCGCCTCCACCACACCATAGCCGAATCGACTAAGTATAGGGGAGCGGTCTTCACCTTCTTTGCCTCGTCGACAATGTTCAAGGCATCGAAGTACTGCTCCATGGTCCAGAGGAAGTTGTCTAACTCCCTCGCATTCCTTGACCCAGCATAGGTCTTAGGCTTTGGCACGTCGATTTTAGAGCTGGAATGGCCGCCAACGCCACCTTGGGTGACCGCCATTTTACAGAGAGACCAATCCGCCTTGATCTCTTTGATTTTCTCTTGCATCGCCAGGATTTGGGACATGAGAGAACCCTTCAAGCCCTCAAATCGAGAGTTCATGTCGTCCATGACGGAGTTGAGAAGCCCTTGCATCCTCCCATAGCTTTCCTCACCCTCTGAGTCCAGCTTTTCGATGCTTTCAGTGTGCTCCTCGACCACCTCCATCCGTTCGGCTAACGCCAACTCCAATTTGGCTAGCCGACTCTCCACGGACATGTTTCCCTCGAAACGGACTTATCTCTCCTCCATTCCTTAGCGTGGTGCTCCTTGTCGCGGCCTTCGTGGTCGCCACCACTAATGACAACAGATCCTCCGTTTGTCATTTTTACACCGTCTCGAAGTTTTGATTGTTCCACCGAACTTTAGCACCAACCGTGCTCGATACCACTTGTCACGGGGTCGGCCTTTATAGCAGCTTAACCCGTGCGGCACCTAGTTCCCACCCGTACGAAGGAACGCTAGGTCAGCCTAACTCGTCGCATTTGGATCGGAACCCATCGATCCGTTGTAAAGCAATTGTGTAGGGAAGCGCTTAGCGGAAGATCGATTTAAACGAAGGCAACAAACAATTGTATTGAATGCTTGAAAGCTTTACAACATCACTCCCCTACATATAGATGTTAACACTTTTCTGGCTATGTCGCCAGGAGACATCATATATGATTGAAATCTAAAATCTCTACAACTTACTCTATAAGCTAAGTACAACACTTTACAAAGGAGAAATACCCCAAAATGGCCTAAGTATGCTAGGATAAGCCTTGGTCCGTGACACAATGCTCTCCTAAGACAATGTAAGGTACGACTGAAATTGTGTAATCTTTGGGTAACCGTGACAGCCTACTAATTCATCGAGAGAGAGGAAAAAAAAAAGAAAAAATCATAACCGTCCAATTTCTCATGATTACGCGAAAATACCACAAGTCGGTTGCACTCTCGAATCTTTCCTCTCTCATCTCTATGCCCACTGTCATGGATCACTAGTTTTTTGACCTCTTCCACATTGAAACTGTGCCGTCCAAGCCAAAGCCACTATCGTTGTTGTTGTCCAATTCCCACACCTCGTGGCACCACCATAGCAATAACCTTCCGCTGGACGATGTGGCCATAGTCGGCAACCAACGCCACCCTTGAATTAATGTTCAATGGTGTTGGTGGCAGTTTGTTGACCTCGAACGATGCGACAGCAACGTTGGTTGGGAGGGCTTTTGCCCCGATCGGGCCCTTCAGAGTTATGCCACCATGGGTCATGGTTTTGACGGGGTGGTGATTCATGTAGGTAGGGCATGGGTTTGGTTTGGAACGAAGAGAGCCAATAAAAAAAATTATTTTAGTAAAATTAAAGAGTGTTGAAATTATACTTGAAAAATCGTTGTTTACATCTGAAATTTTACGTAAAAATAAATAAAGAGACCGACAAGATGTAATAATTTTATTATGTTACTTTTAAATTATTTAAAATTATTAAACATCTTCTTCTGCTCATATTATTGACCGTAAATAGCATCAAGTTTAATGTACTCAGATTGAACTTTTAATCATAATATTTTTAAGTACTCCTCATCTACATGTTTAAATCTATTAATTTAAAACTATCAATGATGATTTTAGCTTCTTTTTTTTTTTTTTTGACAACTTAGGTATTTGGGTCAGATTACTCGCACCTCAACTAAATTTTAGAGAATTAAGAGACACTTATGGTTTCTTCCTATCAATTAGTAAATAAATTTTTGAACATTTATGAATCAACTCAAACTTGAGGTTTCTTAAAATTTGCCCCTCGAACTACCCCTTGGATTAGCGGCGATGATTTTAGTGATGATTCATGATAGTAATTATAATCCTCATATTTATGTAAATGGTATTATAGCCTTTGCTGACAATTTCTTTGATGACAATTAAACTGATAATTATTACTAGTTCATTTGTGTGATTTGCTACTTTTGTGATATCATTGTATAGATTTTGATTTTTTTATTCAATAGTTGAAATTTGTATAAATTTTAATTTGGTTTTAATAATGAAAATTCATACCACATACAAAATCAAAAGTATTACTATCGCATAACTATAATACTTTCGATTTGAACTATTACTTTTGTATTTAATAATTTAGATTAAACTTTTATTTAATTATTATCCTACTTTGTGAAATACTCCAATTGTGACAACAGCTATAATGAAAATTTCATAGAGTTAAAATTTCATATATTTAGATTTTGCTTCAGATTATTGATATCAAAAATATATATTTATATTTTATTATTATGCAGTTCAACCATAAACTTATGGAGTGTTTGATAGATATTTTTAATTTTGTATTTTGCTTTCCTGACTTTTTAATTTATTGGACTTGAAATTTGAATTTTAAATTTGATAATTTGTAAAATAAAAACTGTTTGGTAAGAAAATGAATATGTTTTAAAAATAATATTTTTCTTCAAAAAATTAGTCACACATAAATTTAAAAAATGATGGGTATAGGTCATAAAATATATATTGAATATTACAAAAATTGAATTTAAATTTTAAAAAATATAAAGCATAAAAAATATTTTAAAGATAACATTTTGATTCAAATTATAATATTTTTTTAACATATAATTCGTATAATGTACTATTTTATTCGGTAGGGAGAATTTTGTTGTGAAAGGCAAAATTTGACAGCACTGTTCAATCACGGTTTTGAGATCCTTCATGAAGAGTCATACATTTAAATTTAAATGCCGACAGTCACTTATTTTGTAAAACAGTGGCAGAGGGAACAAACAATTAAAAACAGCACACAGTTAGGACTGCAAGAATTCAAACATCTCTCTAACGGCGAGTATCAGTCCATCAAACATCTCTCCCCTATCGATTTAAGCACTGTTAGGACTGCAATAAAACAGCAAGAATCGCACAATAAAAGAGTACCAGCTAGCAGGGATCATACCATAAATGAGTACCTTTGATATCCCATATATATCGTTCTTCACGAGCAACCCATACAACACGGACCTAAAAGAAAGATCATGCACGCAGCCACACCAACTGTGTGAAACAACTATGCATGCAGGAAACTAATGGAGTATATCTTCACTCATCGAAAGAAGATTCTTCAGTCCGAGAAAAGAAGCGGCCAGAAGGTCCTCCGTTGGGCAGCAGTGCTAGTCTCACGGGACCTTCAGCACCTTCCTCGACAGTCAATGTCCCAGCATTGTAGGTTATGTCGGTTTTGACAAATCCAGGACACACACAGTTGATGCAGAAGTTTGGGTACTTCTTGGCCAGAATCCTTGTATAGGCACTCATGGCTGCTTTCGAGTATGTGTATGCAGAGAAAGAAGATGGCCAGCCGTTGGCCTTAAATGAACCATCCCTGACACCATCCATGAACTCATTCAACACCCCATCAATTTTTTCGTCCGTAAGGTTTTCGATGTTGCTCAGCACTCCTTTAGCCCATTCACTAGTTACAAGCTGGGAAGAACATCATCACAAGAAGGAAGCGTGCGTTGAGACTTCTTAGCTTTATTTAATTAAGAAGCCATTATCCATGAAAATTGTTTCTTTTTATCAGAGAAAGTCATATATATAAAATGTAAGAAACATGTTATCAATATAAGGTTGTGGTCTCCGTCTTCATCAGGCAATTCTACATCAATTGTTTTTTTTCTTAGAGAGAGAGAGAGAGAGGGAGAGAGAGAGAATTTCTACACTTTAAATGACCCATTTGCTTCCTTTTTAGATTTACGAATGAGAGGCTATTTACATAAATTAAATATTGACAAGTATCAAGTTCATTATAAGTATCTGTACCTTCAGTTTCCCCAATGAGGACGACACATTAACAATCCTTGGGGAATTGGATAACTGGAGGAGAGGAATATGTGCTTCAATCATGTTTTTGGCACCATAGTAGTTTGTTTTCAAACACTCATTTGCAGTCTCATAAGTCTGCGTAATTATCTCGTCCCATTTGGCTTGTTTTAGGGCAGGTACCTCGTCCCACCTGACTCGTCCTACAGCAGCAGCAGCCTGAGACTGGGGAAAACGAAGTCTTTCCTTTTATTAGTTTATTGCTACACAAAACCCAAGCCATACTTCGATGAAGATGACATCAAACCCAAAAAAATAAAAATAAAAAGGAGAGAGAGACTTTTCCCTTGATTGGTGTTACGTTTTATATTCTGATAAAACTAAGTGTTGGTTTAAAAACCGTAAAAGACAAACCTCGGCAGAAGCTACCGTAGCCCAAAAGCGATCGCCATCAACCAAGGCCCCAAAAACCCCAGCATTGTTCACCTGCTCAAATTTCTAAAGTTAGGCGCGAAGGCAGAAGCAAATTGGACATGGCACAAAATTGCCATATATATATTCGTCATAATGTTTACACACTCGTCCTTGAGGGCACTAAGTGATTATTCTACTAAATTACTTGTATGTATAAATTTAGCACCAGTTTGATGGCAACTTGATTGTTCACAATTGATAGGCCAATATGTACAGGAGTAATTTCATAATGCGTTTGGTACTTTTATAACCAGTACCAAGATATCGAGCCTCCCAAATTGGTTTTTGATGAAGGTGGCTAGTGATGCAACGGTGGTGGGATCAGCAACATCAAGCTGATGAAAAACCACATGGTCATCAGAAAATCCACAGGAAGTCTTCAGTTTTTCAACTGCCTCACGACCCCTTTTCTCATCTCTAGCTGTCAGTACCACGGTGACTCCTTTGGAAGCCAACTGCCTGCATATCTCCAACCCAATCCCCTTATTTGCCCCGGTCACAACTGCATACCTGCAAAGGGAGAGAGAGAGAGAGAGAGAGAGAGAGAGAGAGATTTACCAAAAAAAGTTAAAGAAAAACTAACAACCAAGATAGAAGGAAGGGAATTAATATTGATCTTGTAACCAAAAAGAGACCGCTTATTGGAAGAAGGTGCCTCGGCCATGTGACGCCTAGTATATGTTCCTCGATCGCCACTAGTGGGGGAAATCAAATGTGAAA
The DNA here is from genome assembly GCA_023512835.1 of Taxillus chinensis. Taxonomy (NCBI): domain Eukaryota; kingdom Viridiplantae; phylum Streptophyta; class Magnoliopsida; order Santalales; family Loranthaceae; genus Taxillus; species Taxillus chinensis. The sequence goes on along the minus strand of CM042086.1, from coordinate 16,145,431 downwards.
ATTAGCTCTCTTTTTTCGTACTGTTTTTTGGGTAATTTTCGATGTTCAATAATATCATATGGGTGCAATGCAAACCTCTCCTCGTTAGTTAAATGAAGTGGATGGATCATGGATGGAGCCTAGAGAAGCCAGTCAAAGAAAATATGGTCTAAGATTCCGGCAAAGTGTGAGTTGAAAAATCGAGCCTATCTTATTTTATTAAAAACACGAAACACATGAAACATTGTTGTCATCGCCCGGAGGCGCCCACGGATGAAGAAAGCAAAAAAAGAAAAGAAAAGAAAAGGCTCTTGGACTAGTATGGGGCAAATATAATTCATGTTTAATTAAAACATAATTAAATAGAAATTGCTAAATCAAATGGGGATGCCATATTTCATGGTTATTGGGATCCCATAAATCATACATGCTTCCACTGCATCCTCTTTGTTGCCTTGTTCACTTTTCACTCTGGTGAGTGGAGGTCCCACAGCTTATTTCCGGCATATCTAGAAACTCAAAAGTTGTGTGCTTGATGCAATTTGTCCCTCCAAATTATTATATGATAGGTACAAATAATTCAAAAATGTCAAAGAAGACATGCGTGAAGGAAATTTAATTATTGGATGGTCGAGATTGCATGACACCAATCCTATTATAAAAAGGAATTGTTAGATGGATAAGTTCAATGTTAGAAAAAGAAGACATGCCTGAAGGAACTCACTAATTCTTCGCGAACGTCTCTAATGAATTGGCAAAAATTTTAAATCATATTTTTTCCTTTTTAAATTCCGATCCTATAATAATTTTGTTTTAAATTTATAAAATATTTATTACCTGCCCTTTAAAATCTATAATAATTTTAAATTAATAATTTATCAAAAACTTCCCTTCTTATTTTTCGGCAAATTTTTTTTTAGTACAACCAAAACCAAAAGAACTATGCCATTGCTTGAAAGGTCTCACATGAGGACCATAACCTTATTAAAACTTTGATGAGATGTTTCAACTGTTCTACTTGTATTCTTCTAATTAGTAGTCATGGTTATAAATCGATCGAAGAATTTAGGGATACTTCCAGAAGGGTTATTAATTATGGACCAAGTCTAATACTTGAAAGGGACATAAGAGCACATATTTGATCTGAAATTTCTCGAGTACAACAACTTGAGTTCATGTAAAAAACCAATATTGGAGCTTGGAACATTGCCTGTAAACTCATTATTTCCGAATCTCATGTCGGTCAAAGATGCCCCATTTGTCCAACAGTCAGGAAGTTCTCCTAGCTACTAAACGATTGATCTGAAGACCAAATTACTCCAAGTAGTGCTTCAATTCGTGTGGGTAGTGACATCTGACATATGATACATGAGAGTTAGCCCACCACCACTAAATTGGTTAGAACTAAGGTCCATGATTTGGGTCGTTGGTGGTAAAAATAAAATGATTGAGTATTCATTGAGGGTTTCATGGATTTGATTGTGAAAGAGACCAAGATAGACCAACTTGGGAAATGAATTCCAAAATCAGCTGGGGAAAAGGAGGAAATCAATATTTCGGACAAACCTTTGAGTTGAATCTGTGATCCACTGCGAATAAATTTCTTACTTTTGTGAGACTAGCATAGTGGACATATTTGGGGTCATTGATTGTAAGTGTTATTGTCAGGAAAAAAAAAACAAGAAAAAGTCAAGAAATTAATATAGTAGAATAAATTTAAAAAATATTATGTGTAAGTCTTGTCCCGATAGTAAAAGTAAGGGATTATATGCGGAGACTAGGGGTGATCAAGAACCGAACCAAATCGACGAACCGAACCGAACCAAACCGTTTGAACCGAAAAAAATTGGTTTTTAAAATTATATTGGTTTATTTGGTTTTTATTTTTAGAAAACCGATGCTATTGGTTTGGTTCACGATTTTAGGGGTTTGGTTAACCGAACCGACCGAACAGACGTTATCACTTTGGCACATCGGCACTTTTCGCTTCCCAATTCCCATGCATCTCTTAGTTTTGCGCTTTCTCAAAGTAGAAAGGCCAAAGGTTGACATTTCCACTTATCTGTGTCGGATCTACTCATAGAGTCGTAAACTTAGCCAATTGGTGATAATGTTTAAGAATTAAAATGAATATATTTTTTTATTTGACGTTAAAATTCAAAAATTGATTCAAACCGATGAACCGAACCGAATTTTTATGCACCAAACCGAACCAAAAACGATAGTTTTTAACATTTATTGGTTGATTTTGATTTGAATTTTTTTCAAACCGAATGTCGTTGGTTTGGTTTAAAAATTATATACAAACCGACCAAACTGACCGATGCTCACCCCTAACGGAGACCCATTCAGTTGATTGATGGCCTTATTGGCTAAAACTAATTTGATCATATATAAATTCTACATTTTTTCACGGATTGAACGCGCTTGGATGAAACTAGTCGATTGCAGAACGTCGATTTCAGCATGCATGGACCATGGACAAACACCGCGAGCTCACGATCCAGTGTGGCATGATGAGCGCGACGCGATCAGGTGGGCGACGGATTCGGCCGCGCACGACACGAGTGGTTTTTTTCTTTTCGGTTTAGTCGTGGGACAAGTTTGGTCAGTCGACGAGCGGCAGTGAGCACCTCTAACGGCCGTGGGCAATCGACGATTCCGTCCTTTCGGTTGTGTGGTTTTAATTACTTTTATACACACCGAGGTCGATCATGAGGCGTTGCTTCCGTCGATCCGCGGACGAGCGATTACGAGTCAATCCAGCTAGCGGTTTCAATCGCTCAATGAATGATTGCTTGTGCGATTCATTCAATCGCTCTCGAGATAGATAGAGAGGATCGTCTGATGAGCATTTTGAATCACTGAACCAGCGATTCAACTACTCGCTAGATGAGTAGTTGGATCAGTGGTGCAATTAGACCAATCCTTAAAGAGCATTTTGGATCGCTTTTTCACGTCCGCGAGCATCACTATCCTCTCATCGTAAATCTATCACCTACATACATCATAGTGTATAATTTCATATGATAACATAAATCAATCATTTAATAATAAAATTATACTATCACCCTTATCTAAAAAATAAATAAACCAAATCAATATTATATATCATTATAAAATAAATAAATCAATAAATCAAGATAGTATATGAACCATCGAATAACTAACAACCAGCTCTCAATCGCACTTGCTTTTCAACTAATCGCCAATACCTAAAAAAACATATTAATAACGTTGGAGTGAACACAATCTCCTAATAATAAGCGATCTATAACTTCACACCATTCCTATAGTCCAAACCAAACCTAAAATCCTACATGTCATGTGTATGTCTACGTCAATATAGTGTTCTAACTACCCATACAAACATCACTCATATAGTCAAACACGTGTTTACTAACCACATCTTTTTTTTATAAGTATTAACCACACATCTTAATTTCAAAATGGCCTATCCAACACGTGAAGCTATTCCACAATGCATGAAATAGAGAAAAGCCATGTCCATTGAAGAAGAGAAAACAAGCCATATAATGTTTAATTTTTCAAGACGAACGTTTAATCACCGGATTTCCTCTGCAATCAACAACAAGATGGCCTTGATCTCTTCAGAGCCCATTAAGGATTGATCTCCAGCAAGGAACAGACGAACCTTATTTTTAACCAAAATCCAGCTGCACCCTGGGTTCTTCCTTAATCCTTTTTGCTTCTTGGATATTCTTACTTTTTCTCCAGCCTCCCCTCTCCCAAAAGTAGAATATAAACTTGACAAGACAACATAAGGGGTTGCATTTGAAGGCTCTAATAGGTAAAGGTGCTCAGCAGCAAGCTTCGCAAGATCAAGTTTCTGGTGAATTCTGCTAGCACCAAGAAGAGCTCCCCAAATACCAGAATGGGGTTCAAATGGCATTGAATGGATCAAATCAATTGCTTCATCCAGGAATCCAGATCGTCCAAGGAGATCGACCATACAAGCATAGTGATCATCTACTGGTTCAATATTATACAAAGATGTCATGGATTTGAAGTAGTATCGTCCTTCTTTTACTAGACCCATGTGTGTGCAGGCTGAAAGCACACCAAGGAATGTAATTTGGTTAGGATACACATTATCATTTCTCATTTCCTCAAATAATTGAAGAGCTTCTTCTGCAAACCCATTCTGGGCAAACCCAGTAATCATAGAGTTATAAGAAATAAGATTGCGCCTATTGATACTTTTAAAAATCTTCTTAGCATCACTAATGTTCCCACATTTAGAATACATGGACACCAATGAATTTTGAATGGACAAATCAAGTTCCATGTCCATCTTCAAAGCAAGAGCATGGAACTGTAATCCTTGATTCAGCGATGCCAAACAGGAAGAAGCACTCAATAAAGTACTTAAAGTAAAAGAATTTGGTCTGATACCCTTATGAACCATTTGAGTGTACCAATGGATAGCCTGTTCACATTCCCCATTGTTCACGTAACCTGAAATGACAGCGGTGCCAGCAAAATTGTCTTTCATGGGCATCATTTCAAACAATGTGACAGATTTTTCCATACACCCTTCATTAGAAAATGCCGTGATCATGGTTGTCCAAGAAACAAAGTCTTTGCAAGGCATCTTCTCGAAACATGTGTTAGCTTGTCTAATGTCACCACTATCAACAAAGCCAGCAATCAAAGAATTCCATGATACTACATCCTTCTTGATCATAAAATTAAATGCTGTATTAGCTTCTTTCATGTTACCAAATCTACAATACATGCTAATTACAGAATTTCCGAGGAAGACATTAAATTCATACCCCAAAGTTAAAACCAAGCCATGGATCTGAATCCCTTCACCAAATCTACCAAAACTGCCACAGGCTTCAACCATCGCAGACAAGGTAGTTGGGTTCACTTTTACAGATTCTGCTTCCCTCCTCAAACGCAAGAACAGGTTAAAACCATCCTCAAAGTACCCCATTTTCATATAGCCGTCAACCATTGCAGTCCAAGAGACGACATTTCTCTTCGGCATATTTTCAAACAACTCTCTAGCATCAGCAGCCATTCCCTTTTTGCAGTACCCATCAACCATGGAGCTCCAAGAAATCACATCTTTCTCCACCATCCCATTGAAAATCCGAATCGCCTCTTCTAGATGACCCACGTTCAAATATCCAGATATCAAAGCGTTGGAACAAATCGGGTCGCGCCAGTTGAGTGGAGCCTCAGAGTACAACTTCTCAGCCCTATCAAACATTCCGGCCTTCACATAGCCTGTGATCATGGCTGCATAAGAGACGGAATTAGGCTCCGGAATCATGTCAAACAGCGCTTTAGCTTCACCTATACTGACATTATCACGTATGTAAGCTGTGATCATGGCATTCCATGAGGCAGTACTTCGGTCGGGCATTTCGTCGAACAGCATCCGGGCTTGGGCAGTTTGGCCGTTATCCGCGTAGGCCGTGAGCATAGCAGTCCAAGAGATGACATTTTTGAATGACATGCGATTAAAGACGGCCTCGGCTTCTCCAAGATTGCCGGCTCTGCCATGTTTTGTGATCAGGGTGTTGCAGAAGACGGTATATTTGTTGGGTTTTGGACTTTTTGTTGCAGACCCAAAACTTCTGAGGTTAGACTTGGGAATGACTTCAATCGAACAAGTCGAATGATTGAGAACGATGTTCAAATTGCTTAAGCGACAAAAGTGATGGTTGACGACGCTATTAATCTGCTTCGCCGTCAATGAAAACAGCATTACGCAGGGAGTGAAAGTGGAAGTTCCAAAACAGCAGCGTTGCTCACAATTCAAATCAGTTCTTATATCTTAATCTCAGCTAATTTCAGTCATTTCTCTTAATAGTAATTATTTTTTAATATAAAAGATTTATAATTAAAAATAATTAAATATTATTTTTATTTTTTTACCTGAATAAAACTGTTACTTTTTAAAAAAAGAAATAAAAAATATAGTAACAAATTAATTAATAATATAATTTATGGTTAACATTCTACAAACTATAATAGTAGTAAATAAAGTTAATGAATTAAAAAAAGTCTGATTTGGTTGTAGGAAGATTTAGTAAGCTTTTCATGATATTATTTCATTATTTGTGACTTTAATGGTACTAGTCGTATTTTGGAATAACAATTTTCAAATGTGTGTTACAATAATCTTAAAAGTTTATATCTCACATTTTCAACTCAACTTCCTAAATTTGTCCTTTACCACTATCTTAAAATTTCATATTTAATTTTAGTACTTAACAAGTTGCACCTTTAGACATTGTATTGGGAGAATAAGTTCAGCCATGGATGGTAACACATTCACATAAGATATTGCTAGTTACCTCTCTTCGACTAAGAGTACTTGTAGCATATTTTTTATAAAACTTTATTTTTTTATTTAAGAAAAAAAGTTTAAAAGACATAAAATCATTTCTATAATAGAAATCCTATATTTAACTTTCTATATGAAATTTTTACAGTATTTTTTAATATATTGTGAAATATTGTTCACTCCATATGATTATTAAATTATATATAAAAATTTGTCTCTCACCTCTCACTTTTACATTTGTTGTAACTTTCACTTTTATTTCATATTAAATTATAAAAAATTATTATTAAATAAAAAAAATATAAATTATATTTTATAATATAGAGAATAATTTAAAAAATTTATTATAGTGTATATTTATATAAGGAAACAAAAAGTAATTTAAATCTTTAAATTTAAAAAAATGATAAAAAATTTTAAGCATTTTACTTGCATGTAACGAGTAAGACTAAAGGCCATACAAAAAAGTTTTTACTCGAGTCAAACTCATCATTTTCACACCAAAACACAAAAACTTTTTTTAAAATAAGTAATATATAAAAATGATTATTTAAATTATAAATTTACTTGATTCTTTTTATTAAAGAATCTCTATACAAAATACATAAAATTTGGCTTCAGGTCTTTCATATTAACTTTTCATCTTTAAATATTTTTTACAAGTACAGTAATTTTTATTTTTGAAGGGCTACTGTACAGTCTTTAAAAGTTAAAAATTTAATTTTTTGGTGTAACATGGCTGGATTTATAGTGAAAAGGCATAATAATTTTTTTAACAGAATATAAAGTAAAATAAAAGTATTAAAACAATTAGGAGTTATAGTTTAGAGATAAAGATATAGATAGATTTACACTGGATGTCATAAATACTTTAATTATTAATTAAAGTTGATAATTTTTTATTGAATCCTTAATGTTACTTGTGATTTTTGTTTTTATATTATTTGTATTAGATATTATAAATATGTTATCTAATGAACTTCTATGCTATCATATTAACATTTATATTTGAACTTTTTAAAAAGAATTATTGGAACTTTTACAAAACAAAAAAAAAACCCGGAAATGTTTCACCCAAATTGGAGCAGGAACCAAATTGACAAGAAAATGAGAATGAAATTGACAAGAAAGTAAGAATGAGATTTAAATATTTCAATCTTTTATTTGATACGCAAAATGAAAAACATTTCTCTTCCACCCGAGTTGATTTCCATCCTTTTTATTTTTTTTTATAATAATTAAATATAATCTCGAATTCATATGCCACCCTGAGACGTGAACTGTGCCCCTGCGCCATTGTCAACAATTGTGCGGAGAAGCATATGGTGACTGATCAGTGATCTCCCCTCTCCTTCATAAACCTGCTTCGCCGCTTACGCCAACCTCTCATGACCTCCTCATTTCCTCGTTTTCAGTCACCATGAAGCTCATCCAAATATGGTGGGCCAAGAAGCCAAGAATCGTGATCATTGGCGCCGGAATGGCCGGCCTCTCGGCGGCCAACGAGCTCCACACGTCTGCCGGTGAGTCGTTCAACCTCTGCGTGGTCGACGACGGCGCTAGAATCGGCGATGAGCGGATCGACCCGACTGAGCCAGCAATCAACCTTCCTTGCCCAAATTAAAGATGGTGAAAATTTGTGTTTGATTCTTTTAATAAATTTTTTAAAAATTATGAGAATGTTTTTATAATTTGTATTAATTTATTACAAACGGCGGCTACCCTTTTCATTTTATCAGCGGCTTCCTCCCTATATGTAAGTTATAGCACAAAAGCTGGGGCCTGGGAGTTGGAAAAAAAAAAAAATTAAAAAATGCATATCCACATACAAAATAAAGTAACGTCTTATAAGAACAAGAAGATGACAAGGAATCCAGATGGTTGATTAGCCACCTTTTATTTATTGTCTTCCTATTCCAAAATGACACACCTGGCCAAGACAAAAACACTCTCTTCCTCGCATTTGTAAAACTAAACCCCAACTCAGGAATCTGTTTGGCTCATCCGCAACCAGGGGAAGTTTTCTTCACCACGAGTGACTCAATTTTCTGCTCATCAAAACGACCAATTTAGGCATCATGACTAAGGTGCAGAAAATTAATTACAAACAGGAGGAAACAAAGAAAATAAGTACAATAGTATCTTGGTCTCCTATGGAGAATAAGGGCGGGCCTGCCTTACAAATGCAAACATTGAATACTTGAATGCATCTGCTGTCACACGTATGGACTTGTGAATTTTGTACCAAACCCATTTTAAAATATTCAGTACAATAAGTTGGTATGATATTGTTGCAGGATAATATGTAACATTTCTTACAATTCTGTAAAGTGTTCTTACTTTCACTGATTTATTAACTTCTTCCAGCTTCTGTAGCAACAAGTTCCCGGGCAATATGCTTCTATGCTCCATTGAAGTTTGGGATGGTGAACCTGTCACCTGCACAATGCAGGCATGGAGAAATGTTATCACTTACAAAGGAAGTAGTACGCACACACAAAATATTAAACAAATGTAAAATCAATTTATTTCACATCAACATTCTGAAGAAGGGAAAGCCACATATAAATGGTATGTCGATATTACATAACTAATGCTTACCGTTTCCTTTTAAACATGAATAAACCTTATGGCCTAGCCATACATATGACTCTAAAATGCTTGGATGGGAAAGCTAAACAACAGGAGTTACACGGCCCACATCGCTTCTGTTCAGCAGCAAACAAACAAAAGAAAGTAGATGGAAGAAAAAATAGAAAACTGGACACAGACTGGAAAATGTCCACAAACAACAGTACTCATTTGCGAAAGCTGAAAATACCCATAAATGGTCATCCATTACCACAGGATATTGTAAGTCCCTACCATACCATTAGAAAGAGCTTCAGAATGATTCAAACTCCCAAGAAAGTTATCTTTATACCTTTCACATGAGATCTATCATGTAAACCCTGCCACCTAATTCATATACACAATAATTAAACTGCTCTCTGCAATTTAATGAAACTGTCCGAGACTCAAAGATTTAAGGTTCCTAATTTTCCACTTCCTCTTTCACAAATGAGACAATATACCCTCATCCTTACAACAGTACTCATTTGCAAAGGCTGAAAATACCAATAAATGGCCATCCATAGATCCATAAGCAAAATGATTGCAGGATCAAAGAGATCACTGCACATGGTTAGAAAAGATAAAATAATATGCTTCAAACATATACATAGACATTTATCTAGTAACTTCCTTTAACACATGGCCAACAGAAATATATTCAGAAATTAGGCACCTCCCAGGTGACAGAAAATGAGAGAGAAAAAAATGTACTGCTGGGCAGTTCAATGCCAGCATGACACCAGTGGTCTAAATGGCAATGTAGAAAACTTTATTAATACCTTGAAACTTTTGGATGGCGAGCCCAAGATTGAACCCTCACTCAAAGTAGCCATACTGAACTGTTCACTAGTAGGTTTCCATCTTCTATCAGCATCTAGTATAATCTTTGAAGCTTCTGTTATAACGACCTGCAAGAAATGTATGCAATCATATCATCTTCATTTTCGAAGCACCTCGCCTGTTGATAACACATTTAATAACTATATAGTTAAGCATGAAAATTTTCATGACAGGGGCCTTTCATTTTTCCAAAGTACGAAAATTTTAAAACACAAACACAAGGCAAGAGATGGAGTTTAATTTACCTTCCTCAGAAGCCCAGGGTTTGAGACCCCTTGAACAAGTAGTTCATTCACGGGTGCAGCTGTTCCATGTGCTATACTCTCAACTCTAAAAGTGTGGAGTCCATAAACTGACTGCAAGCAACCTGTGTAAATCAAAACACAAGGGTTAGCAGCAAGCTGCACGTATTTATTTAGAAGCCATAAGCATGGAGCAATCGGTATCTGATAATCACCCTTCCATATGCAACTTCAAACAACAGGCTCCTAATTCTTAAAAACACATGGTATCTTTGGGTTGGTAACTCAAATATGAGTAAACAAAGAAATAAAAACCATCCATCTAGTGATCTATGAGATTATATCACCTAATGTATTGAAGAAACAAAGAAAAGATAAATTGGTAAAGAAACGCTTAATCTCTCTGTGTGTGGGTGTCAGCAAGCATCTTCTAGCTTATAAGTTCTGCATAGGTACCTTGTTCAATAATAATATCAATCACTAAAGAGAGAGGCACACGTTTCTCAATAGTGGTAAATCCCCAAAATGGTATAAATGAAGGCCTTGACACCTTTAGAGGAAGGAATACAACAATTAGTACACTAGCAACTAATTATTGCTTTATCCACAATGACCCTGAAAAACATAATTAGTACCTGGAAAATATACCTACCTTGTAAACTATTTCCTCAGGCGTAACATATAGCTTGCGAGAAGAAATGTCTTTCTGAAGCACAAACCTTTTGAAAGGCAGATATAGCAACATAAAGATTCCAACTCCCCAAGCTAAAACGAGCGGCAGCGATATGAAAACCCATATGGCAGTGTCGTACTGAACGTGTTTCTCTGCAAGTTCATCAAAGGAGGCAATGTAGAGTGCCTGACCTAAACTCTCTGCCTCTTCATCTTCATCTACCTCGGACATAGGGTCATCAAGTAGCTCATCCCCTGATGCAGTAGCCTCAGGCGAAACGTCCAAAAGACCCATCAACAATTTTTAAGCTAGCAGGACACACGAGAACTAAAGCATGAATAGATTTGTGTTTTAAAACAAATTCCGCAAATTTAGTACATTATGACAGTGACACCCGGTAGCATATCTGAACCATTTTCAATGACACTGATGATAGAAGTAGAGCTGATGATGTGCATGCTACAACAAAGCACATGAATTATCGCCCACTTGTTTAGATAACAATAACCCTCTAAAAACCAGTCTACTACTTCCTAGGATGATATGCTCAGATGCAACAGTTAGAACAACCTACGATGTTAAGATGTTGGGTAGCATTACAAACAGAAACCATGATAATGAAATCATCGGATCGGAGCGACAAAGAGGATTGCAACAAGCTAACAAGATTTTAAACCTGATTATGCAAAAGCTGAGACGTGACAAGTCAGAACCTGCAACGAAATTTGAGTTTCAGGCGCTTGGGGTTTGGGATGCATGTCCGCACCAAACGTTCAACGTCTTGTTGGGAATTGGGATTCGCGTACTGTTTGTCGGGCCACTCTCTCTAGCGGCACTCCATCGGTTTACCCGACCCACCATCCAGTTGGGTATTACCCAACCCAACCCATAAAGGCAAAGGACCAGCCACAGTTTTTACTCGTTTCTAATCCGGTTATTTTTATTTTTTATTCAGTTGTTAGATCCTTTCAAACTCATTTGAGCCAGGTTTAAGTCACCCACTAAGAATTGTCATCCCTTAGTAAGCATTATATTTGTGGTTAGTAAGCATTATATTTGTGGGTTTGAGAGGAAAAATGAATTTTAAAGCTAACATAAGAAAAAAAAAAAGGGAAATACTTTTAAATTCCTTTCAGGGAAAATATTATTTATTATTTATTATCTTCTAACTTCAGGAAAAAAGGAAAAAAATCATTAAACTTTATTTGTTTGTGTTAAAGGATGCTTTTGATATAAAAAATATATATATTTAAAACAAATATATTTTTCTTTCTCTCCAGTTTTTTCGACTTTGATGAGTGAAACATTTTGGAGAAAAAATAAGTCACCTTTTTTCCCCCTATCAAAAACTAATTAACAAACAATATCTTTGAAGGAAAATTTAATCACTTCCCATCCAATTTATTTACTTTCTCTTCATTTTAAAACTCATTACACTCGGCTAAGATCCACTAGCTGGCTTAAGATTTTGCTCAATTGGGTAAATTAATGAACAAAGTCCAAATCAAACCAATCCAAATTAGAACATGCTAAAACTCTATCGGACTGGTTTACGGCCGTATTTCTATCTTCTCTTGAATTGTTGGATTTTTCTTGAATTATTGGAACCGACAGTTACATCGGTGTGCAGTGCACTCCTCCTTCGGAAGTTGGCCATTGGAATATGACAGAAAATATAAATTTTATTATTAGTAAATGCGAGAGGCAACGGACCGTTACCATAATGAATCAGGATCCTTAACATTTTCGAGTTTTACAGAGTGTTTTTATAAACATGAACAAACAAAAGCACCCCACGACCACCCCCAGTCCCTGTCAACGCGAAGTCACACGTTGCGGGAACCAAGCAAAAGAGAGGCAGAACTGTTAATTTGTTAACTTGGGCAACAAAATGAAGGTAGGTAGTAGAGATATATTGTCTGCCCCAAAAAAAGAAAAAAAAAAAAAAAAGAAAAAAGGGTTATCAACAAGGCATCGATATGTCTTTTTGCATGCGCAAAATTGTGCGATGAGAAAAGTATATGCGTGTGACACCCACTCACCAGACGGTACTGTCGTCTGTCGCCCGAGTTTTATCTCGTACGTGTTCTTTAGTTTCTGTTCTTCACGAGGACTTGAGAATTCGGAGAAAATCATCATTCTGCAGACGAGCCATGCTAAAAAAGATTCTGGGTCCTTCCGGCCTTTCCTTCCCGGCCTGTCACCGCGAAATCTGCAGATCAGTGGACAATCACAGCCAATATGTCGGTGAAAGAAGAGGAGATGGGCGAGCAGGACCGTCTTGCTGCTGCTGTTCTGCTTTCGGCCCTGTTCCGTCTCGATTGGAAGTCCAAAACGCTGTTTCTGATCTGCAAAAGTCAGTAAATCGCATCCGATTAACACAGCTTGTTGACTTGTGTTCTGATTTCTGGTTGTAGCTCTTACTGTTCCCAGCATGGTGAAGGTGCATGTATTATGGAAATGAATTATATAGATATTCCTATATTCTTCGAAGTGTAATAGTACAGATTCCATAGGACGATAACCGATTGTTGAGGAGGTAATTTTGTGATCTACCAACAACTAACTGATATATATGCTACTGCCCAGATGAAATCTCAACGTATCTAATAAGATTCATATACCTGCAAACAATATCATAACGTTGTACCTGTAGCTTTATGCTAAAATCTGGTTTTGTAGGCTTTGTACTTTTAAATTCTCAGCTAAGTGAAGATAATCCCTCGTCTCCATGGTGCGCTTTTCCTTTTTTTTTTTTTTCTAGTTGTTTTTGGAGACTGCTGATATATGATACAACGATACCAGAAATAAATCAGACACGAATGAAAATTTTGAATTTAAAGTTAGTATAACTAACTATTCTATTTTTCTCATGCTGATAGTGTGAGGAAAATTGTAGCACCATTTTCAATTGCTGTATGAATTCAAATTGGTGGTTCTACTTCTTTTTAACTGTTTCATCTTCACATTCTCCTGGCAGAATGATCGCATCTACTTCAGGAATGAATGCATATGATTCTTCAAATCACACTCTCCTTCCAGCAAGGATTATGAATGGCATTTATTCACCTGGACAAGAGTCAACTTGGAATCAATTTATGTCAAGGTTTTATGATCCAAATATATTTCATTCTCATGGCTTTCTGAAAGTGAACGATGCGTTTCGCTTGCTAAAGGAAGACCCATCTGTTCAGGTGCTTTGCTGATACTGAGAATTTGTGGACATTTCACTTGTGATTCTGAATTGCCCATTTTCATGTTCATATATTGATGCTTCTTCACGCCAAAACTTACTCTGAAAAATTTTCCATACCAGTACAGTCTGTTTTGTAGCAGTGACCGAAGATATAGATGTTTCTAAACTATTACTAGCAAAGGGAACAGCTTTGAGTATTATCTTTAAAGGGTTTGCTTTTTCTTTACTTCCATATAGGAAATGGTTGTTTCATTATCATCTGATAAAGCTGTTTGGAATGCTATAATCAACAATGAAGCCGTTAGAGAGCTCTGCACACCACATTTTACAGGTGTGTGACCATTAAATTAGTTTTTCCCCTGCATGAATTATAGTAGTATTTTTTTTCTTTCTCCTTCTTATGTAATTGTAGGGATGTGAGGCCATCATTCTCTAACTCCCTTACCTTTGCCTTAAATTCATACATGGCATCCGAGATGATTGGAAAAGGGAAGGAAGTTAGTTGTGGGGTGAGGAGATCAAGGGGCATCCTCCCTCAATTTGCGTCAAATAAAGTGATACAGTTAAATAATAAAATAGCCTTAATCCCAATAATATGATATTAATTATACAAACTAAGAGATACACTATCAAAATCTAATGACCTATATATTAAAATCAATTGACAACACTACACATGATCAAAAATCGTTGGAAAAATAGAAATCGAAAAACACATCCCTTACGGCTAAACATCGTGAGTAGAAAACAATAGCTTGTTCTCATCATATTAGAATAAAGGTTAACATTTAGGAGAAGTCAACCCTTACATTTATATTAAGCTATACTTGGTAATTTTTTCAATATAAAATAATTCTAATACATAATTTATAATTAATCTAATTCATGAATTTATCTTCCAAACAGTTCTATCAATCATGATTATTTCATCTAAATTAAATAATTTCATTCTTTATTTTTTTAACATAAGCGATTCTCTCTTATATTTAGAGCTGCCCTAAAATTCTTCCCTATAGTTTTAAGAGCCCTTGTTATTAAGACTGGCTTGCCATTGTAGCCTTGTAGGACTGGTGTACTACTAGCTTGTGAAAAAACCTTGCCTGCGATGTAATTGTTGGTGTTTTTTCTTGTAACAGAAGAGGGAAGGCCTCAGAGTTCTGATGAAGAGTCGGACCCGGCCACAAATATTTTGAGGTGGCTTTTGGGCATGACTAAGAAGACAGTTATGGGACTGATCTGGAGATTCGTATTGCTCATGAACGATCTACTTCGACTACCAGGGAGTGGAAAGCCTGTGGCACAAACCAAAGAATTGGAGGAAAAGCTTGCATCATCTGTGCTCCTCTCAATTGTGATCCTCTTGATTGTGGTTGTGACTCGGCTGCAACAAGCGTGATCACCATAGATGTGTACCCCATCCCATCTACAATGATAATGATCCAGTGAAGTAAAAATAGGAAATAGAAAGGCTACTATATATCTGTATTTGAATTTTGAATGGCTTCAAATTGTATGTCACGATTCAGGTTTGGAGTCGAATCAAATCGAATTGGATTTAAAATTTTATATGGATTCCAATTAAATTCGAATATTATTAGAATGTTACACATATATTCCTAGGTAATTTATTATATAAAACTATTATTATTATTATAAAATTTACATAACTCGTGGGTTAATTTACAAAAAATTAATCTAAATAAATAAAATTATACGTAAAACTAATAAATATCAGCTTAAATACGGATAATATTAATTTTATCAGAATATTTATATGGACGGTAATAGTTTTTGTGTGTGTGTGTGTGATGTTTTTATGTATATTAGAAGTTGAGAACATGCATATTCATATGAATTTTATGCCGCCATCATTCATCACGCCGACTTCTTATCCTTCGCTCCCGACGCCTGCCTCTCTTACACCGTCGTTCAAATTTGAATTTCAATATCAGAATTTCAAATTCAATTTCAGGATTACACTTTCAGAAACTCGTTCAAATCTCTTTGCTCCTTCTTTAATTTTCGAAAAGTTGAAATTGAAGTTTGGTTGATTTGGGGTTTGAAAGGTTTAAATTGGAAATTATAGATGTGTGTTAATTTGTTCTTAAAATTTCGTGTATATGCTTGTTGTAGTTCCCTAAGCCTTCTCTCTCACATGGTTGGATGAAATCTTGGGATTTTGGGCATAATAATAAAAAAAAAAAAAAAAAAAAAAAAAAAAAAAAAAAAAAAAAAAAAAAAAAAAAAAAAAAAATAATAATAATAATAATCAAATCATAAACAAACATTGCATGAGTTAGGATATCTCCAATACATACATTAGTTATAATAAAAGTTATATTAAATTTAAGTGACTCTAATATATGAAATATATCAAAAGCTACAATAATGATTTTTTAAAATTTTAAACTTTAATTAAGGGTATCACATTTATTTGATACTCTCAGACTTATCTAAAACCTCAACTGTGTAAGTCATTATTGATTTTACTTGATAAATAAGGATAAATAATATACTATTAGAGAGAGCATGATTAGTTAAAGTGATAATATAAACTTAACTTTAAGTAATGGATTTTAGGTAATACCATTAGATGTGCTCTTGGAGACTAGTTTGTTTAATGACAGTTCAACTCATATTTATAAAAAAAAGGAAAATTGGTTTTCCTGGCCCAAAATTTTAATAATTTTTAAAATTAATTTTTTTTTTTCCCCCAAATTTATATATTTTCATTACCATTATTATTCATTTCGGCTGCTAATAGAAATTAGCTTAGACACAGACACAGTGCATTATTTGAATGGGCTTCCAGCCCATTAACCGGATAGATAGTGGCGGCTGCCTTCATCGCCAGCCCAAAAACCATGAAAGCCCATTGGAAAAGTAAGGTTTCTTGGGACTTCAATTCTTGCCACCAGTGCATTGCTCTCTCCAATCCGTTTGGGATTCAAAACAACAAGATGGCATCTCTGTACTGAAACCGCGTACTGCAAATTAAAAACAATTCAGTTAACCACCTAAAAATATAT
The DNA here is from genome assembly GCA_023512835.1 of Taxillus chinensis. NCBI lineage: Eukaryota > Viridiplantae > Streptophyta > Magnoliopsida > Santalales > Loranthaceae > Taxillus > Taxillus chinensis. The sequence continues at coordinate 16,128,534 of CM042086.1, read as the reverse complement.
AAAAACATTATCCGAGTATCTGTTAGACAAAACTACTAAAACCTCAGTTAGCTTATTTTCAATCACCTCTACCATGAGCAGGTAGCCATCGTCTTCCTCAGGTCCAATGGGGACGAAAATTGGCTCCCCAATGAATCGCCGGCTCCTGGTAGACCATGTGCGGGAAGAGTTGTTTTCAACATTAACCTTTATGATTGTATCGAACGGAAAATTTGGCAGGGTTGGGTGAGAACCAGATGATGTGGCTCCATAAACATAAGTGTGTCTGCTGCCAGAAAAATTTGGATTAATTACTGGAAAGTCTGCTGTTTTTCCATGGTGATTCAGAGGTGTCACATGGCAGTTCTCATAGTTCCCATCCGCATCTAAGTTGATATTGACCTGTCGGGCTGAATACCCATTAGCATTTGAACGCAACAAACATAGGCACACACAGCACATTTATGCAGGGTAGCATATACATATATAAAGCGTGTACAAGGTAGCTGTTCAATTGTGGATGAACCTTACTAAAAGTTGTGCATGTTGGGAGAAGTTGGCACCTGAACAAGGAGTGGGAAGTTGGTTTGCCCTACTTTTGCATTCATAATTGAAGGGTCTAGCTTATCCGTCCGCCAATTGTATCCTGTATCCAACAAAGTGATAAGCCTAGTGCATTAAATGATAGCTTCTAATTGGTTTTTCATTACACGGCAACCTATGAGAAAAAAGGAATTTATTGTTCCAACATATTCCTTTTTTTTTTTGTGTTGATATATACAGGCAAAATCCACTTGATTTTTAAAATCATAAAGTGATTCTATTTTCATATATATGGCATAACAATATTGTAATCCACCAGTGCAATGGTTTCCTTTCATATATATATAGAAGAGGAATGTATCTATCTCATAATATGTTATATGTTGTTTTGATTATTTGATATCCTCTAAATAGCTAAAATGATATAATTTTATATTAAGTGATATTTTATCACCAAGCATATTCGCATATCCCATTTACACACACTATATATATATATAAAGCAATACTACATATAAGCATTTTGTGTTTCTATTTCGTACACACAACTAACGTGACAATATTCTATTAATTCGGATTAAATTACAAGTGGTACATGACTGTGTGTGATTTGTTTAAGTCTAAGAATGTTATTTTGACTATGCTTATTAGCATAGATATAAAGATTAACATTAGTAAGTATAAATTTAATGGCTCAAATTTATTGAGGGCAATATGAAAGTTGACACTAGGGCAACATAAAGGAGTGGTTCAAGAGGTGGGGCAGGTGGTGGGAATTATTGAGGGCTGTTCATAGTAGCTAGATAGTTTGGGGAGAGATCGTGGAACTTTTCTATGGAAGTATTTTCTCATTCGACACAGCAAGCACAATAGAACGAGTAATATAATCTGGAGCAAGGCTGGAGTAGATTATATTTGGGCTATCACGGAATTGGCTAGATTTGCTACATAAGCATAAAGGGATGACGTCTACAAAATTATTGTACAAAATAAAGTCAAACAAGTATCATATTTGTCATCAACATAATTACTAATAATAATAACTCAACACATACCTTTAAATATTGACTATTAATAGTGTAGAGTAACTTTAAATGCAGTCACACCTTTGAGTTTGATTCAGACTCTTGTTTACACAGTGCATGCGAGAAGGCCAAGGTAGATACCTCCAAATCTATAGGAGTATCATCTCATAAGGGATTGGGCTATCAAGGTAAACCCAAAAGGACACTCAAACCAAAGGTGCAACTCAAGCAGTATGAGTTTACTTCGATTGTAAAGGCATCTTCCATCTATAAAGAGATATTGTTACAATTGTTATTTTCTTTACAAATTTTCACACCTATTGATTAAATTCACCAAATGGAATCTAATTCAAATTAAGTGGTTGATCCTGGTATTGTTGGTCGATCATGGACTTGACAATCCTCTGGGCCCTGAACTATAGGATGGCCTATAATTTACATTTTTGTTGTGATAGGCCGACCAAACAAAGAACCTCAAGCCCTTATTGCTTTCTTGTGAAAATTTTCTAATAAAATCCTTAGACCTAGCATCCCTCGACACTTTAAACTTTTTAGGACTCTTTGAATAGATCAAATGACGAGAGCTCAAGGTATGGAGGAAAAATAGTTTCCTTGAGCTTCAGACAGCCTAAAATTCATCATCTACTATCCTAGTCACCAGAAACTACTATTTTAATCAATATCTTACTAATTAATAACTTATTTAATCATAAAAAATTACCAAATAGCCATTGGGTCTTTCTAACTTTAAATTTGGCTCAAATACAATCAAAATAACTGTATCGCTGGCCATATTATCAACATAATATCCTCAACTTCATTTGGGTTGCCTTCTTTGAATCCTTCCTAGAAGCCATTACTTCTTTGAAGTCCAGCCTTCATATTGCCAACTTAAACATTTAAAGTTGTCTTCTTTGATGAGCTTCAATGCTCTTAACTATATAAGCTTTGAGCCTGCACATTTAGCTCATTCAGAACTTCGATCTTTAACCTTTAGGACTATCTCCTTCAATCTTTGAGCTTCGAGCCTCAAGCATAAAAAGGAACGCACTAGTGATAAGAGCTGTTTGATCGTGATCAAATGGCTCAAATTGTATTTTTATTTAACCATTCCTCTACTATAGTACTTATTGGAATACCCACTACAGTTAAATAAAAGTGTAACCTGGATCATTCGATCAAGATCCAATGGCTCTAATCTCACTGAACTCAGTGTGCTATTTTTTTATTTATGAGTCTCAGCCAATAGAATGTTATGAGTCTAATATACACGAAGTCTTACACAAAAGGCTTGCATATAGATTATATGTGGCCTTACCAACATGCTAAATCATTAAAATATAGTATCAATTAGTAGCTTAAAATGACAATGCATTTTATTAATTTTAGGCGACAAAATCATATTACTCATAGATAGATATATTTAAAACAGAAATTATGATATAACTTCAGAAATATTACCAAACATTTTTTCAAAATTGAACCACTGATAAGAACATGCCGAGAAATGCATTTGGATCTGTACACTTCCATTGTCATTCCATTTCTCAAAAGCATTACCAAAGTGCAGCATCCACAATTGCAAAGGAGCTTCCACGGGCACTCTCCAATTTTTTTCTTTCATCCGCCCATCACAAAAACGAGGAAGCAAATAAATAGGTGATGAGTTCTTGCTAGAGTTCACAGACAAAGCCGATATCATGGGGGAAAATCCACACATTGCTCTCAGCGCTCCTGCCCAAATAAGGAGACCATATTCAGAGATGGCAATGGCAATGGCAATACGCATAGGTTTCCAAAATTAATGTTAAAAATCAAACTAATACCATTATGGCAGGTTGCATTCGCACTTTCTCACCATCAATACTCCTTTCTTTTTCTTATTAATTAATATTATTATTTACCTCTACTAATTTTTTTTTAAATACCACTAGGGCATGCATGTTAACATATATATAACTATTACTGGCAAATAACCCAGGATCTGGTGAGACAAGCATCCCCAGTTACCAGTTACTTGTCTTCCCTGAAATAAGAATAATAATAATACTAATACTAATTACCGGGAATATCAAGCTTGACCCGATTGCCAAATAGTATGTAATGGGAGTCAGTGAATGCCCAATCATGGACCATGAGATGATCATGGATGCTGAACTCTTGCCTTTGTAGCAACTTGAAATTTGAGTCGAATTCTTCAAAATATCATATATGGAACAATAAAAATATCAGGGTGTGGAAAACAAGCTCAACAAAATTACACTCCTAGTCAATAATAATAATAATAATAATAATAAAGACATTTGAGTACCATAAAAGGTAAAACCATTGCGAGGAAGCAGCATATCCTCGGCATTGCATGACACCATTAGAAGCCGGTTCCTCTTTGCATCGACCTTGTAGTGAGATAGTAGTCTTCTTGGAGGCATATTGAACACTCCTGTCAATCACATAACAAAGCTTTATATTATATATGTAGTGACATTATTATTAATTAATGCGTTATGAAGATGTGAATAGTGTGAGTTCTGATGATTTGACACCTAAAATTTCACCGATTATCCAAACAAATGTAATGTTAATTTATAAATTTTCATTAAAAAAAAAAGAAACTGAAAGTTCCCATGGTTTCTCCATATATGCATAGCTCATGCCAATTTGTGCACTCCATACTTTTTTTTATTTATTTATTCAGTAGGTATTAGTAGCTATTAATTTTTATTTATTAATTTATTTATACTACTATATATTCTATATATACATATATTATTTTAATTTAAATTAAATTAAAATTTAATTTAATTTAATTTAGAACTTCCTACGTATATAGTTTTAAAATCTTTCTACCCAATCTGTCCACGTACCGTATCATATTATTATTTATTATATAATGTGAATTGGTTGGTATAATGTAATGTAATTATATATAGTTGTCATAATAATAATAATTATTATTGTTGTTTGTGTACCATGCAGCAACGGCTTCAACATTCCTGCAGCCATATCCCAAACATCCTCATTTCTCCCCACTTCTACCATCCCATCACAACCGTTGATCACATCAAATCTGCCCACTGTATCCAACGTCCCAGATTCGACCTCATAAGGGAGCCCACCCTCCCACATGCACAGCAACCGTCCGCCCCATTTCACCACGCTCGTGTTCGCTACGTCCTTCATCACCTTAACATTCCCCACCTTCCTCCCGCCCTTCAAAACAGAAAACGGCCCACGGTGCGTGAACCGCCACCTGCCGGTCACCGGGTCGCGCTCCTCCGCCATCGCCGCCGTCCTCACGTACCTCGCCGAGAACCTCACCTCGCCAGCGCCGCCGTCCACGGCGAACGCCCGAAGGTAGCCGTGGCCGTCGAGGGGGCTCACCGTGGACCCGTGGTCGTCGGAGAAAATTCCCGGCCCGGCTAGGTAGTACGTCCCGGAGGGGAAGTCCGGCGGGATGGCGCCATCCACGGCTTTTAGGGTCACCGGTGCCGACGTCTCGGTGCGCTGCGACGCGAAGAGGGACTGGTAGTCGCTGGAGGCGACGGCCACCAAGTCGGAGTCTTCGATGGGACGTCGAGTGAGGTTGTGAGAGGAGATGGTGACGACGGCTGCGGTGTTCGCCGGAGATGGCCCCACCGGCGGCGATAGGAGTCTCGTCGGAGAAACGGAGCAGAGCTTGGCTTGCATTTTCAAGAGGTGATGGTGGCGCCGGTGGCTTCGATCGGGGAGTGGTTTCGTCAGAGTTTATATATATATATATATATATATATAGGTAGTGAAGATATGGGTGCATGCATATATATGGGAATGGGATGGGGAGATTCGGTATTTGGGTTTATTTACGGATTTGCCATAGGTTTTGATTTTAGTGTACGGCGGGTGTTTGTTAATTTGTGCTGCTGTGGGAATGGTGATGGTGGTGGGGTTCACGAAGGATCTCTCAGGTGGCTCAACATGGCGAACACTTATTTATGTCAGGAAGATAGGTGGTCTGCCGTCGGTTGGGATGAGGATCGTGGAAGTGTAATGGCAGACATATATGATTCATCTAATTCTGCCCAGTTGGAGAGGTACTCAAGTACAGGAATGAAAATTTTATTAAGGTCAAGAAAAAATATGTGTATGATTTCTTATTTATTTATTTATTTAAAAAAATTATTTCTTCATCTGAGGTTTTTATCCAATCAGATCCCTCGCCAAGAGAAGTAAGTAACTAATTTGAAAAAAAAAAGAATTAAAAGTTAAAAAGGACAGCATCTATGGTATGGTGTAGTCCATAAAATTATATAAAATTATATGGTTTTGATATTTTTTTATATTAAAATTATAGTATTTTGATATACAGTTTTTTAAAAAACATCAAAATAATATAATTTTAATGTAATAGTAGAGGATTTGAATTCACTAATGACTACACAAATGATGTAAATCTTTAAATGTTCATTGTAATAGTACTTATTATAAATAAAAATATAATCATAACAACCGTGATTAAATAATTGAGATCACATTTGCACTTTGTTGTATTTATTTTTTTATTAATTTTTTACATATAAATTACGTTTCTCTAGTATATAATTTTTTTAAAAGAAAATATATTAAAATTATATAATTTTGTTCTGTTTTCACAACTCTGCAAGACAGCAGGAATTTTATACGTACTCCGAACTCAACAACAAATGCACCATTAATGTAGCGTACACAGCCTCCCAATTGTTATGCTTTAGTGACAGATGAAATTATTAAAGAAATCATATTGATATTAATATGATAATTAAAACAAATTTTTTATTATTTTTCTTTTGTAATGAATTAATAATTTAGGTTTAATTACTAAAATATTCCACCACGTAAATAATTTAAAAAAATTAAATTTAAAATTTAAAATTTAAAACAAAAAAATTTGGCTGGATTTCATTCATATTCCTTCTCTCTCTTAAGCTCTATCTTCCTCCTCCTCCGTTCTTGGCTGTTTTTCTAGTATAAATTTAATGGGTGACGATCTTCTTCATGTTACTTCCTATGCATGTCAAGAACGATCTTGAACTCGACATCAACCTGGATAAGGGCGCGAGTGATCTCATTAAAGCAATCGTTGAGGACCTTCTCATCGATGATGGTTGCATTATTGCTCAACCGCTGAAGATCGCGCGCGAGATCCTACCGCCTAGCTTCTCCAGCACCATATTCGTTGCCGCTGCATATCAGCTTTCCACGGAAGAGCTAGCACCTCCGAAGATGATCGATGAGAGCTTCTTCTGATCGATTGATTGCATAATTTTAGGACTTTTGAATTGGGAAGGGGTGTTTCCGGGAGCTCTGGTTCGACAGAGGTGGTGGAGGTTGGTAAGCTTGAAGACGAAAACAAAAAACATGAATTGCACAGGCATGACAGTGACAGACAGACCGGGATATGGAGTTTAATAGGAAAAATAATGTCTGTCGTTGTCATCTATCCTCGCTCCCCCTCGATATATTCGTGGTCACTGGTATGCGTTTGACACGATGTTGGCAAGGAGCTTTGAGGACACTTGCTAGAAATTGATTCCCTTGGGAATGTGATATATCCTTTGAGAATCAAACCACAATGCGGATGTAAAGACAGACAGAACTTAAGGTGTCTTGGATTGTTATAGTGATGTAATATACTGTTTTGATGTTATTTGATAATGTTTTTTGGCTTAGTATGTTATGGACGGTGGGTAATCTCATTTTTTATATCTAAGGTACGTTTTATGGTAACAAATATTTTTCAATAACTAATAATTGATCTGAGTCATTCCAAAATAAGTGGCACTAATTATTAGTGATGTAATATGCTGTGCGGCCCAACGCCCTGCACAGCGTCGCCCCTCGCCACCTCGTGCTGTCGTGCAGCACAGCCCAATCTGACCTCCAACTGCAGGCCGCCACTGACGCCATGAAAGCACCCCAGCAGAGTTTCTATTAGGTGATTGTATCATGACATGGGTTAGGCTAGCTTAATTTGTTTTCCCATAGCTTAAATTGATTTTGGGTTCTTTAGGTTTTTTTTATATCTACGGTTACAGATTTATAAAATGATTTATAAAAATATTGAGAAATAATTTTCAAATGATCAAAACGGTATGACTCTAAATTTGATGAGTCATCCAAGAATAATGAAAAACTTTAAAGACTCATTATTCTAAAAAATATCAACCATAAATGACCCATAATTCAGAACTGACAATTCATTCATGAATATTGAACATTTGAACTGGATTCCAGACAATACCCAATGGTACGTTTTAACTAATTCAAATAAAAAGTGGCAATAGATTGGTGAGAACTAAAAACTAAGAAACAGAAACTTGGGCAAAAGATATACTGCAGAATTGGGTATTCAGACAAAAGATAACAGCATTCAAATGCTATGTGTAAACTACAAAGCAACCAGATAATGATGTTTGGGGAGAGTAGCTGAGGGGCGTTTAGAACCCCCACAGGAAATATTACTAAGGAAAAGAGAGCGTAGCCTTAATGGACCAAAAAAACAGAGCCCAAATTGTACGGCAATCAAACTCTTGCACGCAACTGTAGCAGATAACCCAACAGGAGAAAGAATGAAATCCCAAAGGCAAAACTCTAAGGTTTTAATATTGGGACTCTTTTATAGGGTGAAAACTGCAGCAGTGCAGAAGCTCAAATCTTTTCCGGTTGAAACAAAATCATAAGATTGGCATGTCTAGTGTCTGCAACACGTCCTTGAATTCGAAGTCCCGTGTTTCTTTGTTGAACCGTTCGACTAGCTTGTATCTCACATCGTTCAAATAAAAGGACTGCAGAGTCTCCAAAATCCATTGTGCTTCTGAATCACTAAGCTTGCTAGTGAACACAATATCTCCCCGCACAAGCACTAAATCCTTGCTATCTGCGAATTCTGTATAATGGGATACAGTAAAATAGGGAGCCGCTTGTGTTCCCTTTGCCTTGTAATCCTCTAGGCCAGTGAAAAGCACATACGGCAGTTGCACTGCACATGAAGCCAATATTAACCCAGGTAATTACACACTTACGTTTTGAAAAACATTAAAAATAAAGTATAATTCTTTGGCTGGTTCAAAAAGGCCAGGGAAAAGATACCACAAAATCAAATTAAAAATATATATTCATCAACCAAACAAAGGAAAATTAATATAATTTTTTTCTCCAAAGAAAAAATAGGCAGCAATCAATTTTGCCTGGGAAACTTAATCAAAAGAAAGCATAAGATTGCTTGTAGTCAGTCCCCTACGCCCTTGACACACCCCATCTAGAGTTACATAACGCATAAACCCCCGAAGAAGTCCCAAAATGGTTCAGCATACAGTATTGATCGCTGCACTCAGCAGCCTGCTACAACTACAGTGCTCTGGAGCCCCTTAAACCCATGTTCCTTCTCGACCATTCACACAAATTCTGGAAACAAAGAAAAACCAAAAAGGAAAAAGAAAAAAAAAACCAAACCAACTCAACATATCATGAAATCTCCAATTGACTACATAACAAATTCCAGAGGATTCTAGCCACCAAAAAACGCAATAAAAGGTGGAAACTAGTTTCAGCAATCCAAACCTAAACACATATCAACCCTCTGCACTCTTTAGCCCAAGAGCAGGATGTTGTATCGTTTGGGGTTTAACTTGTAAGGGACAACCAGCCACAAAATCTCTAACCTTTAGCAAGCATGGAGGAAAGGAATCTGAAAAATGGGTTAGAACAAAAAAGATAAAACATGCAAGCTGAAAATTTGTGCATATAAAGTTCAAAAAAGCCATCCACCCACTTGAAGGTTTAAAAGATCTCAATCGAGTAACTGAAAAAGCTCAACTACTCCCTGAGGCTTCTAAAGAAACAAAACAAATCAAAATAGAAAATCATAATGGCAATACCCCATCTTGACATTCATCTAAAAAGGATTAGAAAAAGCATTCTTGACCAAGAATAGGTACAATAGAAATATAACAAAAATATGAGAAGTGAATTTCCATATATTTACATGGCAAATTGGCAGAAGCCATGACATCCCACTTCTTCCTGAAAAAGTAATGCATTTCCGAAGGTGAAATTGTATTTCATTTGAATCTATCATCTCCTTCATGGTATTCATTATTAGGCCATTAGCATAAGTTAACAAGAAGTTCATCAGTCTTCATCAATGACAATGGAGCCATGAGCATGCAAGAACTTAAGAGGATTGATAATTGGAAGATTCACCGGTGGCCTCCTTTAAATCTGAGAATTGGGTTATATAGTAATAAAATGCTTAAAATGGTCATCTTTAGAACTAAAAGAGATTTTTTTCAAGAAAACCGTAATAAGCTCAAGCAAGATTTATTGCATGCAAAATTCACAATAATTACCCTATCATGAATATGGATAAGTTAATGCACTAGAATACATTAAAAATAATTAAAATCTTTGCAATGCATATACATCACCAAGTGAGTTTTACTATCACCACATCTCTGAGGACTAGTCAAGCTAATAGTAATTATAAAAGCGGGAAGGAGCATCTTTTATATACTTCAATATGAAAATTCAAGGAAAATGAGAAGTTTGAGACCAACCTTGAGCAAACATAGTTGTGTAACCACCTCCTTTCCACAAAGGAATGACAAAATATTGGCTACAAGTGTATAAAAGAAAGAGAAGCTAAGAACAGGAAAATATAATATGTAAGGGTAAACAGATAAAACAATATAATATGGAACACGCATCAATGCATACTATAAAAAAAACAATTAAAACAAACAAACAATATATTGGGGGAAAAGATGTACCACAGTTCTGCTCTTTGCTCCAACAGACGATAAAGGTTTGCTTTCATTGTAACACCGATGTGACCTCTTCCCAAGTGATACTAATGCAACACCAACATATCCAAAATTTATCAACAAAAAAATAAGTTATTATCAGTTTCCCTTACATAGCGAACTGAAGGAGCAAAACAAGAGTCATGTGAACAATGGCCAATATTTAGGAACCCTTTTGTCTTTTCTTTTCTTTTTTCTGTTTTATTTTGAAAATGGCTAACGGCCTTGACAATCTAAACCTGATGCAAAAATCGTAGAATATACGTAGTTACCAAAGTATATCAATTGATTGACCTCTCGAAATAGAAACACATAAAATAAAAACATCCCATGTGAACAATATTATAATAACATTAATTGATTATTCATGGAATACATATTTGGTCTATAAACAGACATGCACTTGCAATCGGCGTATCTCTTCTCTACCAGTTAAACAAATCAGTGAATCACTGAACTAACCAAAAAACTAATAGAGAAGAGCAGATTGACAGGGCAGATATATATATATATATATATATATATATATATATATATAGAGAGAGAGAGAGAGAGAGAGAGCGTGTGTACATCATCCCAGATGGAAGCAAGTTCTTCGGCCGAGCAGTGTTTGGCCCTCTCAGCATCAATGATCGAGTCCAGGGGCTTTCGCTGCAAGGGTGTGAATCCAGAAGCAAATTTGGAGGTTCTGTAAGAACCAAGTGAAGCCCATTTCAGGAAATCGCCTGGAACAGCTACTTCTGTTCGATTCCGTCGCCCAGATCCGAGGATGTCTGGTCGGACAAAGGTTGTCGAAAAGGATTGCTTTCGGGTTGAATAGAAGGGTGAGGGTGCAGCTAGCGTGAACAGAGTTGCCAGTGACGAGGGTATGCTCGTCGCCCTCGAGGCTCTTCCTGATAGTGGCAGCATCGGGGTAGCGATTCTCGGACTCGCAGGAACGAGAATCGTTATGGCGAGTTTGGTTCGCGCTGTTTGAATCACGATTCCGTCATTTCCGTGAAAATGCGTGCGTTTTTTTTTCTTACATGATTTTAGGTGGGACTTTATTTTTGGAAAAACATTAAAAAAAAAAAGGGTTCGCAATGGTGTTGACTTAATTTATTTAAAACATATTTTTTCTTATTATGATTTTTTTTCACGGTGCTCTCCTTTTACCATTTTTTCTCCATTGTGTTTCTTATAACGAAACACCAAATTAAAATACAAAACTCATCCTCTTCTCTCTCTCCCCTCAAATCAAAATAACTCAATTTTTAGTAACTAGTTAGCTAAAGCTATATATAATTTGCTATAATATCATTAGCTAATGATATTTTATATTTTAAAATTTATATAATAATATATTTATGTTAGTGTATATTTTAAAACATTTTTTTTATACATTAATTAACTTTATTTACAAATGTTTTAAGATTTAACCTTTTTTTTATTTAAAATAAAAATAAGTTATACAGATTAATATTTTAAGAAATATTGAATCATTGTATTTTCCAATTATATACTAGGTTATTAGTCATTGTATACAATCTCTATTTTTAGGGCAATGTGAGGATAAATGATAGAATGTCACATGCAATGTTTTGATGTTTTAGTTGGAGATTAGGAAAAATTAGTTGTTTTAGCTTTGAAGTTTTCTTTCCAACATTCCACGCTTGCGCTACATTTTTTTTTACCTTAACTGGCATTTCAAAAGGTCTAGAAATGTTTAAAAAGCACTTGTATAAGTTTTATCCGCATTTTTCCAAAAGGCCAAGAAAATTTTTAAAATAAAGGTAAAAATCCTGAGAAATATTGTTATTTTGTATCATTATCGTGCAATAAGATAGTTTGATATCAATTTATTGGTTATAATAAAATATCTTAAAAGTTATTTAACCAATAAAAAATACCATGTCAGCTTACTATTATTAAAAATATTAATTTGGTAAAATCATTTGATCAACAATATTAATTCTTCATAAAAAAGTGTTGACAAAGATGATATTTTTGAGATTTATACTTATAGTCGTCATGTGGCGATTGTATAAAGGAGTAATATTTTTTACAAGAATGATTTCACTAGATTTAGATCTGAATCTACGTGTCAGTCTAGCATATTATTCCAGCTATGCATCTAGCATGGTTGAAAAATCATTACATACTACATCATAACAATACGCGGCTGAATGGCGAAAATAATACAGTATTTAAATTGGTTTGGTTCAAAAAAGATTCAGATTTCTCAAACTGAAGTACTATTTTATGCATTAAGCACGTCATATGCCTAAAGAGCTGACGAGCGAACAGAAAAATACAATAATCTGAAGAAAAAAAACGAATTTAAAGATGAAAGAGTATGTTTTTTGAAATTATAAGAGCAAAAGACCATCTTTGGTTTTAAATAATGTGCACAAAGATATTGCCATTTAAAGATTTCACCGGAAATCATAGTTCACATAATCCGAAAAACTGTAGTTAGGAGATGATGATTTACTTCGGTTCGAGAAATAGCAATATTTTTCGAACCAAAGACTTTATTTTCTGAACTGAAGACCTATTTTTCGAACCAAAATCTCTATTTTCCGAATCAAAGTTTCTATTTTTCGAACCGAAGTTCATATTTCATGAATCCAACTCTTACTTGCCTAAATTGAAATTCATCCCGAACCGAAATTCATCCTAAACTGAAGTAAACACCTCACTTTCGCGAATGTAACGATCGATAAAGACCGAAATTGATGGAACTGAAGTTCATCAACCCAATTTAAACATGTCATCTGCCATGAACGTAATTAATAGTTTCATGCACCCAAATACATCACTGTCACGTCAATCTGGATGATGATTTTTGTGGATAATTCCGATCCAATATCAGAGCCCTTTTACAAATGCTGGAATAGATTTTAATTTTGGCGTTGTAGCCAACGAGCCACCATGATGCTGGCAAAATAAGTTATGACTAGTACAAATTATTTTCTATTTTCAAAAATATATTTTTATTTTAAAAAATAGAATTCATGATTTAGAAATTATTTAATATAACTATTTTTTAATAAAGTAACACTTTACTCATGATTTGAATAAATGTATTGTTTTAAAAAATTAACTTTTCAGTTATATGTTTTTAAATATAAACTCATTTAGACACTACACTCAAATTAATTTTTTGCTTTACCTTTTTAAACATCCACATTAGTTTTAAAAAATTTTATATCTATTTTGGAGAATACACAATATAATATTTAGAGATCTTCAAAAAAAATCTCATGCATTTCATCATCTATTTCTATTTCTATATAATAAAATAAATATTTTTTTTAATTTTTTTTTTATTTTTTAATTATTGATGAACTGTTTTTTTAACCTTCACTCTCAACATTTATTATTTTTTAAAATTTTAAAAAACTATTTGAATCTGCAAATTTACTGTTGAAATTTTATTTCTAATATCTAAAATATGCATATGTATTATTGAAATTCTATCTCTGTGGCTTAACTTTTATTTAAACTCTTAAAAATTCTCTAAAATTTATAAAAATAACTATATTTAAGAAAATGTTGTGTGGATGTCCTTATCTGGGCCCATCATATATATATATTCAATTGTTTTTAAAAAAAAACATACTCCTTAAAATATATTATATCATTTTTCAAAATCCAATATTATTTGACTCATGAAATCAATAGTATTTAAAAAAGAAGAGTTCTTTTAAATACGGTCGTATTTATCGGTTAATACAAGTTATAACACACTTTATACGAGTAATAAATGCATACCAGGCAGAGACCGCAAAAAGTATTTCACCCTTCAACAAATTGCCCCGGCTATAAAATGAAACGAATATGAACACTCATATCCGTTCACAGACGAGTGATCATATTATATTGATTTTGTACCGTGGCGCGAGGCCGCAGGCGCCGTTACACTCCATATTTAGGGGAGTGGTTAACATCCCAGATTCCTGATCACCAGACACCACCACCACATTTGGAGAAATGTTTTTGTGACAGACATTTCGAGCTCTACCCACCGGCAGCATTCCCTCCTCCTGTCTTCTATTGATCAGAGCTATAGCTCCCTCTCTCATTGTTGTTTGTATATGTGCGCACATTTATTATTATTTGATTATTACTACTATATTTATTATTATTTGTGTAGATTCGAAAGTCATTTGTATGTGTGCGTACATTTGTTTCTTTGTGTAGATTTGGAAGTCAGTGATCACAGATTCCATGATGGACGGGGTCAATCAGTCACATTACGTGAAACTCACCAAGCCCCAGGAGCCCACCGAAGACATCACGCCTGGAGAACTCAATCAACCTATTGAGATCCCTCAGGTTTCTTCGTTTCCAACTATATGTCTTCTTCCTTTGTCTTGTTTTGTTTTTATTTTCGTTCTTGTTCTTGTTCTTGTTTGTGGGTTTAAATTACCCAGAACCCACAATCTATATTAAAATGTGGTCCCTTTTTAATTTTTTTTCCCACCTCTTGGGATGCATGTCTTCGCTCTTTTTCTTAAATATATGTTTCCTGTTTGGGCTGTTGTGAGTCGTGACGTTATCCAATTTGCATTACCCTCTTAGGTTTGTTTGTATGGCTGTTGAGGAAACGTGGGTTAACAGCAGAAATTATTCTGGCTCCTCTCCAGAGTCCCGCCATTGGGTTATTGATAAAATTCATTGAATTTCTTTTACTAATTAACCAGACCACATGATTATTATTATATCGAATTTGATTATTTTATTTAGACGCTTATACATATAGTTACCCTTTTTGCAACGCTGGGTTGTTGATTCAATTAATGAGTTGTTTTTTAGGAGTTAAAATATGGGTATCCAATCCCCTACCTAATCTTTTTGTTCTTTATATGATAAAAAAAAAGGGTTGAAACCAAATGTTTTATGCTTTTTACTATTGGTAATGGGTTATTTAAGTTTTTTTTTCCTTTTGTAAAACATTGTTGGCAAGTGTGTTGTCATTTTAAGTGGGTTTCATGTCTTCCGACTACCTGCATCAATGTGATATGACCTGGGGAGGATCTTTCTCATGTTTAAACTTTGGCAAGAGTTACAGTGTTGGCTTTGACTATGGAGCATTTTACAGATTGTAAATGTTGATCATGGGGCTAGCAGTCGTGTTCTAGATGAATGGTTTATATGCATTTTCGTGTTCTTGACTTCAAATTTACGCTTTTCAATTTGTTCCAATGATATTGCTTTGGTTTATTTCCATTTCACAACACAAATAAGTTGTAATGAACCACAGATGAAGAGAAATGTTGACTGGAAGTATATTTTGAGTTATTTGTAAATTGCCCGCCCATATATTAGTAAAAATACTTTTTTCATTTTTCCTTTGAGAGTGGACATATAGTGTGTTGGTACAAATTTTAGTTTCTATTTGTTTTTCTATCAAGTTTTGCTCATCTTTTGATCACTGTACAGTTGGCCGTCCAAAGATGCTGTGAATGTGGGCAAGCCTTACCAGAGAGCTACCAACCTCCCTCAGATGAAAATTGGACAACAGGGATCTGTGGATGTGCTGAAGATTTTGAGAGTTGTAAGGGTCCCTATACTTTATTCTTAGCAAGTAGACTATCTGATTCATACAATATTGCAAGGCAATAACACAGCAGAAACCATAAACCTTTTGACTACTAAAGAGAGAAAGGAGGGTAGATGCAGAAGAAAGAGAAAAAAATTCATAGAAGAGATCTTCAAACCCTAGAAGTCTAGCCTAGTGGTACAAGCATGTGCACTAAAGCCTCGTGTTGAGCAAATTCTAGGGTTTCGATCCCAGTAAACAAACAAAAAAAAAAAGATTAAGCACTCACTAAAAATAAAAATAAATAAATAAGGAAAGAAAAAACATAACGTGTTTCTAATTAAGGTTGACCCTAACTAAATATGTACATGAGATGTCATAGATAAAAACAATGTCATTCTGATCAATGACATTAATGGACTTGTGAATGTTTAAATAAAAACAACTTTGTTTTAGGGTGAATCCCTAGGTAATCAATCCTTCAAGATCAGCTTTAGAAACACACATTCCAATAATTTTTTTTATTTAAATGTTCTTTATGGTTAATATAACTTTTGGGAACCCAGGGAAAAGAAATTAAAAACTGATGTTATATTACCAAATGCAATCCTAATGTGATGTATGTTTCTAGAAATTCATGCAATGACGCACACTCATATGTAGGCATGGATTCCTGTATTGAAGTGGTTTATTTGACTGAGGGCGAGCGCAAACAGGCTAACAATTAAAAATAGGAAATCTAAGCGTAAGATAAACAATATCAAAGATTCCAAACTTAAATGGCACAAAATGATGCATCACGTTTATGCTTCGTACAATCAAAAAGTGCATTTGAGGAACTTTAAATGAAGTCTAACAATTGATTTTTGTGCTTGAGTAGGGACCACAGGAAGGTGAGGCAACGATGACAAGATGACAAACAGTTAAATGGTTTGCTCAATAAATGTCATATGTTTAATTAAGAAATGGAAACTTTGCAGATACTCATGCCAAATGCCAAACCTTAATGCATATGAGGTTCAGGCCTACCAATCCTAATCATGAGCATAGGAATCAAACTTTTTTTTAAAAATCTAATTAAGGTGTTTTTATTCTTTACGTGTACTTTTTAGAACAGTAAGTATTGTATTTAAATTACATTTTTGCTATAAATATAATTATGTCTCTTTTTATTATTGGTAGAACTTTGAGTAAAAACTACACAACAAAAGAAAAATAATTTTTAAAACAGTAATATTATATGCAGATACATATTATATGGATAAATCATATAGGATTAACTTCATTATTATTAGATTGATATTAATAACATGAAGAATGTTCTTGAATAAATTACCTATACAATATCTGTAAATAGACTTTTTATTTCTGAAATAAAGCAATTATCTCAAATCACTCATGTTTGAGAATTATGAAGGTAGAGCAATTATCCAAATTGTACACCAAGTCTATTTATTGGGGGGTAAAGCAAAATGGGTGAAATAGAAAATAATTAATTGCATGATGAAATTCTAAAAGCTCTTGTGATGAGCTCAAAAAGTATATTTAAAAGCTGGTGTTACGTAAGAAGTTAGAAACATTGTGAATTTTATCAATGTAGCTACCATATGCATTGATTTTAATTGTCATTGATAAATTTTTGTCCTCTGCTTGGCATTTTGATTGCTTATATAATATGTACTAGTTGTCATATATTTTTTTGAGGTTTATGTTCCTTTCAATTAGCTTATGCTTTTGTCACATTGTTGTCACTTTCATTACTAAAGGTGTCCAAGCTTCCACCCAACGCCTTGGGTCACGTTGGTACTTACAGTGGAAATTTAGTGTTGTTAATAATGGAAACCGTGCCTATATATTTTCCATCACTTGATTGGATAAAACTAGGAATTGCATGAAGCATGGTTATCATTACTTTTCCAAATTCTTTCAGAGAGGTTTCTGTTATGTGCTCTTTGGTAGGTGTTTGTTGCTTTGTTGGTTCTTGTTTCTTCTGCGGTGCAATTTGGAGGTCCTATGTATAAATTTACTATATCGTGGGTATTTTTTTTGGTAAGGACATCTAATGTATTTATCATATCTTCCAAGACTAATATATATTTGTGATTATCCTACTTTAATGTTTATATTTTTAGGTTGGACTGGACTGTTCTGCCCTTGTGTGCTGTTTGGCCGCAATATTGAAAGATTGAAAGAAGATATCCCTTGGACCAGTGCATGTCTTTTCCATGCCATATGCGTGGAAGGTGGCATTGTAATTGCAGCAGGAACAGCAGTTTTCCATGGTTACATTGCTGACCCAAGGACAGTAGTTTCCCTTTGTGAAGGTTTATTGTTTGCTTGGTGGGTATGTGGCATCTACACTGGTATATTTCGACAGTCATTGCAGAGAAAGTATCATCTTAAGGTGATTCAAATCCCCTTCTTCCTCACAAACTCTGACAATTGTGTAAACTCTGGTATACTTACATGCCTGTGTGTGCAGATACACTGCCACAGTAAGAATATTCATTATTTTTACTTTCAAATATATTCATAGAGGAAAACATTGAGTTTTTCCTCTCTTTTTATCTATTTAATTTTATTTTAACAAATATGTCCAGACCTTGTAAATTAATAAAAATTATAAGAACTTTCAGAATATATGAATATTTATTACCATTATTGAGTTCATAATTGCCCATTTGGTCTTTGAAAAGTATTAAGTACGATGGGCTTTACTGTTCTAAAATGGTGCTATAACTAATTGCTTACTTGTGGGCGTAATGACAATCCTGCTATCTATAGCCTTTTCTGTATATTGGGAGTTTTTAGGATCTTCTGTTTTGTTTCTTTTATAAAAAATACCCACTCAGCCTGGGAGTGTAAGGGTAGGATAGCAAACTTCGTATGCTACAAAACCAAATCTTCAATATTTCTATACGGCGTATCATAAATATTCATATTCTCATTTGATTGAGTTGACTTGAATGAGACAGCAATTTGAACCCTGTAGACTTTTGGCAAACCAGCAATTTGAACCCTGATTGTACAAAGCAACCTTTTATTCTCCAGTTTAAAATTTCTGACACTTTCATTGCCTTGTGGACTGCCGGGGCTGAATTTCTCTTGGGGAAGTAGCAAAGATTTCAATAGACCGCATCAAAAACTAGTTTTATTTATGCTTATTTTAAATCAACCATAATATATATTTTGAGACCTTTCCTTAATTTTAAACACTGTTGCTGCTTTGCAGGACTCTCCCTGTGATCCCTGCTTGGTGCACTGTTGCATGCACTGGTGTGCTATCTGCCAGGAAGATAGGGAGATGAAGGGGCATCTATCAGATGGCACTTTTGAGTCAATGACCATTGTGAACCCTCCACCAATGCAGGAGATGAGCACAGCTAATGACAGGGAGCCAAGACAATCCTCTGACAGTCTTGACCACAATAACATGGAGATAGTACCCATATGAGAAGTTGCAAACAGCCTGAGTTGCATTAATTTCACATAAGCTCCCCCTATTTTTGGCTCATTTTGAAATGGTCAGCCAGGTGGATTAAGTTTGATTTTTTCACCCTTTAAAATGCTACATTTTCTACAACAAAAATTAATATTTGTCGATTAACGATGTCCTCACTGAATTTGCAAAACTAGCAGTTTTGACGTGATATCCTCATGGTTTTGTTTGACACAAATGAAACTATACAACACCTATTAAAACAAGCTAAATTAGAATGTGGTTGTGGTAAAACCAATCTGTACATTGCTTGCCAGATCACAACCTCCATTTATACATCTGAGGCATGCAAAAAAATCATTAATTCAGCAACAATTTATTGTCATTTGTAATAACCTCACCCTACACTAAAAAATCAAAATATGGAATCCCTGTCCAGCTATAAAAATGCTTCTCTCAGTTTGGTGGGCAGCTCAAGGTCAGGTTCAGAGTCGCTGAGGGGAGAAAAATAGCGATCCACCATGTCTCTGGACACCTGTTCCAAGCTAGGAGGGTTCCACTGCAAGAATAATAATATAAATTAATTTTGGTTAATGGACACAATCAATATAGGGTGTCCATGCTGTTGCCAAATATCATAATCCAATGAACGGCAATTTATATGACCATAAAAGTCTGAGGTAACTGCCGATACCTTTGGAGCAAAGTCCTTGTCCACCATTTGTGCTCGAACCCCCTGACAAGGGAGGATCATGAACATATAAGGCGATTATAATGAATTAAATCAAGTAGGCTATAAGATCAAGTAGTTTTTGTACCTCACGGAAGTCAGCAGATAGCCCCTGAAGAGACATTCTATACTCACGTATTAGGCACTGATCAAGGGTTTGAAATCTTCCCTCTCGTATCTGAACAATCATCAATGGATCGATGATTGATGAATGATAATGCAAATACAAAATTATACGACAGAGAAGAGTGAAATGATTGAAATAGACCCACCGATCTCAAGGAAACCTTCAGGCTCAGGGGCGAGGCTGCTTTTAGTCTTGTTAGAGCTGTTTTGCACCAGGTATCACTTGTTTGAACTGCTTGAGTTTCCTGAGTAATGTGTTCAAAAGCATGTTATGAGTTTTATTCTTTTTATATGTCTACATATGTCACACAGAAAATTTAATTGAATCAAAGTATATCCAAAAAAATGTAAAACTAAAAGTCACCCAGTTTCTTAGAAACTCGGCAACACAGCTATAAAATTTATACTTGGGGGCCAGCTTATTTAGCAGATTGTCAGAAAAACTAATTTCGCAAAACCCGGTTTATGATGAAATTTAGCAGTCAAAAAATTACTATTGGAAAAGGGAAAACACTATGACACTGAACAAAATTTAATGTTTATGTACAAGCATCAACTTACCAATGCATCAATGATTTCTTCAACAGTGTCATGGCCAAAACATCGATCAAGTGTTTCAATGCTGAATAATTTAAAATTTGAGAATCAAGAGTTAGTGTGTGAAGCAGTTGAGCACAATACATAATGTTGAACTTGATCGTGCTTCAGAAAATAATGTAACGATAAACTGTCTTTTTCCCAGAAGTAGACAAAAATATCTGGAGGGCAGCAACCATCTAATAAGAGTGTTGGGAAACCAAATGGTGTTTGGATCTCCAACCAAACGTAATGTTTGAAATTTGATTGGGGTGGGATTATTGAAGAGGTCTGCTTTCAAACATACAACAGGAAAGAGCGTGTAATTCAGAAATCCAGAGCAGAATCATCCACTCATACTCATAATAGAGGATGCATCAGTCATCAAACCAAATAAAAGTGGAACTTTTGCAAATAATTGGATTAAAGACATGTAATGACACTAATCATTTTCCAACTATACACACAGGATAAATGCTATCCCATAACTTCCCAGGCAGTTTGTTAATGAATAAATTATTACAGAACAATTCTAATATCCAAGTCTTTCATAGACTAACCCTCCATTGCACCTAATGCAATCTTTGAAATTAATTTCATAATTAGTAAATGCAGTAATGTTTAAAATTCCCTTAGAAATGCTGATTGGAAACTTAAGCCAAGAAGTGGATAATTAAATAGAGTTTTTGAACTGAACTGAGTAGCACCATCAATATTCGAAAGTAAGCATTCTCAAAAGATAATTTTAAAAAAAAAAAAAAAACCTTTGAAGTGCACTTGTCTTATCAGGATAGACTCTGGCCCCATACTTTTCTAAAGATGTTTCAATGACAGAAGGATCATCAGTGACCAGCTTGCCTAGCTGCTGCTCAGTCAGTGTCACTCTCTGTGAGGAAAAAGGAGAAACCATATTTGCATGTATCCATAGAAGAATAGATGTAATTGACATTTAGGGAAAACTTGTAAATATTTGCATATTATTATTATTTATTATTTATTATTATTATTTATTTTGCAGCAAGACTGACTTGACTAGGTATATAGTGTGTAGCAAGCCCACATGCAACCATCTCTGCTCCGTTGAGTTTTGCACCTGTTAGAGCCAAGTATTCCCCTGCAATTCAAATCCACCTGCTATATTGACTATGATCCCATAATTTATAATAAATTAGACAACTTTTTCACTGATCTAGATACTTTTATCATTTTGAAAACTAACAGAATGTTAATCAGATGAGCAAATGGGGTAAAAAGTGTTCCACATGCCAAAATTCAACTACAAAACAACAAACTGGAACATCATTCTGTATGTACCCAGTGCCATGCCCGATTCCCTGAACTGATCCAACAGCATTATAAAATGTAATAAACAACTGAGAGGAGATCTAACTTGCCTACATATGCACAGATTTTTGTGCATATAACAAGGACACATCACATGCATTCTCTCTAGGGAGTTTTCCAGGTTTCATTTTGAACAGATGTGGCAGACACCAATTACCACATCCATCTCGTAGTTATATATGCCAAAGATGTACCAATCACCAACGTCAAGATCACATAAGAGTCTTACTCGCTAATATAATTAAAAGATAAAATCAACATGCATGAGATTCATTAGCTAGACAAAAGCACATATAAGTATGATTTATAAAGAATGATGCACCAAAACAACTGAGCCTTTATCCCAATTACTATGGCTTGGCTATAAAAAATAACAATAAAATCATATTAAGTCGCATACATGAATAAATGATGTACCAGAATAAACAGGAAAAAATAGGTGTGAATCATGTAATTATTGAATGTTTATCAGTTGTGATTTTACATGTAGAAAATTATTAGTCAATAAAAATGCAAATGGTGTATACAATTACACACTAAACATTTGTGCCAGGATGAAACCAACCTAGGTAACCAGGTAGATGTGAGAGGTAAAAGGATGCCCCAGCATCCGGATGAAAACCTATTATTGTTTCAGGTGTGGCAAAAACCTGCATTTAGAATGAAGCAAAACAATTATAAAAAATAAGCAAATGATTCACCCCTTGCCGCAGAAACTAGTAAAATAACCATTAATCAACAAAATAATTGCATTGTTTCATGTTCTAACAGTAAGAAGCACCAGAATCTAATTGTTTGGAGTAAGCCTGTGGGGCTTATAAAAGTGTAATAAGAAAAATAGTGAAGGATTGTTAATCTGATAGTGTGATGCTGTATATGACTTTACTTTGCACGGTTGAGATTATGGATTGACTGCCCCATAATCTCAACTGTGAAAAAGCAAAGTTATTAAAATAGAGGGGATGCAAAGCTCGACATTTGAATTCTCATCATTGCAAAAATGGGATCAATATAACTACTGTCATTCCTTAAAATTCTAGGGCTAGTTTGTCTGCAGGTAATGAAAGTATGAGAGAATCTCAAAGCAAATTATTTGAGGAAGTCCTAGCTTAATGGAGATGAGAACAGTTGAGTAAAAGGTCAGAAATTATAGTCAACCAATGAAGTTCATCAACGTTTACAACCCAAAAAGCTGCTAGAATCATGTGCTAAAAATAAAACAAATCAAAATTTCAAATTGCTTCTCAGCAAGCAAGGACTAAAGGAGAACTGAATTTCTGTATGAAATTAATTCTTTCACTTAACAATGGCTCTAGACAGTGAGAAACATAAACGACCAAATTCCAGGAATTGATAAGGGCTGCTACATACAGTTTTATCAGTTGCAACACGAAATGTCCCTGGGATTGATGCCCCAGCCCCGCCACCCATGGCAATGCCATCCAAGATAGCTACCTGCATGAAGGTTATGGTGCAGCACTGGCATTAGTGGGAAAATGCACAGTCGAACATCATCACATAGCTCCTCCTGTTTCTCAGCATTTGTACTCATTAATGGAAAGATTTATTAACGAGAGGAGTAAATATTAAAGTTCATAATAGACCATGAAAAGCAAATATAAGTATGCAGCAAAATCAACACAGTTATCGTGAATAGACAAACAGAACCTGCAAAACAACGACTCAGAAAAATGTAATACTCACGTGCGGCTTCAAATATGTACCTAAATGGTACAAAAAATTATATAGTGTCCAAAAGAATTGCTTACAGTCTTCTAGTTTCCCTGCAGAAAATAAATAACCAAGGACCATAATTAACCCACCCAAAAAGAAAATCAATTCATGAGAAGTCCATGTATGTGGGTGAAGCAAACTGATTCCACACCTTCCTTCATTAATTGGTAGAGAGTGACAATATCTCCACCAGCACAAAATGCCCTTCCACTGCCCTTAAGAAATTCAAGACAGTGTATGAGATAAACATAAACAAAGTGTTAAAACGCAATTACCGCAATATTAAAATTCAATCACCTTCAACACCACAAACCCAATATTGGGATCATCTTCCCAGCATGTGTACAATTTTTGCAACATAGCCCCCCTAAAAAAACATAAATAAATATAAAAACTAAAACAAGTCCCAATGACCCAGAACCCAAATAATATGTAAAAATAAAAATAAAAATAAAAATAAAAGAAGAAGGAGAGGAGGGCAAATAGAATTGCAACCATGGAAGTGTTGAGAGCATTGAGAGCTGACGGTCTGTTGAGAATTGCAGTTCTTGAACTAGCATTGCCCTCAACAAGAACCTATATTAGTTCACCTTTAATTTAGCGATTTTGAGGATTTAATGTAATGAAATGAAGTGGGAAGAAGATAGAAATGAGTACTTCATTTTGGGGATCGCCGACCGAAGAACATAAGCTTCTGGAGTGGTATTGGAGGAACCCAACACTCCTAACGCAGTGCTTGATAGACAAGGTTGCCCTAAACCTCTGCATCGGTCTCTCTATCTCGCTGCGTACGAGGATGTAAATTCGGTTCACAGCTTATGACTGTGTTTACAACTTAGCATCGCCCATGAAAGAACGGACATGGGTACAACATAAAATTCGTTCGGATTCTGGTTTATAGATGAATTCAGTAAAATCAATTTGTCTGTTTTTTTTAATATATAATTGACAACTAGCCCAAATTATAAATATAATATAATAATTACATTGAGTTAGTTTTATTTTAATTAAAATAAATAAGATTAAAAAATTAAAAGAAAAAACCTTGAAATGATAAAATAATATTAAAAAATAGACTCTAACTCTTTATTTGTAAGTAGTGATTTTTTCATTTGAAGAATGAGTATAAATTTAAAATGTATTTCTTGTAAACAATAAAGATTCTAATACTCTTGTGAAATTTTTAAAATAAAAAATAATTTGTGCTCAAATTGAAATTAAAGAAAATTGTATGTGAAACCTTTAGTTTGAAATTATTTTATTTGACTCATAATGATGTTTTACTTTTAGATATTGCTTAAGTTAATGTACATGAATATATGAATAAGATAAGATGCACGTGTTTAAATTTTAATAAATGATTTATGGGCAGTGCTAGATATAATTGGCGTTGCGGCATCCTTCGCGTCCCCAGCTGACGTGGAATAAGCCACTTCAGCATTTTTTTCCACGATTCAGCGAGCTTCCAAATCATCGCTCGAGCCGATTTGCTCCAGCGCCCATGCTCGACGAACGCTCAATGCGAGCCTCGAGCACGCCACGAGCAGGGGCTCAAGCAGATTTGCTCCAACGCCCATGCTCGATATTCGATATCCCACTCGATATTCTAAATGTCGCACTCGATTATCCAGCACTCGAAAATCAGAATATCCCACTTGAAATTCTAAATTTCATACTCGATATCACAATCGATATCCTGAATGTCGCACTCGATATCCTGAATGTCGCACGCGATATTCGGATTTCGAGCAGATATGCTCGAGCCTCAAGCTCGACTCTTGCTCAAGGCGAGCCTCGAGCATACACGCTCGAGTAGAATCTGCTCGAGCCTCAAGCTCGACGCCTGCTCGAGGCGAGACTCAAGTAGAGGCTCAAGCAGATTCTACTCGAGCCTCAAGCACGGGCAGGCATCGAGCAAGCGTCGAGCAGGCGTCGATCATCTCTCCCATGACCAGATCAACGGGTTTTTATGTTCCGTCGACTGTAATTTCCGACGAAAACTTCAAACGGCCATAACTTTGCGTACAGTGGTCGGAATTAAGTTCTTTTTTTTATTTGAAGGTATCGACGAGAGCTATGAGTCCAAAATCTCATAAGGGATTTTCCGCCTTCGGATTTTCAAAAAACGCCCTCTAAAGCCTCCAAAATCAAATTTTATGCAATCTTTCTGTCTTTCCCTGTTCAGATTCACACGGCTCGAGCCTCCTCCCTCCCTTCCCTGCGTTTTTTTTCTATCTTTCTACGATGCGTTGCGCGTTTAACGTTTAAGTTTTTTTGCTGACGTGGCAATTGCCACGTCAGTCGGGTCCGCGGCGAGAACGCAACCGCGGTTGCGTTTAGCGTTTTTGATGATTTATTGGCATTTTTCTGCAAAGCATAACTGTATGTTTAAAAATTAATTAGTTTTTGTGTAATTGTCTCGTGCATAAAATCATGATGAAGTGGACGGCTGTAATTTTTCTTTTCTTCCCTGAATGTTAACACATATACAACTCCAATTTTACTCTTTACATCAAAACTACTAGTAATTAGTTGGTTTAAATGCCCCACAGCTTCACCTCTCATAATCATAATCATAATCAGACCCAGGTGGCCTACCTAGACGCTGGTAATTTCAGAGCTTATAGTTCATTTGATATGTTTTAGTTGTGTAGCATATTATTACATGTTTGAGGTAACCTTGGATTAGTACCCTTACCAAAGTTAAAATTAGGCAGTGGATCACAGGATTAATAATCGTAAGATTTGACAAGTGGATTATATATATATCAACACCCATATGATACTCCTTTATATGAATGGAATGGATCAGATATGGAGCCTCAAAGTAGCTTCAGCAACAGTTTAAGGAGTCCAATGAAGCTATGAAGGTGCAAAATGTTGCTAGGTGCTTCCACCAAATGTGGGGAAGGGGACAACAAATAAGGTACAATTGCATTGGTGTCATTGGCCCGCACCCGAAGCTTTAACTACTTTTTGGCATTAATCAGATGCCAAATGATGAATGATTGCATTGGTCTCGCCAAAACCCATATGTCTAACTATTGTGAATCCATGCTTCACTTCAAATTTGGTGAAGCACTGCAAGTCGCCGAGGCGTCGGCTCTCTTTCCCATCTCTCAGATTCTTCACATGTACAGAACCCATTTCATTGGGGGCTTCAGCGATGGCATGCGGGTGTGCCGGATCCCGAATTCGAGCCCTGGAAACAAGGCGGACTTCTCCAGGAATAGCGGGGTACGACATCGGCATAGAGTTGGGCCTCAGCGATGATGACGGCTTGGTTTGGCTTGGCAGTTGGCTCCCCCGCTGCCGAGGACTGCCGGTGGGAAGGAGGGTTTGGCGCAGTGAGCGACGCTGGCGAAGAAGGCGTTGCGGACCTGGATGGCGATGGCGCGGACAGCGAGGACATGAGTGGTGGTGAAAGAATAAGAGGTCGGCCGAGCGGAGGAGGTAGGATAGGAGGCGTGGATCTAGCTAGTAACCCGTGGAGAGGTCGGACTTGGCGACAACAACGGGCATGCCCACTGCCCAAAAGAAGCGGCAGCAGCGTTAGTGGTGTCGCTGCACAAGAACTCATCCATGTCCATGTAGATGTAGTGGAACCGCTTCACCTTGAACCGATCCAACAGCAGGTCGGTCTGCTCAAACCCCGCCAGACTACAAGTTTTTGTTTTTTCTTGGGGTGTGTTGTGTTGCGTTGTACTTGTTGGTGAATGGTGAGGTGTGCCGAGAGGTGAACTAAGACTTGCTGTCATGGGCCGTGCTTTAGGCACTGTTTGGAGAATTTCGGCAGTGGCATGCTAGCCGGGTAGAGTATCGGAATCACAGGCTTCAGCAAGCCCATAATTTTTTATTATTATGAAAATAATTATATCATTATTTTGATAAATCTAATCCAACCGGAATTTTAGCTTTAATCCAATGATCTCACCGTGTTCCACGCAATTCCTGTACCATGGCATCGTCTGAATTTGTAGCTTACTCTACCAACGAAAGGGAGTGCCACTACCTGGATATGTGAACAAACCACGGCCTCTATGATTCTTTTCTTTGGCGCCAATTGCAATGCATGTTACGTGTCACATATATCCTTGCACGGTTCTTCTTCTTCCAGGTTTCGTTTTGGTATATATCCCTGCCTTGTTATGAAAATCTCGTCTCTGTTGCTTGGATTTTATATATATGTGTGTGCGTCTCTAGTAAATGGGACTCCTGTGTTTCGTTGCAGCTGCAACCAGTGAAGTACTAGAAATAATGGACGACCACTTCCTGGAGCTGCTTGAGAAATTCCTTGTTCTTGGGTTTTGTTTTGTTTTGTGTTGGATGATGATCAAGTATATTTGCCACTCTTCCAATGTAGAGAAGGATCCTCTCAGAGTCCTGGTCACTGGTGCTGCAGGCACGTTCATTCATTTTCTTCTTTGTTTATTTCACTCAATTGTAAACCCCTTGAACTGAAGAGCAGCCACAATATGCGTGCGCGTGTACGAAGGTTTAGTTTTTTACAGTTGTCTTAAACTCTCAATAATCTATTAGTTTTGTTGTCAACCCCATCTTTTGCATTGATGAAGTTTAAGTTCTCAAGTTCTCACATTTTGCATGGCCCGCAGTGACTACTGTTAGTTAGTTTTAGTAAATATATATCAACCAGGGTATTATCTGCAGACTTTCAGTTTGTGACGCTTTAAATGAGATTCCATGAGTCAGAATCGGATAACCACACGTATTTTGGATTGCAAAATTAATTACAGATGATTTTCTTTTGGTTATGTTTTTTACTGACCTTTTTGTATTGGATCTTTGTGCTGTTAGAAAAATATATTATGATCTTCAGGGGTTTATGTATCCCTTAATCCACAGGGAAAATAGGTTATGCTCTTGTTCCTATGATTGCCAGAGGTGTAATGCTTGGTCCAGACCAACCTGTGATACTCCACATGCTTGACGTCGAACCTGCTGCTAAGGCCTTGGAGGGGGTGAGAATGGAACTAGTTGATGCTGCTTTCCCACTTCTCAAAGGTATGCGCATGCAAGTTGCACCTTACTTTTGCTCGTTCATTGAGATCTAGAACATGCATTGGAATGTTTGGCTAACCAGGTTGACTGTATTGTTCAACAGGTGTAGTTGCCACTACTGATGTTAATGAAGCCTGTAAAGAGATCAACATTGCGGTTATGGTCGGCGGGTTCCCTCGGAGTGAAGGAATGGAAAGGAAGGATGTGATGTCAAAAAATTTGTCCATATACAAGGCCCAGGCCTTGGCCCTGGAGCTGAATGCAGCTGAAAACTGCAAGGTTTGAGTTTCTGAGCTACATGTACATAAAAAAATAAAAAAAATAATAAAAAAAAACATCCTTCAATTTCTGCTTTGCATTTACTACCAGTAGTAGAAGAAGAAGAAATAAAAAGTCCATCATAAGTCTGTAGAAGCAAATGAAATGCCAGTCTTTGGAAAAGCACATAGTTGGTTGACAAAATTATGGCTCAATTGATGTGCCTTACTTGGACGTGACAAAGATCCCTCAATTAAATTCTCTTCACTACTCCATCTCGCACATGGAAGGTGGAAAATTTTGCCCTTCTTCTATTAGGTCGTGAGTACCACAGGATCATACTATTTTGGTTATGGCTTGTGAGTTGGGAATCATTTACTTTCACCATTGTGATCTAATAAGATACAAAGTTTTGAAGAACCTACGTGATCTGATTATAAAAAAATAAAAAGAATAATGTTGTTATTGCAGACCAGTAGACCACTAGGCCAAGCCTTGGTATAACCATTCAACACATTCTTTACTCACTGATATCTTATTTATTGTTTTATGAGGTAGGTATTTTTTTTATACTTGGGTCAATTTTTGTATCACCTTGCCAAATTTCTGCTCTCCCTAAAATATACACATGCACCAATTCATTGTATAGAGACTGTACGTACACTTCTTATGTTGACACATTCTACTGATTCTCCATGTAGGTGCTGGTGGTTGCAAACCCTGCGAACACCAATGCACTCATTCTGAAGGAATTTGCCCCTTCCATTCCAGGGAAAAACATAACGTGCCTCACACGACTTGATCATAATCGAGCCCTTGGCCACATCTCGGAGAGGCTAAATGTGCCCGTCAGCAATGTGAAGAATGCCATCATATGGGGCAATCACTCTTCCACTCAATACCCAGATGCAAATCATGCAACCGTCACAACCAGTAGCGGAGAAAAGTTCGTTAGAGAACTTGCTACAAGTACAGATGATGTTTGTTGGTAAGCTTTGAGTTTCTAGTTTTTTTAGCTGTATATGATTTGTCATCTGTTTTTGATTCATCAAAGTCAGCTTCACTAATAATGCGTCTCTGTCCTAGGTTGGATTACGAGTTTATTTATACAGTGCAGCAGCGTGGTGCAGCAGTCATCAAAGCTCGGAAGATGTCAAGTGCATTATCTGCTGCAAGTGCTGTGTGTGATCACATACGTGATTGGGTCCTGGGCACTCCCAAGGTTTGATAAGTGTCTTTAGGATCTTGCGATGATATTGCTCTTGATTTGACTTTGCGTAAACATTATGGTTCTGTTATTGACAAAGATCTAGTGTTTCTATGGACCTTTTTGTGTTTAGGGAACATGGGTTTCCATGGGAGTGTGCTCAGATGGCTCATACGGGATCCAACCTGGTCTTGTTTACTCCTTCCCTGTCATCTGTGAGAACGGAGAATGGAAAATTGTGCAGGGTAAGTTCTTTAATGATGATTTCCAATATATTGTTTTTTCAACTCCCTTTTAATCCTATGCGTAGAGTGAGTTGTGAAAAAGAAAGAACCATATAATTATCATAGTATATTTGTCTCCTAGTATGTTGATTTTCGGGTATGTACCCTCTAAATTCCTGTCTTTTTTTTGTCTAATGACAATTTAAGTTGGCATCACTGCCTAAATGAATTAGTTGGCCTCATGTAGGTAACAGGTAATCTGAAACCCAATCCAACGATGGGCTTACAATTTCTAATACAGTTTTTAACCGTCAAGTTTTAGATATCAGTTTCAGTTTTTTGGGGACTAATGTAGGTAAATTATTAAAGTATAAATATATATATAAAAATTATATTTAAATTTCTGAAACTGAATAAAATATAAATTACCCATAAACTTAAAGTATAAAATGTGGAACCAAATATAAGAAATTAAACTTAAATAGCAGTTGACAAAGATAAATTTAAAATTTTGAGAAAAAAGTTTTAAGACATTGCATGATGGCATGTTTGTTTTATCGGTTTTTATTTTGATTTTATAGTTGTTTTTGAATATAAAAAATTAAAAATAATAAAATATTATTTTTACTTTTTAAGTCTTAAAAATAAAAATAATTATTTATTATTTTTAAATTTATGTTTTATGTACTCGAAAATAATTATTATATTTTAAAAACAAAAATAGATAAAACAAACATGTTCTAATTTTTTTATAATTTAATTTTTTTTAAAAGGACAAAATAATTATAATAAAATATCCATCAACTTAGTATACATTTCATACAATTTCGACCTCCTCTTTTAAGTTCAATTTGGGTATCTTAACTCAAATGTAAGCTATCAATATTTAATTTTCATGTTGAGAAGCTGATATCATGTTTACAACCACCCTTACATTTATGCGATGGTGATTGTATTTGTAGGGCTACAAATTGATGCGTTTTCGAGGGGAATGATGGATGCAACCGAACTAGAGCTCATTGAAGAGAAATCGTTTGCCTACTCAATGCTCAGTTAATAGCCATGTCATGCTTAGAGGAAACCAAAATATTTTATGTAACTGAAGTAGGAAATCAAAATATTTTATATAACTGAAGTGCGATTTTGTCATGAAATTGTGACTGATTAGACGATTGTGTTTTTTTTTCTTTTCCCTTTAATAATATGATATGCTTATATGTCATCACAGTTATTTTTATTGTAATCTCAATTGTATGTAATATTATTCTATGAGAAATTAATTAGACAGAAGAGAAAGAAAAAAAGACATATAAAACAATTTGAATAATTAATATATAGTATAAATATAAATTAATAAAAACATTAAATAACTCTGTCAAATAACTCTTTATTATAATAAATAATTTATATATTTATATCTAATTCAGTTCAACATGAATAAGTGCTTTGACACTAATAACATAAAAAAGACATGCTTGTGTAATAAAAGTTGATGTGACATATATCACCTCACTCCTAAGTTTTTTTCATTGTTAGTCGACATGGTATATGTTTACTTTGGTTTATAATTGTTCTTTAAAATTTTATTTCTTTCTTATACCGAATTGAATTAATCCAAATGACATTATGGCATTTTTGTTTCATATCAAAACTTATATTTATTTTAGTTCGAAAAATATGAGTTCGCCTTAACCCAAAATTCTATTTTTCGATCGAAATTATTCAAACGAGATCGTGTCAATTCTGTCTCATATCAAAATTTAGGTGTACTCCGATTTATAATTCTCTTGTTTCTCTCTCATGCCAAATCAAAATTGTCTAAACGATATTATTTAAACGACATCATAACATAACTGCATTCGCTTTCACGTTTGCCTCCACGTTCAGGTATTCACATAAGAAATGCACAACGGATCTGTATGCAGCACTCCTCCACTAATAATACTACTCGAACCAATAATAACTTACTAACTTGTTTAAAAAAAAATAAAAAAAAAAAAAAGGAAAAAAAATCATAATTTATTATTATTTTTCCCGCTTTTACAACCACCAACCCCTGTTTTTTTTTTTTTCCCCCCCCCCCCTCTCCCAACCCCCCCCCCCCCCCCCCTTTCCCCCCATTTTTTTTTTTTTTCCCCAAAAAAAAAAAAAAAACTTACTCAGTTAATCCCTGCTTAGAAAAACGTGGAAAACGGATTGAAAAAGGGAAGGAAAAAAACAAAACGGGTGAAAAGGAATAGAGAGAAAATTGTTTTTTTTTTTTTATCGATTGATTGATATAAATGTCAAGAGCTATTTGTCACATTCACTGTACATTTTTGGATCATCCAACGAAAATATATATATAATTCAACGTATTTTCACTTACATCCCCTGTTTTTTATAGGATTTCTATGCCGATCGGGGTTAAGCTATAAAATAGAAATATAAAAAGAGGGTAGGAAAAAAAAACATAAAATAGCTATATAAATTAATGTTACTTTTTAAGATAATCAAAATGGTGGAATTTGTTATGAGAAAGTATGAATTTATAAAATTATCCTTTTCATCTATTGTAAAAATTTATACAATTATTGATCAAGACCAAAATTTATATTTTAAATAATTTTATTTTTATACTTTCTTTTTTAATCTTAATTAGGTTATAAAAAAATACTTTTTCCACTTATTTTTCACCCAATCAGACAACACATAGCCTCGGCAAATATTCCATTTCAGGTGGAGGCATTGCATTATGTTTATGCTATCGTGCTAACGTGTTATATTGCAATTAGAAGAAAATTGGTAGCTAGTTTATTTCTATCGATCACAGTGCACACGACATATTAGCACAATAATGCAAAGATAACACAACATCGGCTACGTGTATATTTTTTTTTCCTTTTTATAAAAGTAAGTCTCTTATAAGTGGTTCTTCTTCTCCTTTCTTGTCATTTCAATTTTTACACCATATCAGAGCTCCGCTAACCTACACATTGACACGAAAAAAGGAGGAAGAGAGGAACACCACTGCTCGGTGCACATAATCTCCCTATCATTATAACACTAACCTTTTGGGAGTTGCACTATAAGCTAAAGGTATTTCGGGAGTAAGGGTATAAAATGGATTGATTTGGCTCAGTTTGTCAGGCTAGCACATTTAGGCGTGTATTTTAACCAGGTAGAAAAGGTTTGATTTAACCTGCGCAGGCCTGTAAATTGATTCATATTTTTTAAAAGTTTAAAACCAACCAATATAATTGAATGAGAGTAAGTGATAGCAGCGAATTTTTTTTAAATATAATGTAATACTTTATTAATTTAATCTAGTTTAAATTTTATTTTATAATTATTCATATATCGAGTAATGAGTAAGTCAATATTATGATATTCACTTATATAATATAAAATAACTTTAATATCTTATACATAATCAAATATATGTTAACAAGTTTTCTCATGTGTTTTTAAAACTATATTGTTTGCATAAAATATAAAATTTGATTACTCAATTAAAGTTTTATAATATAATATATGTATAAATATTTCAAGATATTTAAGATAAAAATAAAAAATCACGGGCTAGCTTGTGTCTACACGCAATAAGCCTACACAGGTTTAAATAAACTTAAGTTTAATTGGCCCAGTCCACTTTAACGCATTTTACTCTTTTTTTTTTTTTTTTTTTTTTTTTTTTTTTTTCTTTTTCTCTCTCTCTCTCTCTCTCTCTCTCTCTCTCTCTCCCCCCCCCCCCCCCCTCTCTCTCTCTCTCTCTCTCTTCACATTATTAACTTGTTTGATTGTGGTTTACTTCAATATGTTTTAAACTGCCTTTATGTTTATTAACTTATTTGATTGTGAGTTGCTTCAATACGTTTTAAACTACCTTTATGTTTTCCTATTAATGAACTATTCCAAATACTAATTTTTACAATAGCTCTGGTAACTAATGGGCGAGAGATAAGAAAAGAACAACTATTTTTTGTACATTCTTTTCTTCTCTTTCCCTAGTGACTCTCTAATCAATTAAGTCAAAAGGTTTGGTTTGATTTTGTTGGGGTTAGGCACAATGCAAAATTAAGGTAACTTTCATTATAGTTTAAAGATTTTTTATTTATATTTAAAAAATATTGAAAGCATTACACCCAAAATATCAGGCTTGTGATAAATAAAAAAGTTGTATTTCCAACTTGTTATATAAATAGTACAACCGAGATTTTTCCTTACTTGGGATAAGTTCATACACAAATTTGTTATTATATTATAATATATAATTTTAAAATAATATATAAGATGTACTCCAAGAGAAATTGATATCTTACAAATGTTTTACTTATTATGTATAGGAAATAGGAAATATAACATTTAAAACTTCAAATACCTTAGTCAATAAATTGGTTCTAACAAAAGAGAATTGTTAAAATATACTCCCTTTTTATAAATACCATAGAGCACCGTAATAGATCATCTATAGAATTAGTCTGTGTTTTCTTTTATTGCCGTAAAAGGTCATAAAATTCTCTTACAACAAAAGCTATATATTTAATTTTATCAATGGGATTTATACAGTATTTTTTAATGTACTAACAATTATTTTGTTTACTTTAAGTGATTATTAAATTTTATATATATATATATATATATAAAAACTCTCACATCTTAGTTTTACGTTTTTCATAATTTTTTCTTTTTTTCATTTTAAATAACAAAAAATTCTAATTAAAAAAATAGTATAAATTATTATTATAATGATATATAAAATGAGTAAGAGAATTTATTATGGTGTATATTTATATAGAAAATCAAAAATAATTTAAATATATAAAATAAGAAGAAAAAATGATTGAAAAACATGTGACTGCTCTTACTACTTTCAAATAACAAATGAATGAACATTTTGTGGGTTGTTGGACCACTTGTACTGCTATATAAAAAGTATTGATAGCAAAATAGTTAAATATTTTAATAAATTTATTTACATGAAGCTCACAAATTGTACTTATGTGTTTTATAATATTTGTCGTAATTTCAAATTTTGAGACATTCCTAGTCCAATTTATTTAAATTTGATTAAATTTAATTAACCAATAACTCAAAATTTAAAATTTTAATAAAATTCATAATCAATACATAAATTTTAAGTGTAATTTATGATGACTATTATTTTATAAATAAAAGTATTAAAATATTTAACTATGCCTGAATTTGACAAGTTTATTTTTTTTAAAAAAATATAATTACTTTTAAATTCATCATATTTGCAAAAATAATACCCATTCTAACTAATCGTATCTGATCCGAATTAGTTACGGACACTCCTTCGGGACGCGATTTCGCTGCGGATATGGTAAAAGTCCGTACCGTGCGGATTTTTGCAATTTTGAATATTTACGTAGTATTTATCGTAAAATTTTATGATGATCTAATGGTTAACTTTTAGAAAAATTAATTATAAATATTTAAAAATTAAAATAAATAAAAATACTGAAAGCTTTATTTGTTTTAATTTTTAAATATTTATAATTATATTTTCTTAAAAATTAACGATCATCATAAAATTTTACATGATAAATACTACATAAATATTTAATTCTAACCGTAAATTTTTGAAATCGCACGCAACGGAATTTTGCCATATCCGCAGCGAAATCGCGTCCACTCTTCGTTGCTTTCAAATTATATAATATTACACACACACTGACACATCCTTTAATGCACTGTTTCTAAAATTTGATTGTGAGTGGGGAAAAAAGCTCATTTCGTAAACAGTTTTATAGCGGAAAAAGTCAATATTAGGTGTGCAAGCTGCAGGTGCATTTGTGAGGAAAATATTTGCCTCTCTTTTATGTCCCACCCGTATCGCTCCATGAATATTTTAAACCGCCATGGAAGTTACACGATACGTGACAGAACGAACACATCAAACTATCCCTACAAGGTGGCACTCCTGTAAATACACGGACACTGTCAACTAATGCAATTCAAAGCTGTAGCATGAACTGGGTACCTTCCACACATACCCCCACTTTGTCTGCACCAAACACTCCCATTGAAATAGCTAGAAAGACAGCCAGCGAGGGATCAGAGTCATCAGATAATAAGTAAAGACATATCACTCCAATTCTCCATAATGCACACAACCACCCATAATTCTTCCCTCTCTCTCTCTCTCTCTCTCTCCCTAAGGACCCTAACAGCTGATAATGTTGTACCCTCTAACAAAACAATAATGCACATAACCCCTCTGACCACCACTGATAACCTGACTTGGACAAAAAACCACGAGAGGCACCCATAATACTTCAGCCACCCCCCCCCCCCCCTCTCTAACAGTTAATAATTTTGTACCCTCGAACAAAACAATAGCAAACTGAACGCAAAAGCAAAGAGCTATATTGTATCAAACATGGTTATTGACTACGACTGGGGGAACCCATCACCGGTGATGCTCTCCGGCGACGACCAGTCCACACAAGAATTACACCATACCACATTTCCCGACCATTCAGGGAACCACCGGTACCGCCAGCTTTTCCACCCCTACGCCCAGACCACGTTTGGTGGCACCTACTTCACCCCACGCGGCTCCAGCTCCCACCACCCATCGGCCCAAGTTCAAACCCAGCCCCATCTCTACTATCCATTACTCGACTGCCGGTCACTCTACTTCGGATTCGGGTCCGGGTCCGGGTCCGGGTCCTTCTCCCACCACCGCCGGCGGGGGTGTTGGACTGCTTAGACGGCATCGGGTAGTGGATTCGAGCCGGCGGCGGAGACCGAAGACGAGTTCGAGGGGAATAATATGGTCCCCCCCTCCGAGGCTGGGGCTGAGCCGCCTAGGTTGCCGGATCACCTTCTCCGGAGCAGGGGAGGACGATTTCCTGACGCGGCTCCACCGGCGGCCGTGGGCGGTGAAGGCCGAACCAGGCTCGTCGGCTGCGGCGGAGGCTCCTCGATGCGCGGCTGATGGTTGCAGCACCGATCTCGCAAGCGCCAAGCACTACAACCGCCGCCACAAAGTCTGCGAGTTCCACTCCAAGGCTCCCTCCGTCCTCGCCGGCGGAATGACTCAGCGCTTCTGTCAGCAGTGCAGTAGGTTTGATTCCCCATAATGCCCTCCGTTTATTATTATTTTTGTCCCATCTTAAAATGGCGAAAATATCCTTCATGACTTGCCCCATTCAGGGCCAATCATTGTTTGTTGTGTCGGGCGGACGTGCAGCAAATCCCGAGGGCATTTACGTCCGTAAAAAGTTAACCTTCTTACTTTCGTCACTGCCCCTCACTATCACTAACTAATCGCGCTTGCCGTTTTGTTCAAATGTGAGAAATTTTACAAATAATAATAATAATAAAGGAATTACAATATTGAGGCATTTTCGTCCGTAGAATTACCATTACTCACTGTCCCTGAAATATCCGTACCGCCGATGTACGTTAATTATATGTGTGCACGCGCGTTCAGTTGATGTGGGCTTATGTTGTTGTTGACCTGTTCTGTTAATCTGTTATATATGTATGTACTATAGTGTTGTTATTACCCAAGAAGAAGTACATACGCGCAGGTTCCACGTTCTGTCGGCGTTCGACAACGCAAAGAAAAGTTGCCGGAAAAGGCTTGCCGATCACAACCGCCGCCGCCGAAAGTCGAATGGGCCTAAAAAGGAGATTTCGCGACTCCAAGACGCCGGCCTCAACTCTGCCTTTGAGACTCATGCTGGTACGTAAATCAATTAATGCCGCTAATTAATCAATATATACAAGCCTGCAGGCTGGCTTAAATCTTCGTCAATTAATGACTAACTAATTTTTTAAAACTGATAATTAAAATCTATACGTATACCCGTTATATAATAAGTTAACGAATAATAATAAGTTAATATTAATATTATTATTTGAACTTATGCTTGAAGCAGGGTCGTCACCACGCGAGTCGAGAGTGCAAGTAATCGTACGTCCTCCTCGGTCTGAGTGGCCATCTTGCTGCTACGAATGCCCTTGTCTTGACTGGTATTGCCCAAGGTCGTCGGACCATGCCGCACGCAAGTTAAATGGGGCGCACCGCGCGCCGGGGTCTTCACTCTCGTCCGGCTTGCATTTTCATTCCAGCCGAGTAATTGATGATCATAACAAATAATTTATAGCTCGTTTGTCATGCAGTAATGAATTTTTGAGGGGAATGAAATGAGTAAGTAAATGAGATTAACATAAAAATTGAAATGAATCGTAAATTAACCTTGCATTTGATATACACGGCAAAGGCAGTAGAGACAGCGAATTTATCCAAATTATAAAAATATCATCTCACGAATTTATCCAATTATGAATCTTGGTCGTTTCTGTTATTGCATTTGTCAACATCCACATCGATCACAGCTTCTCACAAGCAATGGACTCGTGGAAGATGGTGTTGCTGTGTTAGGAATAATTGAGCAAATAAACAGAAAATCTCATATTCTTTGGTACTCTGGATCACTTGGACTGCAAAGGTTCATTTAAAGGTGTAGTCTTAAAGGTAATTAGAGGTTCATTGGTACTAATGTAGAGAGTATTTTGCTTAACTCCCTTCAAAGCCATATCTGATAGGTGGTTTGATCTGTCGGTGGCAATACTGTGTGTATCAACAGGTGGTTGCTCTGCTTTAACTTCTGACTGTGGTTCATAATTTTGCTGATCAGTTTCTGATGAATCAGTTTGATGTGACTGAAGCAGAGCAGCCACTCACTGTTCGGAGTCATATGATAAGAACAACCTGAGTCCATCACCCATATATCTATCGGGTGAGACTGATCCGCAGAGGAAGATCCAAATTGAGGGACCATTATATCAATCCCATAGATATTTGCAACTACTGTAAGGAATGTGGACATTGAAAAAATCAGTATCCAAAGAAGCAAGCAAGAGAGAAAAATACAAAAGAAAAGGTTGCAGCTGTAGCAGAAACGGATACCTCATCTGAACCTGATTTGGTTTTGACTGCTGCGGATCAGTCTCACCCGATAGATACATGGGTGATGGACTCAGGTTGTTCTTATCATATGACTCCGAACAGGGAGTGGTTCTCAACATATGAGAAAATCGATGGTGGAAATGTCATTATGGGTAATGATGCTGTGTGCAAAGCAATAGGTATTGATTCAGTGCAGATTCAGATGCATAATAGCGTTATCAGAACACTCACCAATGTTCGACATGTTCCACAGCTTGAAAAAAAAAATCTCATATCCTTGGGTACTCTGGATCAAGTGAGCTACAAAGGTCTTGTGTTTCATCATGTATATCCAACAACTCTAGTTCTGTAGCTGTATCGTCCTCCGATTCATCAGATCAGACCAAATTATAGCATATGCCTCTTAGGCATATAAGTGAAAAGGGGATGATAATTCTGAGTAAGCAGGGTCTTCTTGAAGGCCATCAGACAGTTGATATGGGTTTCTGTGAGCATTGTGTATTTGGAAAGCAGAAGCGGGTTCAGTTTAAAGATGCAATTCATATAACCAAGACGACTCTTGATTATGTTCATTCCAATTGTTGGGGTCCATCTCATGTTCCATCATTGGGAGGTGCTAAGTACTTCCTTTCATTGATTGATGATTTTCTGTTTTCTGTTTATTTGATCAATTATTCCTAACATGCTGCTTCAACAAGGACTAGAGTGAGGATCTAGGTAGGTCGTAAAATAAGTTGTAAACCATAGTTACAATTCAACTTGAACTAACTTGTATTATAATTGTTTGTTGTTACAAACAGATTTTTTTTATTTATTACAATTCATACTCCATTCTACTCCAAATTCCCCTCACTTTTATCCCACTGTCGATGTCAATTGAACCTCCAACCTCCTGAAGTCGTTGGACTAACTATTCAGACTAACTATCTAAACAAATCTTGCGGGTCATTACAAATAAGCCTAGCAGTTTATTTATAGATCCAATAGTATTATAATAGTAATTTAAAAATTAATAACTAATTAAAAATGAACAACCAATTGAAAATTCTAATTAAATCATGTAAAAACCATGTAACTTATTGGAAATTCTAATTAATGAAATTATTTTATAGAAATAAAATAAAATATAGTTCCATCAAAAAAAATTCATTGTTCGCTTCCTCTTAAGAAGAACTTCACCTCAAGTTCATATTTAAATACAATTGTCCTTCATTGAGATAAAAATGATAAATATTTATAACATTAAAGGTCCATAAAATGCCCATATCAATAGGAAATGCAACAACATAAACATTTTCGTTAATTATGTATGCCACATTATAAGACTCATGCATTTTGGGTTGCAAATGGTTGTACCTACCTATAAAAAACATCTGTTTCCATATAAACACTATTATCTGGTCTCACATGACAAACAATTTCTGTCGTATATGTAAATTAGCAACTTCCTTGTACTTGGCGTTAACATATTCAGTTTTCTCTTTAACATCTATAGTTATGGACTTGTATTGCTCGATTGTTTATTTGGTACTACATATTTGTGCCAAATTTAAAACATTTTGTAGTAAAATTGTGTAAATAATTGAAAAAAAAAAAGCCTTCTAATAGTGCAATAAATGTTATAAGCAAATTCGGCTTGTTTCAATTATTGATCCACATCTTAGGTTTGTTTTCATATATGCTCCTTACTTACTAGATTGCTCAAAGTCCGATTATATACCTTAGCTTAGTCATTATTTTGGAGGTATACGATACTGCTAAAATACCAATAAGAATCAAATAAAAATACAAAATCTTCTAAAAGTAACTATAGAATTTTCTATCTTGATCTAATACAATAAACTTTTGAATTCCATGTAATATAAATAAACTACTTTATTGATAAACAACTTCACTACGGGTTGTGCATCTATAGTTTTCCCACAAAGAATAAAATATGACATCTTTAAAAATATGTCAACCAACACAAACAAACACGGATACTACTATAAAATATGACATCTTTAAATATGACATCTCAAATGTGGTCACAATTGGCGCTCGGAAAAAGGTGGAGCTAGGCAGGGTAGCTGGGCAATACATTGATGATGGTGTGCACCTATCCATGGTCTTGTTTGCATTGCACTTTCATGGGGGGGGTCCACATCGAATCAACATTCATTCTCATTCATTCCCTTAAATATAAAAACCACAATATTCTATTTTTCAAAGTCGGTGCATATATGAGTCATGAGTGATGGCTAGTGGACTGGTCCAGGCCCTCACAGTTCGGTTTGAAGCTTGAACTAGCCGGAGGTTTTAATGACCGAATCGGACAGGGACAACACTCTCATCGCACGCACGATTGTAACATTGGAGCAGCAGTTGTTGGGTCCTACTACGTACGTACGGTGGGTGTAGCGTTTTTTTCCTTGGAAAAAACATTGTCAACAAAATCTACGGCTTTGTGTTCTGCCACCCACCGTGCTTGTTGTATACCATACGTATATGATCACGTATACCATTGTCCCTATTAGATTCATATATATCGATGACCGCGAATAGATCCGAATCCGATCCCTCCCCCAATTTTCTTGGTGCTCTGCTTTGGAATCGATTGTAGTTTCCGAGGGTGGAGCAACTAAAGTGCCGATCCGTTTCATCAATAGTTGAAGCAGCCCAAGAACCACATTCGCAGAGCCCAGTAAGTCCATATCTGTCTTTAAGATGACAACCGGCCCAATTGTGGACACGGTTAATTTGTACATAAATTTAAATTTTTAAAATTAAATTTATGTATAAATTAACATTACGTCACCAATACATATTATATAAATATTTAATTTTCTAACGGTTATTTTTTTAAATAAATATTAACTTAATATTAAAATTACTCAAATTTTCATAATATTAAGCTATGAATGATTTCCAGCAAACACCATGCATGCCATTTTCACCAACAGATAGATATATAATTGTCGGTTTTGGCTAAATTCGACATTAACGCCAACTAAATGATCAGCTCAGACTTTTAAGTTTGAGAGTTTTTGTGTTAAATTTTGGCTTGCTTGTGATCATAGATTACGCGATGTACCAAAGCCATACGTAGGAAGTAGAAGGTAGATGACAAATCTTCATCGGAAAAACAATCGTCTCACAATACATTTATCAATATTTTCATACAATAATTGGTTATATATATTAGCGACTAATAAAGAAAGAATTGAGGGATTAAATTAAGATTAGTAATGTCAAGCATTTGGCGTCAGTTCTAGCTAACT
Organism: Taxillus chinensis; assembly: GCA_023512835.1. Lineage (NCBI taxonomy): Eukaryota > Viridiplantae > Streptophyta > Magnoliopsida > Santalales > Loranthaceae > Taxillus > Taxillus chinensis. Next base: position 16,085,798 of record CM042086.1, on the reverse strand, counting down.
GTATGTGTGTATATATATATATATATATAAAAGTTCTCCTTTTGTCTTACACATTTTGCTTTATTTATTTATTTTAACAGTACGTTGGATAGATGCATTCGTAATGGATTCACTCATTACACCTACATTTATTATTATTATTATTATCATCATGCATGATGCATCAGATGTCCATTTAGTGGGCTTCAAGTCGTAGATGGGTACGTAGGTTTCGTTGGACTGCTTCCGTGTGGATGAGTTTGATTAGCCGGCCGGACGGACTGAAATGACGGAGAAGTGAGAAATTGTTGGTTTCTCATAAAAGGCCAAAACGAAGGCACACGGTACACCAGTACCGGATATATACGTAGGAGACCCATATCGGCTACCTAGCTACACCTATACATCTACTCAGCTAGCTAGCTAGGTTAATGTACTTTTGATAATATCACACTCAACTGCGGTTATAAAGTAAAACCATATATATATATATATATATATATATTACAAAATGGAAATAGCAGATAAAACATTAATCATAGCTCGAATGAATGACTTAGCTAGCTAGAAGAACCAGCAGCAGCTGATAATTAATCCCACTTGGTTAATTAATTGCTTACCCTCCAAGTTTTGCCTCCTTATCTTTTGATTACTTCACGTGACATATGTCCATGCTTCATTTAATAATATGGGGCGCCATTCACGTGACATATGTCCATGCTTTCTTCAATGGAATGAAATCCCATATTATTATATATATATATATATATACTGTATAACTTGTCTTTTTCTTTTATTTCTTGATGTGATGTGTGTTATAATGATTGAAATCGATTAATTAGAATAATTAAATATTTTAATAAATTAATTTATATATATATATATATAATAATATTAGTCACAAATTTCACTGATTAAAAAATATATAAAATATATTAGTCTTTTGATTAAAAAATTTATAAAATATTAAATTTTAAGAGGTATCCAAAAGAATATATATGTGTATAAAAAATACATAATATTAAAATATTTATGACTAATATTGGCTGATATTTATATTTATTTCAAACTTTATGGTTACTATTATTTTACGCATATAAATTTATTAAGATATTTAATTATTTCATGAAAAAATACACATAAAAACTCATGTCGGTCAAGATAACAATGAAATTATATAAGTTAAACAACTATTCGTATTAGCCTAATTAATATATATATATATATATAAAGTGTTTTCTTAATAATATTTATTTACTTTCAAAAAGAAATAATAAAAGGGTTGTGTGGGGCACGTCGTAATAAGCTCAAATAAATACCTTCAATGAATCAGAGAAAGTAGCTAGGGAAGGTCTTTTGGGTTTTGGCGAAAAGGGCATGTATCTCACAGCATTAAATTCCCCTCATCAAGACACACAATGATCCTCAGATCCCCCTCCCATACGAACAACTAGCTAGGTGCTTGCAGCTGCCACAAAGCCACAACATAAACACCTCCCTCTATTTCGTTCTCACCCAAATTAAATCAAAGTTCTCTCTCCCTCTCTATATAACACAAAAAAACAAAACGAAAAATGGTCACGCAACCAGCTGGGGTAACGTACGGCAACAAAAAAAATTAAAATAAAAAAAATGGCCATGGATATGTCTGTAACGGCAGCATAAATTAAATCACAACCATGATTTCCAAACAAACCCGTACGTCAATCAAGTTCAAGCACCCCCATACCCATACGAGGCTCCTATCATTAAACGGTTAGAATGGATAATTTATATAGATGATGTGGTTGACAGGTGTTCTTTAAGGTTAGCTAGCAGCAGTCAAGGTTATATATTAAATTTTCTAATCCATTGAGTATAATATGGTTTTTCTAGCTATGATAATATATCAACTCTATCAGGGTGTCAGGCTGGGGTCAATCAGCTTTACCCTGATTTTTTTGGTATGTGTCACGATCTTTAATTTTCAATCTTATCGTTTTCCCAAGTTATGATATAGATAGCAAAGTAAAATACGAGAACAACTTTATTTTTAAATGAGAAAATAAAATATCAAATATTATCAGGTCCTCCAAAGAGAATGAAAAGCACTCAGATCACACACACGTTTCATTAGTTTCTTCACATATTATATATAAATATATATATATATAATTATAATTATAAACATACACATTAAGTCACACGTTGACCCAAAAAGCAAAGAAGAAATCCCAAGAACCCACTACGAGAAAGCTACTTTCTACATATATTTTTATTCTTACTTTTAGGACTTCTCCGTGAAATAAAGAAAAAACACAGAAACTTACAAACTAATATTCCACAAACGGAGCCAGCTGCTGCCACACGGCCTTTTGATTAATTTCCTCGCTGCATCTAACACATTACATCCTTGAGCAGCTTATAACGCCGCGTCGCCGTCCTGGGCGACGGCGCTCCACCTCCTCCGCCGCCTCCGCTTCCCTTCCCCTTGTCCTCCCGATGAGTAGTACTGATCTGGTGATCGTGAGGCTGCTTCACCCTGGCGCCGCCGGCGTACACCGACCGGCTCGACCCTCCGCGACTTCCGGAATAACACTTCTTCGAGCTCGAGCCGTGCCTTGCCGCAGCTATCGATCTCTCTTCGCTCTGGCACCAGTCGCACACCTCGATCGGCTCCGTGGATTCGTTGTAGTAGCTGCTGCAGTACCTGCACGAATTTGATCGATTCGTAGGTCATTTAATTAGCTCGTACGTCAAAAAAAAATCCTAACGTAACAATAATCATTAAACGATGGTTGTGATGCGAAGACGTCTAATATATATATGGGATGTGATCGAGAGCGCGCGTACGAATGCTGGAGCCTGTTGCAGCATTTGTTGCAGCGGAAGAGCTTGTCGGGGAAGCCTACATCGCCGCACATGCAGCACACGGAGGTGCTCTGGCGATCCACCATTTTTTATTTTTGACGGATAAACTTGCAGGGAAGGAGATAACAAGTACCAGAGAGGCAGAGAGAGAGAGAGAGAGAGAGCAGATACCTTTTAAAGAGGAGGTATGGTTCGGAGTCAGTACTGTGTATGGATGTTGCCCCCACCCGCTTTGGATCAAGCCATTATTTTATTTTATTCTATATTTTTATCGTAGCTCATATAAATCATGACACAAACCTTTTGTCCAAAGCTTACGTGCGCACTGACGATTGGGTTTAGGGAAACACATGTAAAGGAGAGTCTGTGGATTTAGATAACTCATTCATATAAATGCATATCAATTTCTAATTATATAAAAAGTCACAAATAAGAAAACTAAAAAAATAAAATAGCAAGAAAACATTACATGAACTTTATAAACAAAATTATTTTAATATAATAGATATATACAATTAAATGGATGTGTATATATAATATGTATATGCATCTGATCACATCTTTGTATTTGTTTCATTAATAACAATATTTAAAAAAGAATAAAAAAGTTTTATCCGAATGAATTAATGATATTAGTGGCGGTGTGTTGATATGGCACAATCTCACTCATTATGCAAAAAAAGAAAAAAATTAAAATATCATTTTATAATTTGCATGTCTTCACGTCAACATATGACTAACTCATCCGATTAAAAATTAGAATTGTTAAAAAAAAAAACCTACACCTATCAAATACAGGTATTTCAAATAGGTTATTGTTAGTATAGTGGTTAGTTGTATAATTAATATAGTTTTTTTTTAATACCATACCCAAGCAAGGTACATTTTTTTTACCATTACAATAAAATGTCGTTAGATGATAGACGGAAAAATCATATTGCCTAAACGGACAAAAACTTTAGGAGACAGTAAAAAAAAAATGTCGTCTAAAATTTTAAAAAACAAAAAAAACAAATCTATTGGTTAGGGTTGAGTAGAAAATTATCAACCTGATTTAACCTGATAAACTAATTGACCAAAAATCAAAAAATTTGAATTTTATTTAGGCCAGCTAAGTTACTCGTTTATCTTATTAGAAACCGAATAAACCGATTAGATAAATAGTATAACTTATCCAAATTGATCAATAAACACTTCTAGCTGAAAATTTTTCACATACACTGTAGGAAAGATGAAAATTTTATCAATTGGAAGTGGAAATCCATTGGCTGTGAACTTTATATGTTCAATCCAAATATTTTTTTGATAATACCAATTTATCTGATTCAATTTAGTGGAAAAATTAAGGTTTTTACGTTGGAAATGCAAGTGTTAAGCGGAGAAACTTTCAACTCGATTTAACATGATAACTTGACTGACCAAAAATCAAGGGTGCTTAATAAATTTATATTATTTTTTAAAACACGATTGCTTTTAAAAATCGTAAATTACCAATAAATATTTTTAAATTCAATAGACTTATTGTTTCCAAAAATAATTTAATTTTTAAAAATAATACATATCATACCAAACTGAAAACTTTTTGGGACGGGTTGAACAATTTTATCAGCCTGAATGAAAATCAAAAATTTAGTTTGAGAAATAGTATATCACGCACAAACTAATTGTTGAACACCCTTACCTTTGGCAATGGCTTATGCACGATTGCTTAAGTGTTTGTTTTTTTTTCAAAAATATATATTTGATAAATATATAGTTATGTTATATCATAAATTAATAATTATCTACAATCTAAATATATTATATATTTATTAATTACTTTGTTATAATAAATATAAGTTTATATATTAATATTATATATGTGCATCTATTATGCATTTTTTTATAATATATATACACACAGAGTAGTTATATAATATTTGATATATTCTAAGGCGGTTTCATCCGATTTTCCTATAAGACAAAATTGATAACTCATCAAAGTGTTCATGTCGACTTAAAATATGATATTTAACTTATTAGATATATTGAGTAAGATTAGTCTTTTTTGAACTAATGCAACTTCATACTAAAAAGAAACACATTGACCAGGGATTTATGAGTGCATTGTTTAAATAGCCATTGACTCTAAAAGTTCTTTTAAAAAACACGTCGTCACTATTTTTTTTTTTAAATAACACCAAACATTAGATAGAAATAACATGTAACACCGAACATTAAAAAGGCGATAAAATAAGTACCTATAAATTATGACAGCACTGAAAAAAATGTTGAAAACGTGGCCAAATGACGTGTTTACCGGTTATATGACAATGCTATTACATTTGAAGAGCTTACAAATGTAATATTTTTTTATTCTAAATTATTGTAAAATCACTATAATATTCCAAACAATAAATTGTTACTCTATTAATATGTTAGCTGTTATCATATGAGAATATTTTAAATATTTTAATATTTTACAAATAAGATGATGTGAGCATAGTAAAATAGTAAAATATTTAAATTTGAATAATTATTTATTCAAAATATTATTAAATTCGAATAATTATTTATCAGAACTAGTGTACCAAATTAATTTGTTTATAATAATAATAATAATAACGCGGCAGACCATCGCGTAGTACATACACACTTCCGGAGGACCACAACAACCTAGGCGGTAAAATACAATCTCCCACGTCGGCCGACCTTGTCCTGAGGCTTGACGGGGGTGGTCAACTTCGTACGTCGATCTGGTCCTGTGGTCCCTAAGTCGTTACGAGGCACGTAGGGACATAAGCGTCAATTCGATCAATAAATATGGATGTGAGGCAGTAGTAAGGGGGGGCAATAAAGGAAAATCAAACAGATCGGAAGAGACCAGACCAGACCAAAAGCACGGTCTGGTCCCACTCCCTTTAGTCTTTCTAAAAAGCCTACGAAGCTAGCGAGGAGGTAGCTACCTATAATTGAGATTTGGAGAAGAAGGGCGGGGGGAATGATACAGTGCATCGCGGAAGTGAAATCTTAGCGGTATTGGCCCGCGATCAAAACGGTCGGAATATTGGAGATGTTGATGTGCGCCGTTGGATCCACATGGATGGTTTTGTTCACCAAACGTACGTGCGATAATACGGTGTCGTATGAAACCAACCATGCGACGATACCGGTGGTCTGGGTCCGCCATGTCGGACCAGATTTTCGGGTGATGTGAATGGACCGTCATTTCGGCAAAAAGGACGGAGAAATTGATTTAATACGGACTTTTTTTTTTTTTTTTTGCTTACCAGAGATGTGAATAAATTAAATAGTTGCGATTTGAGGATGTAGGGGGTAAAAATTGAATGTAATTTTGGTTTAAATATTTTAGGGGTGATCTACTTGTCTAATGTTTTTGTGTGTTTGGAGTTTGTTTTTTTATTTACTTGAATGCTATTCATATGGCAGAACATTTTTTAATAATAATAATAATAACTTATAAATAAATTCATAGAAAACCACAAGATCCTAGTAGTATAACAAATATATTAACGGAAACAATTATTACACATAGGCTCAAATTGAAATAGATCCACAGTATCAAAACAATTATTTGTCATTTGATTTTGAAGTATTCAAATTTAAACCATTTAATAATTCAGTAACTCCGAAAATTCTCTATTACCTACAACTAAATAATTAAATAGCTCTAAAAAATTCTTCATCTCATCCTTTATATTTATAAATCACTACAGAAATTTTTCAAAAAAAAAAATCATTCAGGAAAAGTCTATTTGCTGGTAGGTTGTATGAAAAATTAATGCAGAAACACTTCTGCCATTGGATTAGTACAAATAAAAAGTTTTTTTAAAAGTAATAATATCAATTCAATAATAATAAAAACAATCTTGCGCGAATTACTTGTATAATTCACCTGCAACATTACTCTTCTTTTATATAATATTATATTATTTTCTATAATTTCTCTCTCCGGGCCAGAGCCTCACCGCAAACCATTACAATTAAGTGTTGGAAAGTTATCCCGCATGGAAAAAAGTGAGGAAACTAAGGAGTTAATAAGATGAAGCAAGCCCAGAAATGTAATAACACGTTTTAAAGTCATGCATACCAATGTGATGAATTTCAAAACGGATAATATTATAACATGCGGGTGAGCTTACCTGAGTTTACGTTCGAACAGAGAGCAAATATCTTTTTTTTTAAGAAAATACATGGTGGCAAACATACCAAAAGAGGAAGACGGCAGTGTACACAAACAATGCATATGATAAGTTATTATGAGATTCATAGAAATTATTGACAACATACATAAGATTCGACTAGAGGAAACAGTTACCTTAAAAACGAGTTCATTGGAAAAAGTGAGCAAACACCGTGTCAGGCTTTTCAAGAGATTCAAATACTTGAAAACAGGTTACATGTGTAATTCGGTGCAGTTCAAATTGTATGCCTGCAAATCGCATTCAATGTCGATTAATAATGGGTTTAGTTCAAATCTGTTTGATACTACTGTTGTTAATATATATATACCTGTGCCAAGTGAAGGCGAGTGCGCGATGCCTACAAGGTGTTCCACAGAATGGCCGTCAGCTACTTGGTTGCGGGGAACGTATTGATATTTGATTGCTGGGTACGCCCGCCCAAAATGGGATGGCAAAGATAGAGCTTGAACCGGGTTATACGATACGGCTGCAGTGGAAGGCCAGACGCCAGACTCGATCAACATTGTTTCCATCTTGCCGGCTAACACTGGAGTTGACTCCCTTGTGATTGTTTTGTTTCTTTTTGGTAAAAGTTTGATTTGGTTTAATTTTTAATGAATACACGGTACTTGTTTTTGCTTTTTTCTTTTTCTTTTTTCTTTAGAGGGTTGTTTTTTATTTTTAAAAGAATGATACGTTTTTTTTTAAAAAAAATTAAAATTAAATGCGTTTAAAATTTAAAACTAATTATTAATTCATGATAATAACTGTGGGTCATGCAGGATGGTCTGCATCTGATTCGTTTATATGTGAGTTAGAGCGGGCTCTAGCCTTTAGGTTGTAGGTCCAAGCAAGTTAGCCGGTGGGTTTTTTTGATTTTTTATTTAATATATTAAAATTTTATATAATGTATTCATATTTTATAAATTTAATTATTTTTATAGTTGTGTAAAAGTTGTATTTAATCTGTCGATAAAATTTTAAAAGAAATAATATATTTAAATAAAAATTATTAAAAATATATAAAAATTTAAACGGACTGGTTTGCCTGGCATGTAGGCTAGGCCCGGCCCATAACAACAATTGGAGGATGAGATGAAATGAGTAATGAGTATTTTATGAATCAAATATCATATTAAAAATAATTTATTCAAATTTTAACATATAACTTGTACCAAACACGCGTACCATGGATAAAAATATTAATATTGGACCTACTAAATATTTTTCTAAATTATATATATGTGATTAAATATTAAATATATATTACTATAAAGTATTATTGGAATATATATTTTAGCTAAAACTTTAGTAAATTATATTTTTTTATTAGTTTCTCGAATTTAGAGAACCAATAAAGTAAAATACATGATTTACTTAAGAGTTTAAACTAAAATGCATACAGGAGACTTTATCATATTAGTTTTAATCAAATTATAATGGGACCTAATTAATTTATTGGATGAATAAAATATAACCAACTTAACATAAAATGAGCTTGTAATTAAATAGATAACTTTATGATATGCATATAATTTTATTGGGGCCCATGCAAACCTTCGCGATTAGAAGTAAGAACACCACATGAAAGCATTTTTATCCACTTGAGGAAAACAATGCGGCCCTCAAAATGCTTTCTGCAGCTCTGCTACCCAACAACAGGGTTGCTTTTTAGGTAGAAAAACAAATAATGAAACTGACTTTTTCAAAGGTAACGGTGATTCGATACCTAGCCTAGTATCAAGGCCAAACACCCCCGGCCTAGGGTGGTGTTCCTTCCCATGCCCATGCATGCCCCATGGCCACAAGTGTTGCATCCATCTCACTTCTCTTTCCATAACACCACCCTTCCAGCTAGAAAAGGTCACATACGAATACGACGCCTCTTTCTCTCTAATCACTATCAATAACCCCCTCCATTCATCAACTACTGCGTTCCATTTACATCCATATTCAAGATATCTACGCAATATTCCAGTACTTCGTTGTTCAAAGTAAGAGCACTCATGATAAAATAATTAAAAAGAACATGGTGAAATAATTTAATATTTTAATAAATTTATTTAAGTGAAATAATATTGATCATAAATTTAATTTAGAATATGTATATAAAATAAAAATTTATTAAATATAAAATTTTGAGATACCAATTATCGAAATTTTGGCTAGACGATGCCTTAAAGTTTGATATTTTAAATTTTTTTAGTCAAAACACACATTTTGAGTTGAATTTATGAAATATTTAATTATTTTACTGTATGCGTACTCTAATTAAATAAATTATTTGAAAAAAATATTACTTGAATATATCAGATAATTAGTAAAAAATAATTGCAATATATATATTAATAAAAATATAATACATACGGATATACAAGATAATAAAACAAATAATTAAAATAACAATTTTCATATAATTTTAGATTTTATGAAATACTCTAATTAAGTTAAAAGATAATTTTACCAAATAATTAAAACTAATGTAATACTATTTCCAGAGTAAACATAATAATAATAATAATAATAATAATAATAATAATAATAATAATAATAATAATAATAATAGAAAAACATATATTACGAATAATTTTATATAATTAAAAAATCATGCATATATGTCAAAACCCATAGAATGGATAAATATATATTAAAATAAAATAAATAAAATGACATTAAGGTATTAAAAAAACAACGAAACATGATTTAAAAAATTAAAATATTTAAAAAGTAATCGACCAAATTAAAGATCTATCAACAAAAAAAAAACTAAAAACCTCTATATATAAAAAGCAAATATTTAAAATGAACTTAAGTCACACCAGAATCCCAAAAAAACAAAAAAACTAGAATATATTATAACTACATAGAGAGAGAGATCGAGAGAGAGATGACTAGTAGTATGTGGTATCAAAGCTAATATAGTACGATATATGCGCCCTAGCGATTTTTGGTGTTGCTAGGTTTGTTCGGCCATGTTTGGAAGGCTGGACAGAAGTGCAATGGTGACATGGTAGCGCTGGTGAATTCGGCCCATGGTTTGGTGTGCAACAGCAGTAGTGTAGTTGGTGATGCGTAATTGGTGGGCCAGGATTCGATGTTGGCCATTGTTGGCGTGCACTGGCAGGTGTGAATGGCTTGACATGTATAAGTATGTGGTTTATGTTCATATCTAATAGTGCAATGGCTAGGTTTACTTGGCAAGTGGAGATGCTTTAATGTAATGATTAATTGTGTGATGTGAGTTATATTACTTGTGAATTTGGATAATAAATTATATTATTTTATTTAATGTAATGATTAACGGGTATAAATAAGATTCAAAAGTATGAAATGTATTACGATATAAATTTTTTGTCGTATGTTAAAATAGTTACAGTCGATGTGGATTCAAAATAAAAAATAAAATAAAATATATACAAATTTAGTTTTAAAATAATAAAATTATATTACATTATGAAAATTTTCACTAGAATCCTAATTTAAGTCTCTCTAGTCATATATCATATTCAAATATTCAATAATACAAAATAATTCAACTAAGCCATCTAATTTTTATCAAATAAAGTTTGTCCATATGTCTAATGAACCAAAGCTAGGATCCCAAAATAATTCATCATATTGATCACCGGACAAGTCATTCATCTCCAACCAATTCATTTTGTTGTCTTAATGGTAACGTCCTTTCATTTTTCTACAACAAAATAATTTGAAGTGACATATATATATATATATAATTTAATATATAGCCAATGCACTTCATATAATTATTAAACATTAATAAACCTATTTAAATATCTAACTGTCCTTTTTTATCTACTTTTACTTGGTTCACATGTAAAAGTTTTATTAATATTATCATTTCTAATTATATATTCACTCATCATGAGAAGGCATATGAGTAAAAATTAAATAGTCAACATCATCGGTTAAGTTTTGCTATTTAATATTTTTTTTTCTCAACTTTCTATTATACATCATATATACTAATGAATTTAGCTTTTTGTGGCAAATCAATATCATTATTTATAATAAATCTACATATATTAATTAAAATAAAATTAGCCTGAATTAATATTTAGATTCGTATTAAATATTATAATAAACTATTATTATATTTTAAATTTTTAACTAGGAATATATACAATTAAATGCACTCCAATTTCGTTCATAATCGAGATAAAGGTACGATCCTCATCCCATATTTTGGATGAGGTGACGAAATGAGACTAAGGTGCCCGTCTCACCCGATTGAGGTGGGTGTTGACAACTTGACATTTTAGAGTGCCAATTCTAGGACACGTAAATGACGTAGTACCTCTGCCTCCACTTGTATTTTAATTCAAACCTTGTGTATAGAGTAGTAAAGAAGATATGTTTGCTTAATATGAAAATTGGGAAAATAAATGTGAAAATCCTTGTGGACAATCAATAATCGAAGGATCAATGATCCTCTTTCAATCTTTATATATTTATATATTTACATGGTGTACTTCATGTGAGTAATTGGTAATCATGGTGAATTTGATATTACCAATGGGTTAAATGTTATGTATGAGATGTATTTGATGTGCTTATATTAATAACCACTAAAGTAATATAAGATTATTTAACAGGTTTCGAAGGACTTTATTAGCATTATGAAATATTTCATTTACTATAAGTTGATATCGTATATGTATATTGTCTTGTATGTGGTACACCATTATGTACCTTTTGGCAAATTGGTATAGTAATACCTTTGAGGAGGGAAGTGGATAACATTTCTTCTATTGAGTTCTATTTACTCTATTTTATATCTTTTCGGGTATCAGTACTTACTAGTGGACTTGGTGGTTAATTAGGGGACATTTGGAGCTGAAGTTGGATTTATGATAGATGTGCTCGTCATTTCCTATTGTTGTATAATTTATCTTCTCCTCCTTTATGTTTGAGACTATTATGTATTATTGGACAGCACCCCTAATATCTTGAAATGTATTGTTTTGGGTTTCTACCTAATTATTATGTAAATGGTATGAAATTGATTTGGCATGCATGGGCTTTTAAGGAGTAGTAAGTATTTTTATATTAATCAAGTGAAATTTTGAAGTGTCGTGGAATTTGTTATTTTAGGAGTTGGTTATAACCAGGTCGGCACTAAGGGGAGGCTCAGGAGGCAACTGCTTACGGCATGCGCAACATATTTGGCTCCAACAAGATTATCATTGATGCCTTCTTCGATCCCATCTATCCTGATAGCATAGAAGCGTGGTCTCATATCAAATTGGCCCTCGCCCCCCTATGGCTCTCTCGTCTCTTTCAGTGTTCACCTATTTGTTCTATTGTCTGTATATTTCTCCTTCTTAGTTTCACTCCCCATATTTAGGATTCAACCTATTCTATTTTGGCTTGCTCGATTGAATGTTTTTTAAAGTGTTTACTTAGGGTGGTGTTCGTATGAAATGAAATCATATTAATTCTTTGCTCTTATTATTTTTCAGTTTCTCTGACTCGAGATGAGTTGTCTCACACATGTTTATCTTGTTTACCGTATGATTTTTAAGCAACTACAATGGAAATGTTTTAGGTCTTATTGATTTTTCAAGATGTGTCTTCAAATCTTAATTTGTACCGAAAATATGAAAATGTTTTTAAGCGTTCTTTGATTTTTCTTGTTTTAGGTTTAATTTATTATTATAATTTTAATCTTGAAGTTAGGGTAGTTTATTTATTTACCTCTTATGCCTTTTTGCTAGCAGATCTTTGTTGGGTGGCTTTGTATTGAAGTCAAAGAACTTGTAGATTATTTTTAATAGACATTTGATGTTGGCAAGTGTGTTGGTGCGTCAAATCCACTTGATGTGCTATGTGATTGTATTTTATGATAAATTTGGTTTTAGTATTGATTGTATTGTGTTATTTAATTGGAATATTAACAATAGTTTTATTTGGGAAAATTTGAAATCAATTAGCAATTAGTTTTGACTGATTCAGTGATTAAGCACTAACAAAATATTGAAGAATAAATATCTATTTTATTTTATTGAAATTAAATCAACGAGCAATTAAGATTCGTCGCATTTTCTAAACTTTTAAATATTTCATGCGGTACCACTTATGAGTTTGAATTTTAGTTAGTAATTTTATTTTATCATTTAATCATGACTCCTAAAAAATATTTTTTGAATATGCCAAAGAAAAAGAAAGCAAGATAAATTTTAGCTTATGATTTGTTGTAAGTTTTAAGTGACTTCTAAAAAAATTTAAGATCTAATAATTAAAATTGTGTATAAAAACAATTATTAATGGGGGCATATTTTTTTACCTCGCCTAGGCACCCAATTCTTTTGGGCCGGCTCTGGTTACCAGTCTTCAATTCTTTAACCTGACCGGTCACTTAATTTGATAACTCCCAAATGGGTAGTATTTTTTTTATTATGACGATTGAAACATGTAACCATGTAATCAAATGTTTTTCTAATATATATATATTAATAGTTTGTTGAATTTAAAAAACTCCATCTATCCATCTATTTTCTCTTTTGCTCTTTTCAAGCTGCCACCCCCATTCATCTTTAGTTTGTAAAAAAACCCCATTCATCTATAGTTTGTATAAAAACAATTATTAATGGGGGGGTGGGTTTGACATATGGTGAATTATGGGCATGAATGAGCTTATTTGATTTAGAAACTATACTTTCCAAATTTGTAAGCAGTTGCTGAGTAATTCTGGCTGCAATCAAAGACCAAAAAATTATGAATTAAACTATTTTTCAGTGATTTTGAGGATAGTGCCATGTTTTGCAAGTATATATAGAACTCAAAATTTATCAACAAAAGCACAAAATTCTGGGCAAGAAAGCGTGGCCATGGTTCTTACAATTTTTGTTTTTTAATATAGTTCCTCAACAATAAACATTGGCTTAATCAAACGCATGCGAACTAAGATCAAAGTTTTTCCACATGCAAATTTAAAAATTAGTTTGCAAGTGAAATGTGGGTGAGGCCAATGCTCAAAAGCAGGAGAAATAAATATATTTCTATATTTGATCGAGTACTTATAATTCAATCAACCATCATAGCCAAACACCACATTAACATTTATTGTGAAAGGAGAAGAAAATGCAATTAGAGCCGGACCAGCGAACTACAATTGGTAGTAGTAGTGGCCTTTGGTTGTACCTTTAGTTTTTCCGTAGCTTCAATTGTTACTTCAAGCATATCGACTACGATTGGTTGCTTTAATGCTTCTATGTCGACAAACTCTCCCGCTGGCTCCTCTTGTTTATGTGCTTCAGCGGGTTTAATTGTTGGCATCAAAAATACAGATTCTTGTTGTGATATATTAACACATGCATGGGCTGGTTCGGGCTCTGTTTTTGGTATTTCACTGACAGGAGTGCTCGTTACATGCAGTAGCTGTAGCTGACGCTTTAGGAGCATCAACTACGTACAACTGGTTAAAAAATTTTGAAGGCAAGATATATATACAACATGGAGGAACCAGAAGATCATACAACTGGACAAGAATTAAGAAAGGTGTTGACATTCAATTGGTTCGCTTACCACTGTTACCAGGGGAGTGATTCCTTTGCAATTTGAATTTCACAGTTCACATAAATCACATGTGTACTTCCAAACCTACAGACGTTGAAACACAGATATATATATATATATATATAGATATATATCCACTAAAATCTAAAAAAACACACTACACACACAGAAGAGTACAGGGGATATGGTTTTACTAATTTCTCAGGACTCAAGAGCCGGGACAATGAAAGGAACGACAGAAAATCTCACAGCATTAATTCATCAAACAGAAAATTAAGGATGCTGGGTAAATTTTTTGGCCGTCGTCACTCTTTCCAGCAGTAAGGAGCGCGTTCCACAACCAGATAGTCTCCCCTGATATCCTTCGCAACTCGAATCTCATCGTCAAGGTACACAGATTCAAACCTGTAAAGATGAAATATAAAATGGGCACACACCATTCAGGTACAGACTCAAGATTATATATATATATATATATATGGTCATATTTAATTAAGGTTACATATTAGAATTTCATTTAAGTGATAAATAGCGTATACAAATCACAGTTAGAAAATGGCAGATACAGACCAACCCTGTCCAAATGGTGGCAATGGAAACTCCCAATTCTCCCCACGTAGAACTGCACTCCCAAACCTTCTTACCATCCAAAACGAAAAAAAGAAGAAAAAACAGTAAAATAGCGATACTATTGGCACCAAAAACAAAACAAAAAGCAAAAAAACAAAAAATGCGTACTTAAAATTCACCCTCTGGGGCGAAGCAATCTCAATGTTGGAGCGAACGAAGAAAGCCCCGTGGGGAGGAAACGTGATTACGTTGTTGAGCGTACGCTGCTCCACGTCTATGACCTGCAAGACATCGCCCGCCTGGGTACCAAACAAGCCCGCGTTTTCAATGATGAAGAGCTGCTCCTTCTCGGTGGTCCAGAGCAGCCTCCAGGTGGCGGAGAGCGCGGGTCCCGTGGTGACCGTATCGCTGCTGCCGCCCAGTCCGGCGATTTGGTCCGCGGCCTCCACGATCTCTGCGCGCTTCGCCGGGTCTTTCAGGGTCTTCACCCCTCGCTGTTGGCCGGCGATTAGGGTCAGGAGATTTTGCCTGGCGGCGGCGGCAAGGAAGGAGGAGCCTGCAGGGAGACTACTGTTGACGACGGTCGGGCGAAGGGTAAGAGTTGTTAGAGGGGAGGAGGCAAGGTTTGGGTTTGGGAAGCGTGTACCGGTCACGGCCATGGCTATTAACAATGGATTCTATTCCAGGCGAGACTCGACAGAGGTTGATGATGATGGTGGTGGTGATATATTAGCGTACGTGCGTGAATGAGACTTACGTGACTGACAGTGAGCACCAAATTTGGGGTTGAGAATGCTAGCAGATCGGATCAGGCCGGTAAAAAAAAATGGGACCATCCCGGTCCCCGGTGCGTGCCCACGTCAGCTGACAAAAACATCCTCTTTACATTCTGTCTCGAGTCTGGGTGGACGTCAGGGTGTCCCTGAGCACAGGGAGCGGAGCACGCCGCGGTCTTCAATCGGCTGCTTTGGGTGGGGAATCGGTGGGTTCTGGCGTCTCTGGGCTCGCACCTGGCTACACGAGGTCCCTGGTTCTCCCGTTTTGGCGTTCCCCTGCTCGAATGTGAAGCTTCGCGGCGGTCAACGAGCGGCTCTGCCTCGGCGGGGTGGGCTAGCGGGTCGTTGACCTGAGGCCCTCGGGTCCTTACCAGGCAAAAGGACGCTACTCTGCAACAACCGCATCAGGGCCTCCGCCACCGTTAGGCCTGTTTTCGACAATGGACAGAGAGAGGGGGCGGCGACGGGAGGCCTGGCGCCAGAGAGGGAGGAGAGAGAGAGATAGAGAGAGAAAGAGGGGGGGTGGTAGCGAGAGACAATCGATCCAGAGAGAGAGAGAGAGGAGATGAGGGAGAGAGGGAGGTAGTGACGAGTTTTTTTTTTTTTTTTTTTTTAAATATCAATAATGCCAAAAGAAAACGTGGAGAGCGAGGCGGATCCGTACAACCAACACGAGCACGATGGCACCGAGGGAGGAGGACACCACAACTTCCTCGGCCAGGCCGAGATCTCTAGTCCACTCCAGTGGAGTCCGAGAGTTGCCTCCCGTAATTAAGTCGGCTGACGTGGCTTGCCACGTAAGCCACGGGGGCGCAACGACGTTTAATACAACCGTTCGGGCACACACAATCACAAACCCTTGAATTCCCCTATTAAACTCTCAGGCGCCGCTGCTATTCGCTCATCCCTCCGTCGCTCGCTCACGTTCGCTCTCTGGGTGTGGAAATGGCGTCTGGAGCACAAACCCTAGCCCTCATGGGGGATCGTCAATCAGGCCAGGACGTTCGCACCCAAAACGGTGAGCTTCGTCTCCCTATCTCGCCCTTGTCTCTTCGTGTACATTCCTCCCCCCCCCCCCCCCCCCCCCCCTGATTTGTTGAGGTTGTTTGTGGGCAGTAATGGGGTGTCAAGCTGTGTCCAACATTGTTAAGTCCTCACTCGGCCCTGTCGGACAAGATAAGGTATGAATTCACACAGAAAATGAACTCGGGCAATTGATTAGTTAGGGTTTGGAGTTGGCGGACTGCTCAAAAATGTTTTTGCATTTGTATTATTGAATCGCTGAAGCTGGCCGACTCACGGGTTCAGTCGGTTCCTTGTGGTTTCTGGATTGCGCTTGTGAATGTTTACCCGATCTGGGCTTGTACTTTTTTTAGGTGATTTTTACTTGTTTATTAACATGGTCGGTTGAGGTTGAGTCAGTTCTTTGTGGTTGCCTGATGGTGCGTGTGGATGATATTTACAACGAAAACAGTATTTCTCGATCTGGGATTGAATGTTTGTCGGTGATTTTTCTTGTGTGACGTGATTGTGTTATGTTTTGAACATTTCAGATGCTAGTTGATGACATTGGTGATGTAACCATCACCAATGATGGTGCTACTATACTTAAGATGTTGGAAGTTGAGCACCCAGCTGCTAAGGTAGGCAACGGCATAAGAAATCAAATCTTAAGTCCATGTTAAGTCGAGGAACATTACTGCTTGTATATACGCATGAGTGTCTTCTTTGGTGAATAGGTTCTAGTGGAGTTGGCAGAGCTTCAAGACCGAGAAGTTGGAGATGGAACTACATCGGTAGTCATCGTAGCTGCAGAGTTGCTTAAGGTAATTTCAAGTGCATAAGGGACTCATTGTGAAATTTTGATTGGTATTTTGGACACTAGGCAAAGTTCAAACAATATTAAATTATTGACGACTTCATTACTTTTTTCCTCTGTGCAGAGAGCAAATGATCTTGTGAGGCATAAGATTCATCCAACATCTATAATTAGCGGATTCAGAGTGAGAATTCATTCCAAATTATTGTTAACTGTTTGGATATGCTAATTACACCCCAATAATTCATTATGAATATGGGTAAATGGTTTATCAATTGTTCACACGTTTATGAATATTTCCTTCTTTTTGTCTTTTCCTGTTCTGGCAGCTTGCTATGAGGGAAGGCTGCAAATACATCGAAGAAAAGTTAGCTGTGAAGGTATGTTGTTTGCAGACAAACTCATTAAGTTCATTTTCCTGTGTAATAAAATCCCTGGCTGCACTGTTGGCATGCCCTCTTAGTCTCTGTGCTGTCCTAGTTGCCTGTGTCTGGTCAAAGCATATTGTGCCTTTAACTATCTATGCCTCTAAGAGGGCATGCCAATGGTACAGAAAATTTGTAATCCAGTAGATTGCATGTCTATGGAACTTCTACATATCATTTTTCAAATTATTGGAACTTGGTCAATATATTTTTGTATTTGAATTGCAACCTCAAAACAATTGTCATTTCTTACCCTCTCGCCTTTCATAGGTTGAAAAGGTTGGAAAAGATTCCCTTGTAAATTGTGCAAAGACTAGCATGTCATCCAAGTTAATAGCTACAGACAGTGATTTCTTTGCAAATTTGGTAAGACACTTGCTTCTTTGCGTTGAATAATTGTTGGTGCTTAAAGGCTTTATTTATTTTATAGAATTCATGCGAAGTGGCTTTATTGCTGCTCTTCATCATTTTTGGAGTGTGAGTTGAAAAGGCTAATTTGAGAATTGTGAATAAGAGGTTTCAGTAAAAAAGATTTCAAATTATGCTGAAAAGTTATAACAGAGCTAGGTGCAGAGGTATATAATAATTATTTACAATTATTTATGGTCCATTTATATGTCTCAAAAGTAATTACATCATCACCATGATACATATTTATTGACTTAAATGTAATTTTTTTTGTTTTTTTGTTTTTATATAATGTTACCCATAACAGATCTCATTCTCAAAAGTTAAACCATTGCCATCTTTAAATGTCAAATAGAAGAATATTTTGGAAAAATGAAGATGCTGAAGAAAAGATAAAAGAATTAAAAGAAAGAGAAAAAGTGGAACTGTTCCAGTCATGGAAGAAAAATGAGAAGAGGAAGAAGGGAGAGAGGGACTAAACAGGAAAGTGTTATAGAATACATGGTCCGGCAGAGAACAAAATGCTGTGCCAGCACTTTTTCCGAGAAGGAAAAAGGAAGTGGAGTGAGGGAAGTGATTTGCAAGCATTTTTTACGCCCAATGAAAATCCCTTTCAATCACTAGAAGCGAATTGGAATTGTCCGAATTCTCGAAATTACACAAATTGTTCCATGATCATTGCCATTCTTTAAACACGCAAAATATTTGTCTTTCCTGCAATCATTACTCATTTGTTATATTTCTTTTAGGTTGTAGAGGCAGTCCTAGCAGTGAAGATGGTCAATGCACGAGGGGAGATAAAATACCCAATCAAGGTTGGTTATTCTATGGGGTCCAATCTCATGTCCCTCAAGGGCTCTCTGGTGTTCTTTGCATTATGAGAATGTGGATTATGATAATTTGTGGTATTGAGTTTTGACAAAATATTCTAAAGGACTTTGCATAGCTTCAAAATGTTCTAACTGTCACTTTTGTTTATATATAACGTTTAATCGTCTTGCTGCCTCACTATTTTCCAGGGAATTAATATCCTGAAAGCACATGGACAAAGTGCAAGAGATAGTTATTTATTGAAAGGCTATGCTCTAAACACAGGTCGTGCTGACCAAGGAATGCCTAATAGAGTTGCCCCTGCAAAGATTGCCTGCCTTGATTTCAATCTTCAAAAAACAAGGATGCAAATGGGTGTCCAGGTTTTAGTTTCTGATCCAAGGGAGCTTGAAAAGATTCGGAAAAGGTAATTAATTGCAGAGCCTTTATTTATATTAAATGCTGTATCATGACCTTACAACTCCATGCAATGTTATGTTCTTTCTTTGTGTTTGTACATTATTTTGCTTCATTGAAAGAAATTTTTGTAACTTAAGTTTAATGAATCTCCCATAGCTGTCAAAATTGTGCTTAGGTGCAAGGCGCAGCTACTTTGCTTTGCCATGGGAAAACCCAGTGCAGGAGACAACGTGTGCAATTTTTAGTGTGCTTTTGGCGTGCCTTATCTACTTGAACACCTTTTTTTTTAATAATTTTAAAAAACCAAAACAATGCCTTTCTGATTATCAGTTGTGCTGGTTTTTATTGATTGATATTAGTGCAACTGATACCATCAACTATGCCCACTAGAATGCTGTTTTCCCGTTACAAATAAATTACTAAGCATACGCGGTCTAGATAATATTTGTTATACATCGTGCTATTTGTTTTAATAAAGTAGGTGCTGTTGCATTCCACTTTCCACTTAAGTTGCTCCAAGACCTCTTGATGCTTTGGGTGTGCCTCTGCTTTTAACAACTATGAAATTCCCTACAATTTAGTATGGGTGAAAGTATCCAGGTTATTGTTCCCTTGAGTAGTGGCTATCACTGTTAGTTGGGTATTTGAGGGTGGTTGGCTGATAAAGTTTAACCAGATCACACTGTTTCTATTGACATGGAGGAACAAAAAATAAATAAATAAAAAAGCATTGTCTGTGGAATGGTATTTTGAGTAGTGGCTATGACTGTTAGTTGGGTATTTTGAGGGTGGTTGGATGATAAATTTTAACTAGATCACACTGCTTCTATTGACATGGAGGAACAATAAATAAATAAATAAAAAAGCATGTCTCTGGAATGGGAATTCAAGGAAAGATGAACCAATGTTATTTTATAAATTCTGTATGTTTTGTCAATTAGAAGTACAATGCCATCAGGGGAGAGTTGTTCTCCCTTTAAATTTGAACTGTACAAATCCTTTAAATTTGGGAAGCAACACTTGCATGCTAATAGGTCATGAAAACATAGTGAAGTTTAGTCTTTTTATGCGTCATAACCATAGATACACACTTGAAAAATCAGAGTTAGATATTGGTTATTATTAATTTTCAATTATTTAGCAAGACAAAAACATGTCTAGGTAGATGGATGTAGTGGTCAAATCCCTTGATTGCTTTGGGTTAAGTGTCGGATTTTGCGGAGAACTGATTAGAAAACACTTTACAACACAAACAAAGCTTGAACCCAATGTCAGAGCTAGACCAGTTTCTTTTGTATATCTGTCCCTCTGCATGGTATTACCTTATTTTATTTTATTTTATTGAAACATGGTATAATGTTTGTGATTGTGGGGTTTCCTTTGTTATAGTCACTACATGCTCCTTGTTACTTGGTTATATTAATGTTTTTGTCTATATGCACGCACACCCACACTTTATGATACTATCTAAAATGAGAGTTCAATAAAAAAAATTCATTTACATTTATCCTTTATATAATTTAACATTGAACTATGTTTTAATGTATTGTTAAAAAGATCCTTTAACAAAGTCGTAGTAAAAAATAATTGAAATGATAAATATCTCATAACAAGTAATTCAAAAGAGTAAATAAATATCACATATTATTTTTATCAATTTGCTCTATCTATATATATGGTGATATATTAGGTTTACGTTTTAAAATAAATTTCAAAAATAAAATTAAATATTTAAATTCAGAGAAGTTTATAAAAAGTATATATATTGTTTACGTTTTCAATAAATGTTGGAAGGAGTTTTTAGTATATTTAGGTCATTATATCTTTATAAATATAAATGAAAATCATTGACTGAATTAGCATAGTATTAAATTAACAAATTATTCGAGTGCTAGTTGACATTTCTAAAGACTTTGTGTTACATGTTATTATTTTGAAACAAACGGTGGAAAAATGATGAAGGACTGACTCTGCATGTATGTTTATAGAGAAGCTGATATGACTAAAGAACGTATTGAAAAGCTTCTGAAAGCTGGAGCTAATGTTGTCCTAACTACAAAGGGGATTGATGACATGGCACTCAAGGCAAGCTTCTCTTGAATTTTTTCTATCAGAATTGAGCAAAAACGTAATAGTTTAGCTGTATTCTTCCATAATTATGTGCATTCTATGCATTCTGTCACATGTTTGATAAATAAAGTGCCACCTTTTTCAGTGGGAAGGATGCTTGGTATGGGTCCTTTTTTTGATATATAATTCCTTTTGGAGAACTTTATGAAACTAGAAGTTTTTTCTTGCTTTTGCATGACTGTGCTATGTAGATGGGTTGTGTCATATTCCTTTTTGTTTTATGTACAATTCTATCCAAATTGCAGTCATCAGTATTAAATTGTTGTGCCCGTATGCTATAGTTAATTTGAACGCTTAAGACTATCCGCTTGCTTGTCATGCTGATACATCTTTGTTATTGTTATTGTTGTAGTATTTTGTTGAGGCTGGAGCAATCGCTGTGAGACGTGTTAAGAAAGATGATCTACGCCATGTTGCAAAGGCTACTGGTGCATCTGTGGTATATTTTGTTGTACCTTTAACATTTACAAGCAGATTTGTTTTTGTTATTTTTCTTTAAAATAAGTTCTATTAATCTATTTACATCCCCTTTAACTGTGGTTTTGCGGTTGGTTATATAGCTGTGTTTCTATGTTTTTAATTATGTATGGAAGAATGAGGGGCCACAAGGCCTTGCGATGCATATAGTTAGTTGATTGAGATAAGTCTAGATCTCTTGGAAAAATTAGCAATGCAAGTAGTAAGAGACTTCCAGTTTTATGCATCTTGTTATATTATGTTGTGGCCTCTTCGGGCTCCCTTTGAGTTGCATGGGATCGTTTATTGATTTTATAACTGCATACTCTAACCCATGACATCCCTTCATGCCGACATTTCTTCAGCCCAAAGCATCTTCTTTTCTTCTGCTGTGGGCTTTGGGTCTCTCATTAAGTTGCATAAGAATGTTTGTTGATTGTACAGCCGCCTAATATAATTTTTTAAAATCATTTAAGCACTTCTAACTCATGTCGTATGGTTGCATGCAAACATTTTAAATTATTTTTTGTTTTAATTTAAATACTTTTTTTTTGGATAATAGCTCCATAATGCCTTTTTCTGGCCCTTCAGTTTAATTGGAAATTGTCCTCAGCTAAGGCCTTTAAAATGATAAACTTGAATATTGGTGGGGGCATCTTCAACTACAAGTTTAAGATGGCATTTAATCATACGGGTTTTAACCTGTTAGATGGCATTTGCTCCCATAATCTTTCTGCTTATATAGCACTTTCTTGCCCTGCTCGAGCTACAGGCTGTATTCTTTTGGTGATTTTTTTTTGAGTCAGCAGGCTAGAATCTTTAAATTTTTTTGTCCTCCAATTAATATTCTTTGATTCTTGCATCTTATGTTTGTTTGGTTAAAATGAAAGTGCTAAAATATGATTTATTATTTGAAGTATTGGAATTTTAAGATCTCATTATCTGAAATTCAGTGCTGAATGGGTAAGTTTGTTTATATTAGTGCAATAGCATCTAAATTGGCATATTTTTCAATGTTATCCTTGTGTAAACATATAATTTTACAAATTCAAATAGATTTTTTTATAAGTGAAGTTTATTAAAAAGTCAAGTACACACGAAATGCACAACTAAAGAGAATACGACAAAAGAGCACGGGTAAGAACAAACTAGCAATCCAGCTTAAAAGGAACAAACAGAAATAACTCAGACAAATAAATCAGAGAGATGAAAATGCTCAAACCTAGCTAAACAATTCCAAAGACATCTGAAAAAAATAAATTCAAATAGATGTTGGGTGGTAATTTTTCAAAGGCTATAATAGTAGTAAAGAATATGACAATTGACACTCAATAAGTCAGATTCAAGTCACTATAGACCAAAATCAGATGCATTAACAATCGTTCTCATCATGCCCTTGTCTGACCAAATTAGTCATGAGTTCATTTAAAACCCATTTATACCAATCAAACATAAGATTAATTTCCTATTTCATCCTTACTGGGTTTTTATGCTCTTTTCTTTGAGTTGTCTGATAGTTATATTTTTTCCCCCTTGTTTGGGTAAAACTTGATGTTTGTCTATTCCTTTACAGGTCTCAACATTTGCTGATGAGGAAGGAGAGGAAACATATGATTCATCCTTTCTTGGAACAGCTGATGAAGTTGTTGAAGAGCGTATTACTGGTGATGACGTGATCATGATTAAGGGGACTAAAACTTCGAGTGCGGTGTGTTAAGCGATTCATTTTCAAAAATACTTTTTAGGGGATTCAGAAGTGAAATTTGTATGCGGTCCTATATGTCAATGGTACTGAATCATATTCCTTCTGAATTCCTCTAATTTCAATGGGTATATCTTTCAGGTTTCTTTGATTCTTAGAGGTGCAAATGACTTCATGCTTGATGAGATGGAAAGAGCATTGCATGATGCATTGTCCATTGTCAAGAGGACTCTTGAATCCAATACGGTATACCCTAATAAATCTTGTTGACAGCTTAATGATGGACCTTGGAGTCTTTCTAAAAGCATTTTTTTGTTAGTAATAAATCCTATATATATATATATATCCGTGAGTCCTTGGTATATGTTATCAGATTCACCTTCTTGTTTATAGTGATCTATATGGCATTACCAACTGCCTCTGCCATTCTGCTTTAACAATTAAAAGTTGAAAATTGTGGTCACCATAAAAACTATTATGTTCACTGAAGCATGTTTATCATTGTTTTGGCTTGTTACAACACAGGTTGTTGCAGGTGGTGGTGCAGTAGAGGCTGCCTTATCTGTGTATTTGGAGTGTCTTGCTACCACTTTAGGGTCCCGAGAACAGTTAGCAATTGCTGAATTTGCTGAATCGTTATTAATAATACCAAAGGTATTGTCCAAGCTTCTAATTTCCATTCGCAGCATTTTAAAACCTTTGATATTGATTATAGTGACAAAATCTGGTACAGGTTCTCGCAGTCAATGCTGCAAAGGATGCAACTGAATTAGTTGCGAAGCTAAGGGCTTACCACCACACCGCCCAAACCAAGGCTGATAAGAAACATTTATCGAGGTACAGTGGCTGTAATATCTTTATTCTTTTTTGTTTTTTTTGTTTTAGATTTCTTTGATAAATTCTCTTCGCAAGTATATTCTTAGATACGACTTGTAAAGGAAACAAAAATCTTCTACTCTGTCTTTTGAGCATTACTTTGGAGCGGCTACCACTACTCTTGTAGCTTGAAAAATGATAGGGATATATTAAGATCTTGCTTTCTAAAATTCTCCACGTATCTATTCCTTTGATAAAGCTTTCTCAACCTAACCCCTTGTTTGCTTCCATTATAAAATAAAGATAGAAGACTTACCATAACAACAATTGAGTCTTTATTCCAAGATTTGGGGTTGATTATATGAACAACAATAAAACTGA
This sequence comes from Taxillus chinensis, assembly GCA_023512835.1. Classification (NCBI taxonomy): domain Eukaryota; kingdom Viridiplantae; phylum Streptophyta; class Magnoliopsida; order Santalales; family Loranthaceae; genus Taxillus; species Taxillus chinensis. The sequence continues at coordinate 16,060,536 of CM042086.1, read as the reverse complement.
TGTCACATACGTGAATCTTATGACACAACTTATCTCTATATGTTGATTCGCTCTCATTTAATCCTTAAAAACAGAAGAGTTAGTAGGTCTCCGTGAATACTATTTAGGATAGAGAATTTATTGATTGATGCAGGTCGATTTTATAGGCTGGTGGGTGTGGTGGTTGTTTTTAGTTTTAATAGTTGAAACAAACTGACCATGACTTTCATATTCCTTATTGCCAGGATGCATAATTTAATTCCAGTCCATGCATAAAGTTCTGTTTGCTCCAGTTATAACTTTGTTCTCATTCCTCATTCGGTGTTTGCAAACCTTTTTGATTATTACAGCATGGGATTAGATCTTATCAAGGGAACAGTCCGGAACAATCTTGAAGCTGGAGTCATCGAACCTGCAATAAGCAAGGTGAAGATAATACAGGTACGTAAAGTCAAACATTCAAAAATATATGGTTCAATTTTATGTGTGTTTGGGCTTCCGTATCCGTTGCAAATCTGTTTACTAATTTGTTGTTTTGACAGTTCGCAACCGAAGCAGCTATCACAATTCTGCGGATTGATGATATGATCAAGCTTGTGAAAGATGAAAGCCAAAATGGAGAGTAGTGTTAGTGTTTGAATGACTTTGTTATCTTTACATATCCGGGCTTGCTCGGTTTTTGTTTTTGTTTTTGTTTTCAAATGCTTCTGTAGTGGAAACTAGGAGGCGGATGTTGGGTCCCCTATAATGTTATTGCTTGGTGAGCGCCCTTGGTCTCTTCGGTTTTGTAGAAGGGTGACACTTTAGTCTGTGAATGCTGTAAGTTCTTTCTGATAGCCATCTGTTTGCTCCATGAAGGCCTTACCAGGCAACAGCCCAACCTTACTCCTTTTCTTCATCATTGTTGTTATTATTGTTATTATTATTACATTTATTATTATTGTCAAAATCAAGAAAGCAAGAACGTGATAATTGTAGATGAAAATAGATATTGACTGAATGTCTTTTTTTTTTTAATTGTATATATATGGAACTAAATCATGAATTTAGCATTTAAAAACTACTGCAAGGGGAGTAATAATCTATATTTTTTTAAATTCAAATTGCCTTTTTTAAAAAAGCTCAATTCTAAGTTTATGGCAAAATGTAAGATGTTAAGTTTTACAAATAATTTCTTGAATTTTTAGTCGCTTATGTGAAGAGCAAGTTACGTTTATATAAAGGATTACGTTATTGTTCCTTTAGTATAAAACAAAAATGGACGGAGTTTTCTTCTAAAAACATATATAAAGTTCAACATTGTAAGAAGCTAATTACATTTACATATTTATTTTACTTTCTTTCATAACATGTAAAAAGTTCTATTAGGTTACTTTACAAACTTACCACAAACTATTATGTTTTATCCGAAATCACTAAAATTTTTGATGTTTTCTGCACAATATAAGGACTTCAAGTCCTATCAACAACTATAATAACAAAACTACAAACAAATGAGCTTAGAAGGTTGTGGTTTTGATATCTTTGATGGGTCTTCTTTGAATATTGTAGAGATCTAACATCTTTTTGAGGATAGGAATAACTTTCAAAGTCTTTGAACAACTTTTTATCTACATAATTTGTATTGTCTTGACCAGTAAATACATTTTTTTAGTGCATAATGGGTTATGTTAGTTGTTTGTTTTTTCTGAAATGTTCTTAAATACTAGTTTGTCCAACTAATTTCTTTTTGCCCATCACTATAATCGATACATTGCTTCAATATCGCCACATGTTGAGAAATCTTTGAAAAGGAACATAATGTTCATGGTCTAAGAAGGTAGTCATTTGATAGTTGTTATATTCTTCCTTAATTGACTTATCTAATTGACCTTAACTGATATTATTTCCTTTGATAATATAGTTGTGTTATCACCTTCGTATTCTCTATTTACTTTTACTTAAACTTTTTCATTTTAGCCTTCTTATATTTTTAAGATTAACATGAGTATCCATTGCAAGGTGGTCCTAGATGTTGATGTGCCATACAAAAATGTTTCTTTCCTCTTTAGAATACTCTTTCTATACAATTTATTGTCTTACATAGCTAGTTAGACACAAAACCTAGTTGAGTGTATAAATCCTTTGGGATGAATACTGTAGTTTTGTAGCCTCCTTGGTGTCTGTTGGGTATCCGCGTTGTCTTCGTTGTTCAAAGGAAGAGATTCTTATTATTTAACTTAAAAGAATCCTTAAGTCTCAAATCAATTATACAACACAAAAACAAAAAAAAAAACTCCCAATTTATTTTAACAATTTTGTATGAACCATACGAGAATTACAAATCTAAGGTTTGTTGGCAATAAAAGAGAAAAAGAGAGAAAGCTAAATCCAGGAATCCATGGTGTTGAATTCCTCCTCCATAACAATCTTCTTCTCCTCATTGCTCCTCTCCTGTAATCATCCGAAAACCCTAAGTGAGTCCCTAACTATCACCTTTCCTTTTGAACCCTCCCTTTCTTCTAATATATATCATATATAGCAAAAATGCAAATATGCAAAAATACTACTTGTGTCATGGTATCATGTAGGGATGACAGTATCCCGGTTCGACCCGAACCCATTTCAAATGTATCGAGTTTTGATTGAAACCCAATCCAAACTAGTGATTTAAGCAATTTGGGATTGGTCAGTATTTTATACCTTATATATCTTTTAAATATATATAATAAGCATGACAATAGTTCGAGTGAGACTAATATTTTTTAACTCAGGCCTAAAATTTTATAAGCCGCCATACACACATCCCGACTCACCATTTGGGCACTAAAGTAATAGTGATCTTTTACAACCGAGCCAATGGACTTTAAGGTGATCTTTTTTTTTTTTATGCTTTATAATTACCCAACTAAAATAATAGAAGTGAGTTGATAGCATAACACGGGTAACATTTTAAAAAATTTATTTTCTCTAAAGACAGTTCACGAGTTTCATTTTATTATTATTATTACGTTTGCTTTTGTTTTACAAAAATGCATGCCATGGGTGGGGCTGAGCCCAACATGGCACTAGACCGACTTCATTGGGCATGTTCTTATCATTCTTCCTTTAAAAATGAATAAATAAATTCTTTTTCTAAAATCATTTCATACGGACACAAAAGATTGAAACATTGTGTTCCCTACACCAGAGTGTGTTGACGTATTTTTATCTAAATTAAGCATGAATTTATTCTGCTCCCATAATTTACGTGGTTGCCTTCCAAATGCACCCCCCTCACAATTGATTAGCCCACGCCCATAAACAAAAAAAAATATATTTATATTTTCAAAAAGGATTAGAAAAACCTTTCATTCAATTATAGCCTGGCCTAATGGCCTATAGGCATTGAATTCTAATTTTGATGTCGTCAAAGTCAAACTAGGTACACGTATAATAAGAAGGGTGGCAGTGGCAGTGGGAGGTGTACGTGAGTGATTGCGCATGCCGTAATAGTTGCGGGATCATGGAGGTGTCTCCGGCCACCGACGCAGGCCACGTGCCAAAGGTGCTGCTGCCCCCACCAACTCTGCACTTTTTATGTATGTGGTGGGCGGCCGGAGATAGCCCCTACGCCCCCATGCCATCTGACAGGCCCTATCATCGATCATACCTACGTTGTGAAATGTGAATTGTTTGTTCATGCACGAAACACATTTTTGCTCAAAAACAAAAGAAATTTTGGGCATGTTTATTTAAAAAATTTGCTTTTAGTCTATCAAATTTATTAATTTATTAATTAAAATATTATTATTTTTTAAATATTTATTATTATTGTAAATGTAAAATATAATAAAATATTTTAATAAATAAAAAGTGAATAGTATTTAATTAAATTTAAATTTAAATTTTTTGTTGTAAAAATTCAGTAAAAGTAAAGGGCATGTCACGTTTTAGATATTCTATTCCAAATTAGTCTTTGGAACGGATCACGATAAATAATACCTGTTGGCTGTTACTATTATTAGCAAAAAAGAGAGTTATGCATGCTCTTACCATTTATTATTTTTTAAAAACACTTTTACTTTGATTGATTAATTAGATAATCATTGAAAAAGCTACCTGATGTTTACTAAAACAAAATTATGAGAACCTATAGGAGCTATCCATGTGTCTTGCTACCCTCAATCATCACGGCGAAACCCATTAATTAACTATAATTCAGCCCAAAATTCAAATTACGTTGTTCAGTTTTTTTTTTTTTTTTTTTTGGGATTTTGATGGTAGGCGCGTTGGTCTTCCTATGTTAATTTTTAGGGTAAATGAATTCAAATTTAACCTCATTTTGAATTGCTTTTACCTAAAGTGGATGTGAAATTTGACAAAATTTTGCTTTCATTATCGAAGGGCCACATTAATATGCTTGCTCCTTGTTATGTAAAATTAACCATCAGACCGTATGGATATAGAAAATATAAAATATGGGTGAAATAATAAGTTATTTTATGCGGTAACAAATATTACATTCAAGTGGGGCTCGTTTATTGAAAATAAAAATCAAGTGAGTCTTACCCACTTTGACTGTTTTGGGCACACTAGACAGAGGAACCTATTGTCCTAACATGCTCCGTTTTTTTTTTTTCTTTTTTGTGTTCCATAAAATATGTTATGAGTGCCAAACTTTTTATTTATTTATTGAAATTGGGCAATAATTTTAGCTCTGTGTCCACTGGAAACTATGCTCTCTTCTCATCTAGTGGCCACATATTCTTCATCTCTAGTCACCTAGATTCTAGAAATGGTGGTAGGGCACTTGTAAAGTCCGTTTTCAAAACAATATAAAATTAATTTAATAATAGATTGATTGGAATTTTATAGTAATGAGTGATTTTCTTAGGTTGATTTTGACTAGAAATCTAATTTCACTTGATAGAGTAGCGTTAAACTGAATATTTTGACGAATTGAATTCCGTCATTTTAAACTATTTAATTCATTAGAGAGAATATAGGGTATATTTAAATTTTTAAATAATAATAATAATAATAATTAGAAAGGGGCGCGGCCATGCTGTTTGTAAGACACGACCGTTTGTGGAGTGTTGATTGTAGCTCTCATTCGTGTGCATAAAATTGGAATGGCTTAGTACCCGTAATAGTTTTGTTATATATATTTATTAAAAACATTTTGAACAATCACATTATCAGGGTGCCGAACTCAGGATTTCAATCCAGGGGAACCAAGACGGACAGTAATATATTAGGAGTGAACCTTGAACATTGAGAGATGAGCGTAAGAGAGTTAAATACTCAAAGTCGTGTGTACATTAAATTATATATTTTAAATTACTCATATGTCTTAGTGGTGGGAGTGAACTTTTTGTGATGACCTTATTACTTTGTATTATATTAAATTATATTTTAAAATATATCAATTTTATTTTATAATATTATTTAAGTTTACAATCAGTATAGGTCATCACATGTGGCATGGGCAGGAAAGACTGATCGATAAAAATATGTCTTTATATATTATTATTTATATATATTGCTTCCCGCAACCAAAATAATATCAATAATTCAAAATTTAATTTAGTGGGAAAAGAAATTCAAACATGAGATTAAACTATTTGATAGGAAACAGAAATAAAATTAAAACTTAAATAGAATGCATATGATAGTCTGCACTTCATATGAGAGTGTTCACTTCTCACTCACTTTTTACGCATCAAAAACATATATATATATATATATATATATAAGAAAAAAAATAAAAATTGAAAGGGGCTACTTCCGCCCCTGGTCGTAAGATCGTAATTGATTAAATAGTCATAATTTCTTTCTTTTTTCTTTTTTCATTCAATTATTTGATATGTTATCATATCATTACGGTTATCCACCAATTATGTAATTTTAGTCATATATAATATTACTCTATATTTATTGATAAATTTGATTTGTTTGCGAATAATAAATATTACATATTAAATTCCTTGTGAATATAGAAAAACAATAGGTTGAACAATTGTTGTGAGTGTTGGAGCATTGTAATTTTACTAATTTGAATCTCTTGTGAGTATATTGGATGAAAGTGTCGTGTGCTACATGTTTAACATGACAAATTTTCTTTGTTCGTTGAAAACAGCTTGTTTAATAAATTTGTGGATCAATTAATTTATGGACTTTCTGTCCATGCGCGATTATTGGTAAGATTTGGAGTATATGTGTGGTCTGAGTTTTGTTCTGCCTTGCTCGAACTCTAAACAGTTGTATAATGGGTGAACTCTTTATTTATGACTTGGCATGTGACGAGCCTTGGGCCTACTTTGGGTTGTTTGTATTAAATCAAGTTCTAACGGTTTCAGTTTACACTTGTAATTGTAAACACTAGACTTAGTGTTTTAACATTGTAGAATCTTTGGGAGAGGTGGATACGGTTTTTTCTACCGAGTTTATATTCACTCTTATCTTTTCTTTTTAGGTGCCAGCATTCATTAATGAACTTGGTGGATGGAACAAGTTCACACGAGCCCAAGTGGAAAATCTTTATTGTATTATTTTCTAATTCCTCTTTATGAAATATTGTATAATATTTGGCTGCATCCTAACTACCATAAATTTATTATTTGGGGTTTTTACTCATTTATTATGTAAATTATGTAACTGCATGCATACATAAGTTTTTATATGTGTGTGTGTTAAGCAGGTGAAAATTCTGTTCAATATTCAGTGTTTGTCTGAAAATTAGTTTCTAACTCTTTAACTTAATGGGTATAATTATGGAGAGTCATTCAATCTAATTTTAGGTAGACCATAAAATTAGAGAATGTGATAGAAATGATGTGTAAGACCTGTTTACATGTATATTATAAAAGATTTGAATTTAAATATGTGATTATAGGTAAATAATTTTGATATATATATGTATATATATATATATATATATAAGCCCTAATGAGGAATAATATAATTAGCTATTTTGCTATAAACTTTCTATACTTTCTTAAAAGAGTAAAGTAATTGTTTGATAGTAAATATTGTAAAATTTCATTAAAAGAGTAAAGTAATTGTTGAAATAGTAAGCGGTAAGTAAACAATAAACCAGTCATTAGAATAATGACTTTTTGTACCTAATGTCATAACCCGTTGTTAACCAGGCATGATGCTGGCTTTATAAAATGACTTCAACGTTGCTTCATTCTAATGTCATTACCCGTTTTTGACTGGGCTCAATTCTTAACTTTGCTGTTGGATCCTTATTTATATATGGGTGTATGGTTAGAGTTCAATTTTATGTATCATCATCATTCCCATGTGAAAAGAGGATGCATTTGCTCATGACTTTTGTTGGGGTTAAGAACAATATACAATGACATCCATGAAGAGTTGGGTTTCAACCTACAAAACGAAGATATCTCGTGGTTCAACTTTTGAAATATTTAAAGATACCAACCTTTGCTTTATATGGTTAAAATTAACTTGGAATTATAGCTTTATTGGCCTCTAATACTCTTCCCTCCCAACTTATGAGGACTACCAATTTTTTTTTTTTTTTGGTTCATCCTATTATGAAGGCCCTTGTTTAATAGATTTCCTTTTGGTTTATTAAGTTTGTGGTAGAGATACTCATTCCGCTGCTATTGTCACATTGCTCTACCCTCTTACCTTTAGGGTTAAGTGTTATTTTTTCTCTGGTCTTGAAACTCTGCAATTTTTCCCTCTCTTATGGTATTAGCCTCTTGAGCTTTTGATGTTTTCCTCTCCCCTCCGCCTAATAAAGTTTTTTAACTCAGTAAAAAAGAAAATAAACCATAAAATTGGTTGACAATATTTACGTACTAGAACTTGAGCAAAAAGACTAGGGTCATAGCAATGTAATAGTTATTACATTTTACTAATTATAAAATTTGTTCATCTCTTTTTAATATTTCCACCAATAGTTTTGGCCCTAAATTCGAGTACAATAACACGCGAAGCCTAAACAGACAATAAGTATTAGTACCTATCCTTTCAATGCAATAATAGGTTATGTAAATCTCTATGCTAGGCAACTACAAGAAAGTCAAGACTAAACTTGTATTTTTTTTTTTTTGGGTAAAGTCACATGTGAGAGCCTTAAAAAAATAGTAAATAAAATACTTATAAAAAGGAAGAGCCGGGATCACTTAGAAACAATGAACCTTCTTATTAGATTTCGCTTAGAGCCACTAATATTCCAGGACCAGCCCTGCATAAGAGCTCCTTTTCTAGGCTCATTGACCTCTTGAGGCATGCATATTAGTACACTAGTTACATTATGAGCCATGTTTTGGAGGATATAGTCTTATACACCCAATAAATGTGGGGTAGGACTATATTGTCTAGTCCTTTTCTAGACAATTGTTAGCACCCTAAAGCATGTATATTATTAGTACATTGGCTACATGATGAGCCATTTTTACTTTTTAAACTTTTTGAGGATTTGATTCCAATGTGTGTGTGTGTGTGTATAAAAAGTTTAGGTTATCCAGAACAATACGGGGGTTGGATGAAGTACAATCCTAAAGCATAAAGTGAAGTATATAAAATAGAATTGTTTTGCATTCTTAATTTGTAGTTGGATTGTATAAAATAATATAAATTAAATAAAGACTATAATAAATATATTTATTAAATTCATGATATTATATTAAAAAAATAACAAATTAGTATACTTATTAAATTAGAATAGATTTTATTTAGTAAAATATTCAAAATATTTTTAAAATTTAATAAACATAAAGTTATAAGCCCATGTATGTATATATACATATATAGAGAATACCACCAGCCGTGTGTGTGTGTAAAATATTACTAATATTAATATTAATATTAGTATTAATATTATAAAAATAAATAAGATTTACCGTGGTTGACTAGTTGTACCGTGCTATGTTTTTTTTTTATGTGGTTGTGGTCTCATTTTCTGAGTCTCACTCCCGCAGTGTTCTCCACCCTTCCCCTCCCTTCACGGCTTCACGTTCCTCCCCTGCTCCTGCTCTGCCTCGCCCATCCCCCAGCTTAAAATAATTTCAAATAATATATATATATATATATATATATATATAATATTTCTTTTCTTTTTGTTGAGAAATAAAAATCAGATGTAAGCATGTATAAAACCAGCTCGTCCAACTCCTCTCTCTCCCGAAGCTTCACAGCTGAACCGAGACTCCTGCTGTGGCTCGTCCAACTCTCTCTCTCTCTCTCTCTCTCTCTGCGAACTCGATGGATATGTACGGACAACAACACGCAGCCCAAGACTTGTTCCGGATTGATGACCTCCTCGATTTCTCCAACGACGACCTCTTCACCTCCTCCTCTGCCGCCGCCGCTGCCGTCATGAGCTCCTCCGACCCTCTTCCCACCAACAATCCGGCCTCTGACCCCCACCGACAGTCTTCCTATGGACCCATTTCCTCCGGCGACTTCTCAGCCGAAGACCTCTATGTCCCTGTACGTCCTACGCATTAAATCGTACCCATTTTTTGTGTGTTTTGTTTCCGTTTCTTTTTTTTTTTCGGACTAATTAAGGTTTACTGTTTTTGGGGTGTGTCCGTCGGCAGAAGGATGACGTGGCCGAGCTGGAGTGGCTCTCGCAGTTTGTCGATGACTCGTTCACCGAGTTCCCCGCGAACGAGATCGCCGGGGGTGTCAGTTCCCGGCAGGACGCGCCGTATCACGGTCGGTCCCGAAGCAAGCGGAACCGAGCCGCGTCGGCCTGGGTTTTCACCTCGGAGCCCGGTTTTCCGACGACGTCCGCCGGGAAATCGAAGAAAAAAGAATCCTATCCGGCGGAGGGCTCCGGGGGTGACGGGACGCCTACGGGTGGGGTGCGGCGGTGCACCCACTGCGCGTCGGAGAAGACGCCGCAGTGGAGGACGGGGCCCCTGGGGCCGAAGTCGCTCTGCAACGCGTGCGGCGTGCGGTTCAAGTCGGGGCGGCTGGTGCCGGAGTACCGCCCGGCGGCGAGTCCAACGTTCGAGTTGACTCAGCACTCGAACTCGCACCGGAAGGTCATGGAGCTCCGGCGACAGAAGGAGATTTTACAGCAGGAGGATCAAACGCAGCGGCAACAGCAACTTCAGTACCATCGCCATCACCAAAACTTCGAGGTCTGCTAATGAATAGTTGTACTTGTATATCGAATTTGGATTGTCCCAAAAAGAAAAAAAAACCCACCCCTATCAAGTGCCAACGCTATATGCTGTAATTTGTTTTTTTTTTTCAATATTCACTTTATGGATACTTTTATATTTTAGATTTTATCAGAAAATAGCAAGTTGAAATTGGTTTGCTTTGTGGTTATTAACAAAACCCTTTGTGCCGTACTTTGTTGTGGTAGTCATTTGGTGTGTATAATCGGCTGACATGAAAATGTATTTATTGTTTAATAATTTTTAATATATTTTATTATGTCTAATGAAAATGCATGATAAATCATCTAATGAATGAATTATTAAATGACGACCGTAAAAAAAATTCTCATGTCATATTTATGGTCTAGAGAGGGGAAATAGATAGGGCGGGCAGAGAGGGAGAGAGAGAGAGAGAGAGGTGGAGCTGTCACATGCAAACTCTGAGTGAACAGCTAGTGGTTCTTTGTTTAAATAGGAAATTATAAAGGTAGGGTGTGTGGGAAGGAACAATTGAATGGGTCATTTATTTGGACGGTGGTGATGTAAGCTGGCGGTGCATGCAGGAATGGGTGGTGGATGTGCTGTGGCGTCATGTGTGTGTGCGCGTTTGTTTGTGAATCGTGGGTTGTGTTGTGTTGTGTTTGTTTGAGAGTAATAAATAAGGAGAATTTAAAAATAATAATAATGTCAGTCCAATGTTCTCAATTAGCACAATTAGCAGAGCCCAATAAATAATAATGAATAAAAGAATATGGGCTCTCTGGTGCGGTGCTGGTGGGCAGTGTTATCATGTTATGTACTTTCCCAGCCGGTGGATCAGAAGGTGGAAGAAGTGTTAAAATAAATATCAATTATTGGTAAAGAAAAACAGGCGGAAGAAGTGTGGGTCTTTTAAGTCCCAAACAAGTGCTTAGCAAAATAACAAAACAAAAGCCTACAAAAATGTGGCTCCCGTGTAGAATTGCAGAGTCATTCAGCTATTGACCAAAATGATTTATAATTTTAAACAGATATCCTTTGGACAAAATTCAAGCAGAAGCACTCCATAGATTGCATGCACTTATTAGAATTCATTCTTCTTTGCAAATGGGACTTATCTCCATTCTCTATATGCCATGCCCCGATTGATTGGTCTGGACTGCCCAGGCACTGCAAAAAAAAAAAAATCATAATAACAAATCCTCATACTGATATTCCATGGTCGCTGATTTTTGAAACCTCCTTGGTCAATGCCTTCTTTTCTCGCTTCGCCGCAGAAGCTAGTTTGGAAACCTGATGACCAGCAAAGGGAAAAAAAAACTCAGTTTTACTGCATCCGAATAGTTTTATGTAAACCTTTTTAAAATGAGCATGCACCACAGTATGCAGACATGCATACTAAATCTTTTATAATGGGAATCAAAATTTAGGTGTACCATGTCACTTCTAGCAGTCTTAACATTGAACCAAGGCCTTTAAATCATTATTTATCACTGAATGTCTGTGTAACCAAGTAACTAGGTAGGTTTTCACTGACACTTTATTTTTATATATGTATATACATATATAAACCTTAAATCAGCAGACGAAGTTTATTCCTCTGTTTCGACTAAAACTTGCCTACAGGCTGAGAGTGAACTAACTATCCACCCAAAAAAAAAGGACTTGCAATGCAAACTAAACATAACAACAAATTCACTTAGTGCAACTTATTTTAAATAAGTGTAATATATATATGGCAACAATGGATAAACTATACTTAAATTCTCAGAATCTGAAACTTAACATCCTTTTTTCCTTGTTCTTACAATTTCATTTTAGTAAGCGAAGACCATACCTGGGAATGAAAACTTAATGCTTCCGCACCGCGAATTTCTCCAAGAATATCTATCAATCCTGTTGAAATATAACCTAATTTAAGGAATCACTTCAAAGTTTGTGCCCATAGATTCCATTTAGAAATGGCACCAAGCATACAATTACCAGTGGCTTGTCTTTCAACTCTATTTGCTGAGCGGATAACACCTTGAATCTGGTTCCCTGCTTGCCTGCAATAAAATTGCAAGTACTGAATATGAGAATCCAGCCAAAGAAAAATAAAGGAAAGGATCCGTTGTCATTCATATACAATTCCAAACCTTAGTTTTGTTTTGCCTCGCATCATCTTTTCTTCAGCCAGCGATGCTGCCTTCTAAAAGAATTGGGAAAGAAAGAAAACCCAGAAAACAATTATAGATATATCTTTATGAGCTGCATGGAATACACAACTTCTTGGTTGGAAACACAACATGAAAAATAGTTTTTGATGGATCGAATCTTTTCTATGGCTCAACTATCCCTGATTCGCTTTGTGATTCTATGACAATAGGAATATAAAGGAGTGAAAATCTCGGTGTTAATATCAAGCAAGCGTTAAGGATAGAAGAAAAGTAACATGAAGGGGGGAAGAAATGGGAGCAATTGGCTTAACGAGGAAGATGAAAGGCATTGTGGGCAATCGTTTTCTGGGGGCCTGTACATTTTCATCCCTCTGACCACTGAGGAGTGGTGTCTCCAGGGGGAGCAATCATCTTCTCGTGTCTTTTCCATGTGAAACATGTGAGTTAGGTAAACATCATCGTGTCTCTTTTCCTTTCCGTCAAATAAATCGGGTCACAAAACCCTTTGAATTGGTTCACTCTGATATATGAGGTCCTTTTCCTATATCCACTTCTTATGATTTTAAGTATTTTGTCACATTCGTGGATGATTATTCTCGCATGACTTGATTATATTTAATGAAAAATCGAACTGAAGTTTTCTCATGTTTTTAGCAATTCTATTATGAAATTCAAAATCATTTTCAAGTTTCTATTAAATATTTGCGATCTGATAATGGCAAAGAATATCTGAGTACCTTCTCTAGGTTTCAACCCTTTCTTGTCTCCCATGGTATTGTGCTCCAATCTTCTTGTTCTTATACTCCTCAACAAAATGAAGTTGTTGAACGGAAAAATCATCATTTACTTGATGTTGCCCGATGTTTGATTGTACATATGCAACTTTCTAAATCTTTCTGAGGTTATGCGGTTCTTACAACTTCTTATTTGATTAACCGTATTCCCTCGTCTGTCCTACGTGGACAGGTTTCCTATTCCATTCTTTATCTCGGTATTTCTCTTTTCTCTCTTCCTCTTCGTGATTTTGGATGTGTTTGTTTTGTGCAGTGCCTTGGTCCTGGTCGGAATAAATTGGATCCCCGCTCTGTCAAGTGTGTTTTCATCGGCTATTCTCGTACTCAGAAAAGATATCGGTGTTACAATCCCTTGACTGGTCGTATTTATGTCTCCGTTGATGTCACTTTTCATGAGAATAAATCTTCACTGGTCACACATATCTTCACTGGTGACCGCTTCACTGGTCACACATATCATCGCCGAACTCCAGCTCCTGAAGTTTCCCCCACATCAATCGACGTCTCGTCTTTTGAGCCGCCTATGGAACATGACCTCCCTATTGCTCAACGTAAAGGTACTCGTTCTTGTGTTGGTCGTCCTATTGACCGTTTTGTTTCTTATACTGGTCATGTTCGCTCTCAGTATCTTATGTCTCACTTTGTCTCCACCTCCAAGTTATCTCCTTGTTTCTCTGCTTTTGTTTTCTCTATTTCATCTCTGGTTGTGCCTCGCAGTGTTGCTGAAGCTCTTGCTCATCCTGGGTGGCGCCAAGCCATGAACGATGAGATGCAGGCTCTTCGTACTAATGCCACATGAGATCTCACTCGGTTACCTGCTGATAAACATGTTGTTGGGTGCCGTTGGATTTTTACTGTGAAAGTTCATCCTGATGGTTCACTTGAACGATTGAAGGCTCGTTTGGTGGCTAAGGGCTACACTCAGGTTTATGGTGTTGACTATGATGATACTTTTTCTCCGGTAGCCAAGATTCCATCTGTTCGGGTGTTTCTCTCTTTAGCTGTTCATTATGGCTGGCCTCTTCATCAACTCGACGTCAAAAATGCTTTTTTCCACGTAACGTTACTGAGGAAGTTTATATGGAGCAACCACCTGGTTTTGTTGCTCAGGGGGAGAATCTGGTTTGTCGTCTTCGCAAGGCTCTTTATGGGTTGAAACAGTCTCCACGGGCCTGGTTTGGCCGATTCAGTACAGCTCTTATTGGCTTTGGTCTTTAGCAATGTGAGGTTGACCATTCTGTGTTTAGCTCCTCTTCTGCTGCCGGTTGTGTTCTCTTGGTTGTATATATGTTAATGATATTATTGTTACGGGTAGTGACAAGGATGGCATTCAACGCTTGAAGTATTTTCTCCAGACTGGGTTTTGCACCAAGGATCTTGGTCGTTTGCCCTATTTCTTGGGGATAAAAGTGGCATATTCTGGTTCCTTTATCTCTTTGTCGCAACGAAAGTATGTGCTGGATATACTCGATGAGGTTGGGTACTTAGGCGTCAAACCTGTTACTTCTCCTATGGATCCAAATGTCCGGTTAGATTCTGAGCATGGTGATTTGTTACATAACCCTGCTCAATATCGAAGATTAGTTAGTTAAACTATTTGGTAGTGACCAGACCTGATATTGCCTTTGTTGTAAGCACTGTAAGCCAGTTTATGAGTGCTCCTCGCACTACCCACTGGACTGCGGCATTGCGAATTGTCAAGTACTTGAAGGGAGCACCATGACGAGGTCTTCTGTTTACCAAACAGGGTAATCTCGATATTCATGGTTATTCTGATTCTGATTGGGCAGGATGTCCGATTGATAGAAGATCCATTACTGGTTATTGTGTATTTCTTGGTGGAAATCTTGTAGCATGGAAAAGTAAGAAACAACATGTGATGTCACGATCTAGTGCAGAGGCCGAGTACAGAGCAATGGCACATGTCACAGGTGAACTAACATGGTTGACAATGTTGTTATCCGAAATTGGCTTACCTTCTTCATGCGCCTCAGTATTGCATTGTGATAGTCAGTCTGCTATCTATATCACTTCTAATCCGGTGTTTCATGAAAGGACGAAACATATTGAGGTTGATTGTCATTTTGTACGAGAGAAGGTGCGGAACAATGAAATTGAGCTCACACATGTTCGAACCGAACATCAACTTGCTGATCTTTTTACTAAGTCTTTAGGGGGTAATCGTGCACACGAACTTTGTAACAAGTTGGGGTTGTTTGATATATATGCTCCAACTTGAGGGAGAGTATTAGGAAGACAATTAATATATATACTATATCAGTCCTATGTACTATATATTTTATATGAGGTTCACCTCTTGAGTATAAGAAGAAAAACATTCTCCTCGCTCTCTTAATAAATGGTTTTTTTTTCTATAAGAAATTTGGGTACTTCAAATGTCGGAAATTCATAAGATAATATTTTATGCTCATAGGAATGATCAATAATAGCCAAGAGGGATCAGGATAATTTATTATGGTAATTTGTTGAGAGTTAGAACGGGATTGAGAGTGAGATCATGTTGGACTAAATATGAGAGTCAGAATGCAAGCACAGCCAAATACCTATCTGGATCAGTTTCCAAACGATCTGTTATTCAAACATACAAAAAAGAATAAATACCTCCAACTTCTCACTTTCAGCCCCTAGAACATAAAGTGATTGCTTCAATTCTTTTACTTTGGCATCAGCTCGGGACATCAAGGCCTGCATCAAGAATTGATTCAATTGAAGGATAAAGTACATATATTCACTTCAAATTATAACATAGTTATAATCACAACATGCTTGCAGTCGCATGGTGAGTTATAACACAATTGTACATGTGAATAATAACATCATAAGTACACATAACTAGCATATGCCAACAATACCGATTACGTTAACAAGATCAGTGCAATAATTAATGTCTTCCTATTAGTTAACGAGATATACGCGGCAGCTACTTCAATTTTGCATATACCAAATGGATGATGCCAAAGGAAAAAAAATTGTCAGAACTAAGTGAACCGTGGAAATAGTCTCCAGGAGAAGATATAACCTATTGTTTCATTCAGCAATTTTTTATATAAGACAGAAAGAAGCAACCTAGGATAATTATGGAAATATGATGAACCTATGCTGTAAGGCAACCGAAAAATCAGTAGATTAACGTTAAATATTATCATGCTCACCTGTTCACTTACAAAAAGGCGAAGTGTGCGGTTATATAAAAAACGTCTTGGCCCTGCAATTGAAAACAAATCATGGGTTAGCATTTAATACGATGTCATGCGATCTAGTTTGCATTCATTTCTGCTAGGTTTATTTGGGCACAAACTTCTTATTAGAAACATATGATGCAACTGCAATGAATATCACATCTTAAAAGTTATGCTCGGTAAATAACGAGTTAACATGGTTGGAAGACCTAAGGATATTTTTAACATTCAAAATAAAACTCAAAGCCTCTCTCAATAAGCAAAACATCATAATATATATATATATATATATACACGACTTAAAACTCTGTAGAACCATACTTTTCAACCCCAGAAATGCTGCGCCAACAACAATCCCAGATGTAGCCAATGGATTGGAAGAAGCAACAAGAATACCCTCTGCATCAAAAGTACAGAAATAAAATAAACAATCAATAATATACCCTCATGTATGTCAAAGAAAAAAAATAGAACAAATAATGATAAAAACAAACCACACAGACACACACATACAGACATACCTTTAATCTTTCCAAAAAAAACATCTTCATAAACATGATATTCAGCCTTCACATCTTTCAGCGATTCCTAATTTCAAACATTTTTATTTAATGGACAACAAGCAAGCAAAAACAGTTCAAAATTCAGGTGCATAAACACCGAGCAATGCCAAAAAAAAAAAAAAAAAAAACTAATCCAACCTGAATACATACCAAGAATAGTAGAACCCTAATTTCTAAAATGATCTAACTTTATCTCAGTGGATGGGATAAACATTGTATTCAAGTAACATCCCAACATTACATTTCTATTTCTTGGTACTCAAAACCAATTCTCTGTGGATTTATTTTTCAAACAAAAAAAATACACCTACCAGACTTTCTAATTCGTTTTTGCTTTTTACCATCCAACGTTTCTCGGCAACCAAACAAGAATAATACGAGGTACAATGTAGTTGAGAGGGAAAACTTGAAGACTTACGATCGTTTGATGAAGGTGAGCGGAGGAGGTGGATCTAATTTCCAAGAGGCGAGATTGGGAGGCAGAGACGAAGGAATCGACGGCGTGTTGGATGGTTTTTTGAGCTATCAGAGCTTGCTGAACCGCGGAATCGATGACGATCCAAGGTGGGCTGGGTTGTTGTAGTTCTTGGCGTTGGTTGCTCGGCTGCGGAGGCGACGGCGGCGGCGTGTCGTCGTTTTCTGGGACTGGAGGGAGTTTCAGTTTCTCTCCTCCTGACACTGTGACCGTCGCCATTGTTGTGTTCTTCAGCTGCCCAGGTTCGTTGATGCCTTGATGGCCCATGGTCCGTATTTTATTTATTTGAAAACCGTGACAGCAGTCAAACGGGTCGGATCTTAATCCTTAGTCGGTTAGTTATTTTCCTCTACCCTTTTTATTATAATAAATTTAGGTGTCCCGATGATATATCTACAAAATTTTTGTAGTAGTTTTAACGTGATTTTATATATTTTTTTTTTAAAAAACATTATCTATCAATACCAAAACAATGTAATATTGATATATTACATATAAAAAAAATAATGTAATTTTGATGTATTTTGCAATTTCACATTATACTTATCTTGAGTTTTTGCTGCACCTCTAAGTAGGAATGGACAACATATACATGCACCTATTATCCTGTTCAAGTGGAGGCTGATTGTAGTTTTAAAACATGATGCATCTATTTAGGTAGGGGTAGATAGTTGGTAGCATGATATTTATCTTACTTAATTTGAATGGTTTATTATTTATGAATTTTAATATTTTTAAATATTATTTATTATTATAAAATTAAATTATTTTTGATTTATTTATGAAAAATGATATAAAATTTTGATGTAAGCTAAAAATATTTAAATATTATGAAATCTCATTTATATAATTTTAAAACTTGATTTTACACCTTAAACAATGATGGACCGCGATTCCGATAGAGGAGGAATTCCTACTTCGTTGTTTTTTTTTCCTAATATTATTTGAAATCATGATCTAATAATGTTTGTAGGATGATTGATAGAAGAAGTTGAGATTCTTGAAGAAAATCTAAACCCGCTAGCAAAATGATCTACACACACCATATGGACACGCATTGCGAGGCAATGGAAATATTTTCATGCAGCACTTTTTTTTTTTATGTAGCACCTCTCTTTTTTGTATACTTATAATATATTTTTGAAAAAAACACTAGTTTTTCGGGTTTTTTTTTTAAGTAAAATAATTCAGAACGCCGAAACTTTTTTAAATGTAGCACAACTAAATATTTTCATGGTAATACCTAACCTGGAGGATGTGGTCGAGTTTTTTTTTCAAGTAAGACATGATTTACTGGGAAATCATCAGACCTTAACCATTTTTCATTGAGCAAAAACTAGACAGTTGAACATCAGACCTTAACCTTTTTTGTTCTCAGGAATACAGCAAGCAATATCTAACTTTGTATCATTGGGAGCTTCCAAAAATTCTTGAAGATAGATTTGTATCATTGGCATAAAACATGTTTCTGCCCTTAATTGCAGCTTATAGAGGAAGTGTTGCTATTGGAGAAAGAGTATGTACGCCTTGAACATATTATTTCCTGGGTTCATAAAATTTGGGTATGCATTTACAAGTGACATCAACTTGTTCCTCCTCCAGGCAGCTTCTCGATGGCTATACACATTGTCCCATGGGGCATTGGAGAGTTAGCCAAATATGTGAAGGACCGGTGTGGGAATCCACCAGTGAATATGACTGAAAATGGTATGAAATTTGAATTTTGAATCTAACCTTTACTTGCGGGCCTGATCATACAAAGACATTTAATGTAAGACTGAAAGACTGAAATACACCTTACTTGCAGGGTATGAAAGACTGAAAGACATTTTGAATCTAACCTTTACTTGCAGGGTATGAAAGACTGAAATACACCTTTTATATCTCTAGACAACGCTTTGCAGGATAACAAGGGAATTAGCTTTCATAGGGACTATCTCTCAAACTCATCTGCCGCCATGAGGTAATTACAATCATTAGAATGACACATTTGGATTGAGATATATGGAGGGAAAGTAAAAACTATATAATTACAGAAGTTTGAAAATACCACTTCCTGATTCCCATATTATCCAAAGGGAATGCATTTTAACACATCCGGGGGAAAGTAGGAGAAATCATTCCCCCTACCCTCCTAATAACCCAACAAAGCATTTCCAGTTGCCCTAACGGCTAACAGCCAGTTATGTGTGAACTTTCAAAAGGCTTCCATTGATAGATGGTTCAAAAACATTCTCAGAACAAGTGCACATCTTGCCAACTAGTCATCTTCTTCCGTGCAAACAACACGTAACACCTACGTTCCTGGACTTACTCTCAATCCTAAACAGAGTTAAATTTGGGCTTGCAGCCTTCCTTACCTAAAAAATAACTTCAGGAATAAAAAAAACGTTCAAACTAAATTGGAGGGTGCGCCGGCCCATGTAATAGTGCAACACAAGGGCGACACGCAAGAGGTCAGATGGCAAGCCACCCAATAAACTCTTCCCTTTAAAAAATTAATTTAATATCGTGTGAGCCAATGGCCCACATATCAGATATTAAACTGATAAGAACAGATACTACACTTGATCTTAGCCAAAAGGCCGAGAAAGGTATGAGTTGCATAGGCAGTCCGGCAATTAGTTTATAGCACGACCCGGCTTCTCTTTTTCTGCAGTTGGTCCATGTGGGACAAAAGAACAGTCTTTGAAAACACCTCCACACACCACTTTCTTTGTTTCTTTTTTAATCTACTCTCTTGACTAAAAAATCAACCCCTTCTTGCTATCACGACGGAAACTATGGTTTCGATTTCATTTTAAATTCTTCAACTATTAAACACCATGAGTATACTACTCATCTGACATT
Organism: Taxillus chinensis; assembly: GCA_023512835.1. Taxonomy (NCBI): domain Eukaryota; kingdom Viridiplantae; phylum Streptophyta; class Magnoliopsida; order Santalales; family Loranthaceae; genus Taxillus; species Taxillus chinensis. The sequence continues at coordinate 16,040,425 of CM042086.1, read as the reverse complement.
GACAAGAAAACTTGATTTGGGGATTAAGATTCACAAAGAAGGTTACGCTATGTGCCATTGCAACCTCGTAGCTAACGCTATCTATGTACTGCGACCTCCACCGAGAGACTCCCCCTCCGCTCGGGATAAGGTTTTTATCACAGTGCATGCAAGCACGGTGGTGGAAGATTGAAGAGGGTTTTACTGGATGGATATATATATATACACACACACCCCAACGGCCACGGAGTAGTACTGTAGGAGTTGCAGCATGTTGGAGGGTTCCTAGCTGGGATGGAGATGATGCTGGAGGCGAACGTGTTGAGAGGGTGGCAAGGCTTGCGTGGCTGGTGGGGTGTGTTTAGGTGTGTGTGTGTATAAACATACTGTGGTGATGAATGGGTGGTGGTTTTTGGGCGTGGATGGTAGCACGAGGTGCATATATGTGTGTGTGCGCGTGTGTTTGAATATTCGTGGTTTGCAGGCAAGGCAATGTATACGTGCGTTGGATAAAGAACGAGTAGAGATGATAGTCATAGTACTGCGTGCATGATGGGATCTTGGACGGCGAACGAGGAGGTTCCAGGGAAAGGAACGCCGGTGGGAGAGGCTGGCTAGAGTGGTCGTCGGGGTAGCTGGCACGAGATTACGCAATGGAGAGAGAGAGAGAGAGAGAGAGAGAGAGGGGCACGTGCACGCAGCCGCCAGGGCAGTGGCACTACGGAGGTGGCGGGGAACCGGTGAGAGAAGCTTGCATATATGCAGCTGCCGGTAGGGGCGAACCCATCAATTTTGAAATATTAGTTGTATATAATTATACACACATAGTTTTAACCATCTACCTATTCCTCCCCTCTTTTGTTTGCCATATGACCGACCTCACATAGCCGACACATCAGATTCTAAAAAGTTAGACATGAAACTAAAGTCAGTGAAAAAAAATGGAGTAAAAAATCGCGATCTTGATTTTTACCTTGTAACCGAGACTGGAAGTCTGCAAAGCCACGCTCTTCCTCCCCCACACATTTTACTACGAAAGATATACTCGTGTGTAGAAACACATTTTGCCAATGCCACATATATCAAGTGACTCAAACAAACAAATGGAGCCAAGATACGGTAAGTTGTGGATTGATTTGCACCATTGTGATTAGTGTTGTTTAAAGCAACTTAGCCTTTTTTCACTATTTAGTCATTGTTCTTTCCTCTGAGAAGACTCGCGTTGCTACTAGCTACTGGTGTGGTTGCCTGTTTAGAGAGTGAGTCTATTCTATTGTTGGCAACTGTACCTTAATAAGTTTCACACTCAACCAAATCTAAGCATTGAAGGTTTTTTTCTTTTCTTTTTCTTTCTTTTAATAATTCTACACCGACAAGCATATTTAACTTTTTAGTATGTAATAGATAAATATATACAATAAATTTTTGTCGTGAATTCAAATTTGTATGTAGCTAGCTTGTTACCTAATTCAAGATCATCTGATTTTTTTTTCTTATGCTACAACCTAGGTGCTAGTTTGTTGCTTGAGCAACACATGAACACAAAGACCCGTGACTAAAGCAACAATGGAAGCTGACCAAGTAAATATTAGTGACTCAAGAAATTGAATGATGTGGAATGCTTTTTCGCCTCCTGACCACCATCTTTTCCAAGCATGGTAGAAGAACATGCTTCAGTTCCACCAGCCATCGAGCAAGCAATACAACAACACACGCTGGGAGGGAGATAAGAGTTTCACCTGACAAAATCACTTCTTTCGTCCCTACGCAGCTTAGAGCATGTAGTAGTAAGCTAAATTAATTAACTAAATTTACACTTAACTTGCTTATTATAATTTTAACTAATAATACACAAATAATATATCATCTTTTTTTGTTAGTAATTATTTTTCTTAAATATTCTGCTCAATTTGTAAATCTCTAGCCATTCGGATTTGCTTCAACGATTGGGGTGGATGTCGTCATTGTCATCGTTGGAGGTTGAACTAGAGTGCAACACACAGATTCGAATTTTTGTTTCCTTACTGTAGAATTCAAATCGAGAGTTTTATGTGCAAAACAAATAGTGGCATCTTATGATGTTTCAAGGGAAGGCGACTCATCAAGTCAAACCAGATACACTCAACAAGACAAGAAAATTTGCAATCCATTAGTAGAATATCCGATCCAGGGATAGCTAAGAATCAGATCATCGCATTTTTAATGAGTACAAGAATCAGATCACAATATCACATTTTTAATGAATAAGAATCAGCATTATGAATAAGAAAAAGAACACTTCATCTCAAATGAAAAGGCTTTTTATTCCCACCTGGCATACTTAATTCAAATCTTACGGAACACTACTGGGATAGCCTGCTAAATTTCTCCGAGATGGTCTCTGATTCTCTGAATTGGGAAAACAAACTCTGCCGAGTTGTTAAGACTATTGACATAGAAATAGTGTGTGCATATGGGTCTCCTTCTGCATGCATACTGGTATAAAAAAGCGTGTACTTTTATACTCCCAACTACATTTTCGCAAGAATTCAAGAATAAAGTCGGGGAATTAACTCATTTGACAGACTCACCAGAGCCCCACATTTTGAAAGTTGGGACAAGTATCATTTCATTAACTGAAAACTGACAATAGAATATCCAAAGAAAAACAAAATTGTGTTCCAAACATTCAGTATAACTGAGAACCAAAGAGTTATCGCTGCTGATTAATAATGTAAAAACAGCTCAATGTGCTCCATTTTCTATGATGTTAATGCATTCGGAAGCAGCAGCTGCTTTTAGGCCTCCTTACGCACAAAGTACAGCTTACCCATGACATGGAGAACAGCTACAAATGCTATGAAGCCAATGCTCATGACAAGAACCACATTGGGAGAGATCTTGAGTCCCGGGGCATCATCAGTGTAAAACTGCAGCATGGTTCCACTGGCCCCTCCAGCAGGCCCTCCAGCAGCCGTCCTCCTCCTGCGCATGTTGGCAGTAGCAGCTGCACTTCCTCTCGGTGCTCCACTCATGGTTTCTGCAATTTGGGACTGAAAGTTCAAAAGGCAAAAAAAATAAATCTTTAACCCCGAGTAATACAAAGAATGAATATAAAGGTAAATGCTTTACTGCAATGCATTAGCATACACTGCCCACAAGTGAGCCCCATATTCTTTAGAAGTATATCAATACCCTCAACAAGAAAGGACATTATTTGAAACATTTCAGAAAGCACTAAAATGAATAAAAACATAACATATAAAGAAATATTTGAGAATACTTGGGCAATATTTAGATAATAGATTATTTGTGGAAAATATTAAATGAAGTGAAAGGAAATAAAATGTGAAGGAATTTTCCATTCCATTAGAAACCCTTAGAGGTTAGGATACTCAAGAACTCCTAATTATCAAAATTATTGAAATTAACAATTAACAATCAATTTCATTTATTCCCTTCATGAATTTGTCAACCTTAATATTGTCCGGAGAGACTAGAGAGGAATGAAATAATAAGATGAATGCCTCTATAAAAACTACAGCTGTTCTTTCCTAGGCGTGACATCCAATGGCCAAGTTCCATTCATCAGCAACCAAACAAAAGCACAAGAAAACAATTGGGACATTGAAAAGGCCCACCACGGCAAGGAGGGCGAATCTGAAACAACGCGTCCTCAAACTCTACGCTCAATTCTGTGTTAACTTTACCCAAAATGAGGTTACCCTGGCTGGTCTCTATAGCTAAATCTTCGCCTTACCCACAACCACAAGTTTTTTTTTTTTTTTAAATCCAGTTAATTACAAAAGCAAAACCAATGCGCCCGCCTTAATAAGGGCTTCTTGCAATGTTAAATGGAGTTAAATGATTTCAGAACATCAAAGTTTCCAATTATCCTCAAAAAAAGGAAATATCTAAAACCCTAATATTATATTTCGCTGATAAAATCTATCAATCAAACACCATAGCTTGCGTTGGGGTATACAGTAGTTGCGATAGTTCTACCAGGTTCACGATTATAAATGCCAATAAGCCATGGAAGATCCATAAACCTAATAAGGCCTAACATGGGATTAATCGTCAAAACATGGCACCTTCAATAGATCTGCAAGATCTATATCGATAACGCAAAATAGAAAAAAAGTTACACACACACACATATATATGTAAGGAAAATAAGTAAGGATCATATGATTTTACCTACGAAACGAGAAAAATTGGTCGGAAATGGCTTGCCTTGGGAGTTGGGAGGCTCTCTGACTCTCGCGGTTCGGAGACGATGAAGTGGTTTGGGAGGGTAGAGAGAATAGATTTTGACCCAGGATTTTGGTATTCCACGTATTTAAAAGCCTTTTTTTCTTCATGACGTATTATATTAATACATATAATTTTGCCTTATTACTTACGACGACGTATATATTAAGCGCTCCCTCTCCTATATTTTTCCCTTAAATTTAAGTTAAAATGACGCTTTTTAAAATTTTATTCCTTTTCAAAAACAATCTTACATTTGATTTTATTATTAAAATAACATTATTAAAAATAATATTTTATTATTTTAAATTTTATGTACTCAAACTTTTTTAAAATAAAAGCATAGAAATACTCCTATCAATCATACTCTTAGTTTATGTATTTTATTTTTTATAAGTTTTTAGAATTTTTATTGAATTCTAAATTTTAAAATTAATTTATGTTAGAATAAAATATATTTTAAAAAAAGTATAAACCAGTGATCATCTCTCCCACATTTTCCCCGCCCAGCAACCCATCCCCCTCTCCTCTCCCACGCAACTATCACACCCTTCCTCCCGTGTGCTACAAAGAATTTGAAACTAAACCATCGGTCGGTTTATGTAGTAATTTGAAACTAAACCAAAGACATTCGGTTTGAAAAATATTCAAACCAAAACCAACCTATGAAAATGAAAACCATCGGTTTTTTTGGTTCGGTACATAAAAATTCGGTTCGATTCATCGATTTTTAAATTTTAATGACAAAAAAGAAATAATGACAACCATCAATTAATATTAAAAACATCAAAGTTTAAACAATCTTTTAATGCTACAAAGAAAGTCATGTCAATATAACATCATAAACAAATTCTACCATTGGCATCATACATATTACATAGAGAAAGAGAATTTTAACATTGTTCTTATGTGGGCTAGAGAGAAAGATTGTAGCAACAACAAGCAATGTACCACTTTCCCTTGAAAATTAATCTGCATACTCTCACACTCACAATACTACACTACTACTCACGGACAATTAAAGAAGAATGATTCCCCACAGCTGCGTTCCAAAGATGCACTTAAAATTAAACAAAAAAAACTAGGATATAAATACAATAGCATATAAGTATGGGAATTTAATTCAATAAAAAAATAAGAGAACAAAAAAAAAAAGCAATTTGAATACAGCGCATGAAAGAACTGCAAATTAAAATGAACCAAAACTACTTTGTCATTAAACAACATTATAAAAACAAGAACAAAAAAAACCCAAAAAAGTGCACCACAGTTTTGTATTTTTGAAAATTAAATTGGGAAATATTGAAGCAGCTCATCTGATAAAATCATTTAATTAGAAATATACACACACGACCAGAGAGAGCAAGTGAGCACTTATGGATAAGTGAAAAACTCAGCCTTTGTTTAAATCAAAATATCAAATTCCATATAATTTCTCTCATCAACAACCCCATACGTCCCACACATATACTATTATAAGTCTCAAAACTAATTCGTTTCTAAACTTTTAACATTTCACAAATCTCGGATTAATGAAAAGCATATCCTAGAAAACGATCTAGATTATATATATATATATATATAAAGGAAGTGTTGAATTGAGGCAAGAACAACTACTAGAAGGCAGTGAAATTGTAGAAACCCAGGATAAGGATTTGAGTAATGGGTGCCTCCAATTCGAGGCAAGTTGTTATGACACACATCAACAACCGTAATTGGTCGTGAATGGGCAAGCTAGATCAACCCGGATAGACACAATTCCTAAAATAAAACAACGTTAGTATTTACAAAATCTGTAATAAATGAAATAACAATAAAACGGAGGGCCTCGGCGACGGGCCAGTCAAGCACTGACGGGTCGAGAACGTTGGCGAATGTCCTGCTCTCGATGGCCCTCTCCACGTGTTGTGTCAAACCCACGGCGGAAGTAGATCTAATGCAGCAGAGACGACAACATAGAGAGAGGTTCTTACAGGAGGAAAGGGATTATATAAAATACAGGGGTAGAGAGTTGTTTTTGCAGGCGGAAGTAGATCAAACGATTATCGATTTTTATGACTATAGAGAGAGAGAAATCAAGAGAGAAAGAGAGAGATAAATATTGAGATTGAAGCTGAGAGAGAGAGAGAGAGGGGGGGGGGACTTACAGACCGTGGAATGGAGATCGGTGATGATTGATCAGTGAAGCCGTGAAGGTGAACTGGTGAAGGGAGAAAGAAGAACCGTGTGTGTCGGCTGAGTCGTGACCTAGGATAGGAATAGAGATTAGAGGAAGCGATCACGAGATGCCGCCGCCGCGCTAGTGCTTCGCAGTATATGCACGACGCAATAAATTTTAATCCTCGGTTCGGTCGGTATCGGTTACCGAATAGGAGTGAACCGTGGACCGACCGAAACATATCGGTTCTATGATTTTTAAAACCAAACAAATCAGACATAATTTTAAAACCACTTACTTTCGGTTCGATTCGGTACGATTCATTTTTCGATTTGGTTCGGTATGGTTTTTCGGTTTGGTTCGGTATTTGCTCACCCCTACCCCGTGTGCTTCCCCAACAAACATTAGCCATCCCCCCCACCTTCTCAGTGGATGAACGACGTTGATCCATCCCCACCCCCGCGATGGCCCATGTCTCTCTCTTTCTCTCTCTCTCTCTCCCCCTCCGCACGGTAACGACTGATCTCCCACTTGCCCTCGGTTGTGTGATAGCAAACACGAGCAGCGTTGATGGGACTATAGCTCAACAAATTTGACGAAAATGAGAAAATACTGTTGCTCGCCAATGGTTTTGGCGTTTGATGATATCAATGCTGCAACGTTTTCTTATATATTCATCATATTTTTGAGGTTTGATGTATCACTCTAAGAGCTCACTTGAATAGAATTTATAGAAATGTTTACTTATAGGCATATGAATTAAAAATCTATTACAAATTTAAAACGAAGATAAAATATAAATTAAACGAAAAAGTAAGCTAAAATGAAAGAATTATAGTCAAAGTATGAAACTTGTTCGTCAAGGCTTAAACATGTAACAGACTATATTACGTGCACACACGAAATGTTAGTGAACGCCAAGTTCACGCTACATGCATGGCATCACTTGCAAAATGAGCATGACACCGCGACTACCTATATAGTCTCGTAGAGATCCTGCTCGCATTTCATATTTAAACTTGGCTGCCCCACTTAGTATTAGTGCAACATCTTCAGATTAACATAATTAAATTAATAAATTCAGATTTCAAAGTATCAAAAATTATGGTTGAATATATTAAGGTGTACACGGGTCGATTGGGAGGTTAAATCATCAATTGATACGTCCTTAGTGAGTAGCAAATTTTTTTATTAACAAACAAACTCATCAGCCTCAATAACTAGTGAGTTTGTTGAATAAAGGATGAATGCAAACTAACATACATGATAGATAGAGCAAATGTTAACTGTAATATCTACTATAAGTTTATATTATAATCTAAACTTTTATATAAATACCTAAAATCTCTAAAATTCATTATAATACTATAATATTATAAGTTTTTAATAACTCAAAACTCACTCTTATTGAGAGTCTTATATTAATGATTGATCACAAATTATAAAATTTTTATTATTATTAATTTTCTTCTAGTTTTCTCGTGGTGGGTGCACACCATCATATAATGTTAATATTTTAGAACATATTTATTTCACCTGTTTTATATTTTCGTTTTCAAAATATAATAATTATTTTTAAATATAAAAAACATAAAACTAAAAATAATATAATATTATTTTTATTTTATTATTTTCAGTACTCAAAAACAGTTATTATATTTTAAAAACAAAAACAGAAAACGGTCCAAGACAAAATATCTTATTATCACTACAATGATCGGTCTACGAAGGTTGAATTATTTTTGACTTTTATTTTTAAAATATAATAATTATTTTCAAATACATAAAATTAAATATTAAAAAAATAAAAACTTATTTTTATTTTTTAATCATAAAAATAAAAATAATATTTTATTATTTATATATTAAAAAATAACTATTACATTTTAAAAAAAACGGAAAAACGGTGAAAAACAAAAAGATGCAGTGCGACAAACTACAAGCTTTTTGAGACTAAAAAAATGATTGACAATACAGAAGAGTTTGTTTATCTTTTTTGTAGAATTCAAATCCGGAGTTTTACGTGCAGAACAAACAGTGGCCTATTATGATGTTTCAAGGGAAGGCGACTCATCAAAAGAGGAGACAAGAAAATTGGCATCCATTAGTAGAATATCTAATCGAGGGATAGGAAAAATATTATTACAGTATGGCATTTTTAATGAGTACAATAATCAGATCACAATGTCACATTTGTAATGAGTAGGAATCAGCATCATGAATAAGGAAAGAACACTTCATCTCAAATGAAAAGGCCTTTTATTCCCAACCTGGCATCCTTCATTCAAAGGATCACTACTGGGATGGCCTGCTAAAATTCTCCAAGATGCTCTCTGACTTGGGAAAACAAACTCTGCCGATTTGTTAGGATCACTACTGGGATGGCCTTCATTCATGCCTATTTTTTTTAAAGACAATCCACTCATGCATACCATGTAACAAATAATCAAAACTTCATACAATGACAGTTTCACAAAAGCATCTAAATATACTAACCAAATCCAAGTTTAATGGAAGGTGAAAAAAAGAATTCCATTTTTTATCACCTCTGAAATATATATATATATATATATATATATATATATATATATGATTTCTCAGGAAGCACGAGATAAATCAGCCGCAATCCCAAAGAGTCAATATGCAGATGAAGTTATCAAGTAGCTATTATTTGCATTTATCTGAGCTGATAAGAGTTTATCTGACCTTAAATTAGGTTTCACATGTGATCTGATGAAGTTTAAGTTCAGTGAGTCAATGGATGGGTTATGGATTCATACCCACTCAAATCCAAAAAAATAAATCAAATTCAAGAAGGAAAAAAGACCTCAAGGGTTAAGAAATTCAACAATTCACATATTGTTGACCCGAAATACTGTGAAGCATAACCACTAGCTCTCATGCAATGTTCGAGTCAACTGCTGAAGATAATAATAAATGAAAGAGAAAACACTCCCAGCTATATTTGTAAAGAAACATAGTCAATAAACAACTCTAAAACCACATTCCAGGGCTCTGAAAGGTTAAATAGTCAATAAACAATTCTACGCCTATACTCTAAAAGATATATATATATATATATATATATATATATATATATATATATATATGTTCCTTGAGAATAGACGTTCAGATACTTAGATATGTTACCTTTAACCATTTCAGCTCCTAAACCTTGCGGCATGCCAATTCCTTGACAGCAAGCAATAAGAGTTGCATGAAGGCTTGATAAACATTCTATCTCGAATCTCATACTGCAGATAATTCATCAATGCATGTGTCCAAATATAAATGAATATAAAGAGAAAAAGGAGTGGATCATCAGAATATGGGCCATATCCACAGTAGGGGGAAATAATTTGAATGAAAGGGAGTACAACCAGATTATATTAAGACTTCGGTTTCAGAGTCACCTAGTGCATAGACCTACCCAATACAAAGGATCTATCATATCTCTCCTCGTCCATATTAGAAAACTATACCAACATCTTATATACATAAAAGGTCCAGGAAAAATAGTTATTTCAGATATATAAATTCATTAAATTGCTGAATCAAAAACTCTTCAGGGCTACTTCCATGTGGCGGTCTCTACAATGGAAAATTATTCTTTTCTGTTGATTACATTTGCTACCAAGTGATAATAACATCGATTATGGAATATGTAGTATCTTTCTGATTGGCCAAAATCTTTTTGCGGCTTCCGAGAGATTCATAGAAAGACAGGCTATACAGAAGTCTAGTTCCTAAAATGCAAATTAAAGTCTCATGACCATTTAAAAAATCTACCACCTTTTCTTCTTACTCCATTCCCTGCAAGACTTGATGACAACAGAGACTTGGAAGCAGCTGGCTGCCATTTCAACTCTACAAGGACAGAGAACAATTCTGCTACTGCTGGAGTAATTTCACTATCCTTTATATTTTTACATGATACTACTCTAAGCCTCTGAAGTTCATTCCACAAAAAAACCACATTGTCAAAACCTTCCATTGTCAGCAAGGAACATCCTTCTAAAGACAGGCATTTTACCCTCCTGTAGGAAAGCCACACATTAAACTCTGTTAATAATTTTTTTAAAACCTTTATCAGTAAAATCAAACCAACTTTACACCAACCAATGAAAGGTTTAGGGATTTTTTATTATAAAAAATCAAATAACAAAAGATGTAATTATATATTGACGATGAACTTAGACATAGTTATGAAAGCCAACTTTCCATGTCACATGCTAATGTTATGTAAATTCTTCTAATAATATTTCCACTCACTGATAGCAAACTTAAGTAATCCAAGTATCTTGGTTTACATGAGAAGTTTCCATTAATTGTCCAGTAAAAAAATTAACACAGACAGAAGGATTATAAAGCCCAACATATCATGCCACACGTGAATTATGCTCAATAGGCAGAAGCAGGTTCCATTATTTTTCTTGAGGATTTCGCATTCCGTTCCTTCCAATGCATAAATTAGGTTCTCTCTCTAAGCAGACTCCATTTTTTTCTCAACAATCTAGCATTCTGTTCTTTCCAATGTGCAAACTATGCTCTCTTTAAGCAGAAACCATTATTTTTCTAGAGGATTTTGAATTCCATTCTTAGAATGTATAAGCCAACTGTATTTTCCAATGGGCAATCTAGCCATCTCTCTCTCTCTCTCTCTCTCTCTCTCTCTCTCTCTACAAACACCAAAACTTAGAATGTATTTCTCAGATCAGACCAGTATCAAGCATTATTTTACCATTAAACTTGTATTTTACTTCTTGTAATCTCCTATTAGCAGAGTTGATGGGCCCCATTCAAGAACATACTATTCACATAGATAATGATCTCAGATAAGAAACTATTACGAAGTTTGCAATGGTGAAGTCTTATCATTAACCAAATTAATGAAATTGGGCTTTGTTAAGGCATTTTAAATAAACACAAGAATTCGGTAGGCTTAAAACATGAAACAAAATCACTATGATCATGAGAGCCCATACCTACAAACACTTGCACTGCTAAAACTGTCATTGTTCAACCCCCAACAATCTACAAAATTGATCTCCCTAACAGCCTTACAAACCAGTAACAATGCTCTCACGCTCAGCTTATCTTTCAGTTGGCATTGCTGCAGATGCAATTCTTCAAGCATTGAACAAACACCCAAATGCTCATCAGTCCCCGGATTTAAATCAATGTTCTTGCAAGACTGAAGCTTCAAAGTCTTCAGATTCACACAATAAGCCAATGCAGACAACCAGCCACCATCCATCCTATGATCACACAAGGTCAACTCCTCCAACATCTGGCAACAGTGACCAATGGCTTTTATCCCGTCATAGCTCCCTTCACACCCGACCAATTCAAGCTTGACCAACCGCTGACACCCTTGCGCCAAAATTGTCAATTCAATATCTGTAACCACAGAACTGTAAAACCCATCAATGCATCCAATCAACTTCAAGATCTGCAGATTCCTACACACAGAAATGGCCTTCAAAGACATTACAGTACAACAATGCAGCTCCAATTCTTGCAATGTCGGGCACATCTGGGCGACATAGGACAAACCCTCCGCACCTGAACCGATCAAAGCAAGCTTCCTCAGATTAGGGAACCCTGTAGCGAGCTCTCGAAGCCCCTTATCAATCGCATCCGGCGGCATAAAATCACCCTTGCTGATAAACCCGTATGGAGAAAACTGAGAATCGATGTGGGTCGACACCAATCTGTGAGTTGCCGAAATTCCATAATTCCTAGGGGGAGAAATGCAAGAACTGACCAAATCGAGATGGGTGAGATTGGGGAAACGCCTCACGAGTCGACCCGATTTGAGAAACTCCCAATCCAAGACCTTCAAGGACCGAACCAGTCGACCCTGGAGACTCAGCCACCGCTTGCATACCAGAGAGCTGGAGCCGCCATGAGGTTGTGGGACCTTGGAGAAGACGAGAAGCAGAAGCTCGTCGGAGAGGACGGCGGTGAGGTCCTGCGGATACGGCGGCTGCAAGGAGAGACAATGGAGACGCATCTTGAGAGCGACATGTTTGAGGGCGGATTGTTCTTTGAGCCAGTCGTCGGGGGAGACCGGAGACCTAGGCTTAGGGTTAGGGTTTCGCTCCGGAGAGAGGGGCATTTAAGGTTAGGGTTAGTGTTTCAAATCTTTGACGGCGATTGTTCGCCGTCGCGGTCGCTGTCGCGGTTGCGGTCGGTAGCTTCTCTCGCTGGAATCTGTACGATTTTCTTTCTCTCTCTAGAGATTGATGACAATTACGAGGAGACCACCGCGGAGCCTATTGATGATATGGTTTGAACGGCAAACATTTGCTTACCGTTACAGGCGGGGAAGGAGATCAGATCTGGTGTAACAGCGATGAATGTCACATTTACGAATACCCAACCGTGTCGAGTTCTATTTTTTTGAAAAATTTAATTCAATGCGTTTTTAATAATAAATAGTATGTCGTCATAAAATGTAATTCAATTAAGCTTATAAAATATTTAATATATTTTATTTAAATAAGAAAAATTTTATTTGCAGATAAGTTAAGTTGAATAGAAAATGCGTGAATATTTTTTTTTAAAATATCAATTGAACGGTAATGAAAATGTCTCGCACAAATTACTTGCAAAATTCATGATGCATTATTCTTTAAATAAATGGTGTAATTACTATATTAAAATTTAAAATAAGACAACCAAGTATAATTTGTTAAGCCATAAAAATATTGATTGTAATTTTATCATATGACACTGGGTATATTTGTTTCTATTTATATTTATATGCTTGATTTAAAAGTAATTCAGATTAAATTTGTTAGATGAAAATTTTTACGCTTACATTTTAACTAGTTTTAGATGAATTTTTGGGTTTAATTTGTGGTTAACAATTTTCTGTCATTATCTTTATTTTTTATTTAAAAGAATAAATAAATATTTTAAAAATAAGTTATTAAAATATTTTTTAAAAAAAAATTTAGTTAGTTTTAAAAGTTAAATATAAATAGAATACCTCGTATATGCTCTTATATAGAATGAAGCTTATAACTCACGGAACAACTTCCACTTTTGTTTTTTTGTTTTTTTTGGCAAAATTATCTGCACGGTTCAAATTTTCTCTATTTACATTTCAAAAAAGTTAACATTATTATTCATTAGACCACTGTTGATAGTTGGTTTACAAACTAAGTTATATAATTGACTTTTGATTTATGGCCTATAACTTTGGATCTGAGGATAGTTAGAAGAACTAAATATATAGTTGAAAATTGTTGTAATAGTGATGACTTATCATCTCCTACAAAATAACAGAATAAAATATTTGTATTGTATGTTAAACTATTAATTTTAAATTTTTACTCAGATTTTAAAAATAACATAAAATTTTAAAATATATATTATTATTAAAATTATACACTAAAAGAAAATATAATAATAATAATATATTATACATAACATACCCGACAAAAAAAATTCTCTACATTAGTTAATAAAACAAAATATTTGAAAATTTTATTTTATTTTATTCTAAGAAGAAAAACATGTTAAATCACAGTAAACAAATAAAATATTAAATTAAAATATTAAATAATTATTTTATTAACTTGCATTTAAAATATAATTTCAACAATATGAGCATCACTAGTCCATATCAATGTATCATTTAAGTTTATTTATTGTTTTTATATTTTTTGCTACAAAATTATTAATTATATTTGTATAATTAATAACATTTTTGATCAAAAATAAGATTTGATCAATTTAAATTTCGAAATGTTTTCTCTAAAAGCTACTTCTATTATACTGTTAATAATATCTTACATGCAATCAATGCATTATGAAAACAATTATCTATTGGCTTAAAGTAATTTGGCATATCAATTATTTCTTTGTTTTGTTGGAAAAATTTTATTTGAAGACGTTTTATTCTAAAAATAAATATCTACTGTTAATACGAGAAAGCATGTGATATTTAAGAATTTTTAGAATGAATGTTTGACTTTTTAGATAAAATTTAGTAATACGTGGGTGTTTGAATTATACATTTTCTCCATCTGGTTAATATACTGTTTATAAAAATTATGAATCTAAATAAATTTATATTATTCACAAATATTTTTAAATTATTCAAGTTTAATATTTTTAAAATAATAATATACTATCAAACGTAGCCTTGGCGTAGAAGACTAAAAAGGCCTATGAGATCGGACCATTTTTGGACTACATCATTTCAGTAATTGGGAATCTTATTTTTTGCTGAAATTAGGAAATACAAGCGAGCTCTGGGAAGGAGCATGGAAACATGGAGAGAGAGCTACCCGATGGAACTAGCCGTGGCTGAAAATAATAAACAAAACGTGAATAAAACTAACTTTTAGACTGATTTTTCAAACTAGCCTTCCATTTCAACCCTGGGCCAATTTTTTGAATAATTTTGATGACCCAACTTTCATACTTTAATTTGTCTTTTATCGTATATGAGCGTACTATTTATTTAAGAAATTAATATGCTAATTTTAATAAATCAACAAATAATAAATGAATAAAAGTTTGTAAAAAATCAGGAAAATGTAAATTAACAATAATATAAAGAGACAAAAAAATAATTAATTCATGTGTTTGGAGTTAGAGCACTCCTAGTAGGCTGTTTATTATTTTATATTATTTTATATTATTTTATTTGAAATTGCATTTGACGAGGTCCGTCATCGTCGTAATATATTTATATTTTACCAAATTGTTGAGCCTGCTAGTTGGAGTAATAAAAATAGAGTAGCTAGATTTTATAAAAGATAAATTTTTGGTTAAATTTTAGCTAAAGTCTGAGGCTATGTGAATGCTCTTATTGTTGCATGTTGGTATTTATGAATCCTATACACTATAGGCGTAATAAAGAAATTAACAAAAAAAAAAACACAAAGTGCGAAATTAATTACTAATCATTCAAAAACTTGTACATTCCCTCGACACGTACCATATAGCTCGTCTTAATGTTAACTTTTTCTCAATTTTGTATTTAAAGATGACCTGGATATTGTGGATTCTAAGGAGAGTACAATAAGCTTTGAATTTGTATATAAAAGTGGTTTATTTCTCAAGAAAAGTAATTAACGAAAGTTTAAAGAGGCAATACAAGTTATACGGATAAACAAAAAGTTACACTATCTTTGTGTTTGACAAAACCAACGGGCAAACAATAACTTCTTTAACAAAGTTTTATAAACACCAAAACTAATTCAAACAGTTTATTTTGGTTATTCACTTCATTTATTTTCTGTTTGAATCAAAATCCATTGTAATAAGAAAAAAATGATAATAGATATTCACTCCATTTATTTTCTTTTTTAACCTATTTCATGTCATTGTAATTTATAGTAGATTACTGTTAAGTATACTAATATTCTTTAAAATTTTATTTTAAAATGAACTTAATATATTATTAGTTTGTACTTGTATTTATAAATAATTTATTTTGATATTTCGATATTAATGTTATTTTATTTTTAAATTACATTCAACTATTTTTTTATTTATCAATAATTGTGATGCTTAAAATATTATTTTATAACTAAAACGGTTTTTTGTCACATGAAAAGCTACAATTTATGAAATAAAATATGCTTTTTACTATGTAAATTAAATACAATTTTTTAACAAAAGTTAATTTTAAAAGATTGCTTTAGGTGAAATTATATATAAACATCTATTTATATATGATAAAATTATATTTAATATATTCAATATATATAAAGGAAGCAAATGGAGAAGTCAATAATGAGGTTCATATGGTTGAGTAAACCTGAAATTGTCATGATATCTTTTAAAGTTGTATAAGCCGATGTAACGAACCCAGAATAAATAATATTGTGACACGCAAAAATTTGTTCAGAGCCTAAGAAGCTATTGTGTTTGAGAGGTAATACGAGACCCGAGTGGCCTCATAAAATGCAAGCCATGTGTGCCGGACACGCTAAAAAAATACTTCCTCAATGTTGCATATAAATTAGTTTTTAAAAAACCAAAAACCTACAAGTGGTATATGGTTGTCACTAAAAAGGTGTTCCATAATATCAAAAATCTTTTCGATGTAATGTGATCAAGCGGTGTGTCTTATGATGATGCGTCATTATTAGATTAAAATATAATCATTGTCACTCGATTATTGAACTGGTGTTTAATTCAAGATGTGTAAATTAAGGGGAAGTTGTAAGTAATAACTTAGTTTTATATGTATATTTTATACTTATAATGTAGTTTGACGTGTGAGAATAAAATATTTATTCAAAAATTATCTTATATCAAATAAAGCGGGAAAGTCAGAAAGGTTTATATGGTAAAGAAAACTTAAAATTATTACAACAGATTTTAAAAATGTAAAGACTTATGTGACAAATCCAAAGTAAATAATATTATAACAAGAGAATTATGTTTTAACTTGGTCGTATGATAATATATTAACAAATTTTCCTGCTATAATTTAATTATTAGTATTTTTTATATATTAACATGGTCAATATTATTTGTAAAACTTTTAGTTGTTCTATAGACTATAATTAATATGATAAAGGTCACAATATTTTTAGTTGACGAATACATGCTCTGGGTCGAGCAGAAGATTTCATTCAACCAATGCCGCTAGAGTTGAAATTCAATCTTTTTTCTTCTCTTTTATTTTCTTCGCTAGCAGACACGAATTTCACGACAGACGACACACATAATTATATGCATGCGTACGACACGCACTGTCAGTGAGTAACTGACAGGCTCTTGCACTGCAACTATCATAAACGGGTTGAAGTTAACATGCCTAAATAAAGTAAACGTTATGCGACTTCCCCTCGTGCCACCCAGTGGTTTAAATAATTATATTATTTTTTAAAAAAATGAATACAAACAAATTTATATTATTTATAAATAATTTTAAATTTATTCGTAATTTTTAAAAATAATTATATTTTTAAAAATAATACCTGCAAACTATTTTTTGGTGTGGATGCTATTGGCCGTTGCAAATAATTTTAGGGATCAAAGGCAATGGTGGCGCCTTGGCGACCCCAGAATAAGTAACATAAGCAGCATAACAAAATTTTAGGGTTTGTTTGATTAGAAAGTTTTCAGTTTTTATTTAAAAAATGTGATAGTTATTTTTAGATATAGAAAATAAAAAATAAAAGAATATTTTTATTGTAAGGATTATCTAAATTTAAAATATTTTATATTATTTTTTGTTTTTATATATATAAAAATAACTATCATTAAAAAAACAAGCTCATTAAACATGCTCTTAGATTTTGCATAAAACAATACTCGTAACAGTTATGCGCATTTGCTCTCTTGGAAGGATTTTAGATTTTGAATCATATTTAGAGGCATTTTTGTTTTTGTTTTCTTGTGGTCAGATCATTTAACTAGGGGCATTTTTGAAAGGTTGTTTTTAATGAAAGAATGTATCAAGAAAATAAAAATGGTGATAATTAATTCTATTTAATGCACGAATTTGTGGGTTTATTTTAACCCAATCATCTATTTTATTTATTTAGTTTTACTTCAAATTATATTGACTCCTTAACATATGTAATTAATTTCATCACGTTAATATATACATATATATTACTTATTTCAAAATATCAAAATAAAAAATAAAAAATAAAAAAATTGGGAGATATTTGTTACTATATGTTTTTGGATCATTTTTAAAAACAATGAAACCAACATGAGTCTATCTTAATTTAATAACAATATAAACTAGAAATTAATTTTTTAAAACTATGAGCTTCCTAGTGATTTTTAAAAGTTATTTCTAACTATTTTATATATTTTTTTCAATCTAAATTTAATTATATCTATATATTTTATTTATTTATTTATTATTGGACCCATTAAATATTATTATTGATATTTTAAAATTTAATTTTTAAATTATACACTCATTTTAAAATATTTTTTTCTCTTGTCAAATATAAATTATTTATAAATTATAATTTAATACCAACTTTAATAAAATTCAGAAAATAATAAAAAACAAAACTCATATCAAATTCTGAAAATTAAAATATAAACTAAAGTACGTTTTTAGCTTTTATATGCCGGTCCAAAACACAATTTCTGTTTATACATATTATTTAAAATTGACCGCCCTAATAATAATTTTCTCGCTTGGTCCCTTGATACTCTCCAGCCTCACAACCCAAAGACCATGCACATGACATGCCACTTTCCTTCCACTTGCTCATATAGGTTGATATATACCCATAAGAAAAATCATATACTTGCATACCCATAATGGCCTCTCATCCTTTCTTTTCTATGGTCCAATCCTGCCTTTATTTCCACCCCTAATATTCTTCTTATCTTTAAATTTTCCTCAATTACAAACTAAATTACTCACCTCCATACACACACACACACAAACCAAAAAAAACACACATTTTTGGATTCCATATCTGTCAAGCTCATCCATCTCCTCCTAATTAAGTTAAACTACACAACACCCCGTCTCTCTCTCTCTCTCTCTGTCTCTCTCTCTCTCTCTCACCCACACACACTGGCACACAGGCACAAACACAAACAGAATGAGTCGGTGCGTGGCAGGCTCTAGCCCGTTTGACTACGAAATGTCGGAGCTGACATGGGAAAACGGGCAGCTCGCCATGCATGGCCTCGGTCCCCCGCGAGCGCCCTGCAGCAAATTTCCCGGTTGGGAGAAGCCACGCGCCACCACCGGAACCCTCGAGTCCATAGTCGATCAAGCCACAACTGCCTTCCCTTCCTCCAGCAAGCCACCGCAACTCCACCACCCTCACCCTGCCGCCGCCGAGCCAGTGCCCAGGTCGTCGGAGCGCCACCGCCAGGGCGTCACCGCCACCTCCGCGCCGCCCCTGCCCAATATTATTCCAGCAGGAGCCATGGTCGACGCGCTGGTCCCGTCCACCTCCGAGACCCACCACGCGCCCCTCGCAGCAGGACCGTCGACGGAGGACGACTATACTAAGGCGGCGTGTGGGTCTCAGCTGAGCGGCGGCATGGAAAGCGTTACTCTTGGCGGGAGTAGCAGTAGGCACGTAACGATTGACACGTGCGGAACGGACTTCGCAGCCGGCTTCACTTCCGCTTCGCGGGGGTCGCCGGGAAACACGGACTCGGGGAAACGTTCCCGGAAAACACCCTCCGGCGCCGGCAACAACGACGGTGACTCAGTTTGCCACCAAAGAGCTCAGGCAAAATTAGATTTAATTTGAATTTACATTAACATTAACATTTTTTTCTTTTAGAGGGCGAGTATTAATTATGTTATTTATTTTGGGTCATGTAATTTTATTCGTTTTTTTTCTTTGATGAAAATGTAATTTTGTTCGTTAATTAAGAGGGAGGAGGCAATTAGTAGAAACGAAGGGGGCAAGAAGGCAAAGGGAAAATCTTATGGTTCAAGTGGAAGTAGGACGGCTTTTGTTCACAACCAGTCAGAAAGGGTAACCCCCTCTCCCTTCTTGGTCACGAATTCTTTTTTTTTTTTTAGTTATATATATAATTAACCACCTGTATATTTATTGTAAGATAATAAATAAACCTATAGTATTTATTGTACTGTTGAAAATATTGAAATATGTATAGGTGTCATCTTGTTTAATTTTTTGTTCCTGAAATTAATATTACAAAGTTAAGTTAATAGCTTAGCCAAATAGTTGTAGCTAGTTTAACCAATCACTAGTTGTTGTTGTTGTTATTTTCAGAAAAGGAGAGACAGGATCAATCAAAGGTTGAGGGCTCTGCAAAGGCTGGTCCCGAATTCCAGTAAGGTATATATGGAAGCTCCTTCCAGGTTCATATATTTTATTTTTTATTTTAAATTTCATAAATGGGAAGAAGCTAGAAGAAGAAGAAGGAAAAAAAAAATGAAAAGAAGAAGAGGAAAAAAAAACGCGTGGTCAAGAGTTGGGCCATTGGCAGAAAGTTGCTGGGTGTGGAGACAGCAACACCATTGGCAGTTGCCACCACACAAAGGCCCCTATCCCCAGGGTGTGGAATACAGCCATTTTTGCCTTGTGCTGTATGCTTTTGGCGTTATGATCACCCTTTTATTAATGACTTCAGTGTCACATCATTGTTTCACATGTAAGTGTGTAACAACACCCCCACACATTAATGCTTTCAAGCCATTCATCTGAATATGCGATGGAGGTCCACCCAGAAAGAGAGCCAATGGCACGGTATGACTTGGATGTGCATCGACTTTTAAAATAATTGAGAATAATTTTTAATTATATTTCAAAAACGTTTCGAGTTTTTTAGAATAGATTTCAATCATAAATTACTTTTTATTTTCTATATAAATATCTAATTACTCCTTGCATTATTAAAATAATAATTTTTTTATTTAATAATAATTTTTTATAATTTAATATGAATGAAAAATAAAAATTACAAAAGACAAGAAATATGTGAGAGAAATAAAAAATTTATAATTTAATAATCATATAGAGTGGATAAAAAAAATACGTCACATATAGAAAATAATTAAATATAAGACTTGTGATAATATTTTTGTAACTTTTTATTTATTTTTTCATAAATAAATAAAAATAGAGTCTTATAAGAATTTACTAGAATTAAATTTTATGCCCATGCTTTTTGAAGTATCAAATTTAGAGTAAATTATAAAATTCAATGAAAATAGTTTACTTTAAAAAATATTCATAAATTCTTATTTTAGTATAACTTTATATACATGTGACTTTATAAAAGTACGTGCTTAATTAAAGCATGTGCTTGATCAACCATGTTTTTTTAGGATATTTTTAGGCATATTTTATTTTAAACTAATAAAATATAGATGCTCATTTTAATCACTTTTTAATAAACTTTTATTTAATTTTAAAAATTTAAATATATTCTAAAAATTTTAAAGATATGTGTATATAGAGAATAAAAAATATTATAACTATTTATTTAATATTTGAATTATCTGTTATATATATAAGATATCTATTTATGATTTTAATTATTTATTATAATATATTTGATTGCAATTTGAATTATGTTTATGAAATGTTGATGTTATTTTATTAGTTTAATGTTAAACTACTATAGATGTACAAATTTTTATTTTAAAAAAGAATGACTTGCAAAGAATATTTGTAACCGTTTGTTAAAATTATATTGCAAAGTTAAATTACAAAATGGTAAAAAAATCAATACGGAATTTAGCTAAAAAGGTAATAATGGTTTAAATTTTTTTTTACCATTAGTATTAATCTTAGCAAATTCAAATTTGTAAACTCTTTTTTTTTTTAATAAGAAGGTGGCCTCATTCAGCAAAATAACCCCTATATGTGTGTGGCTTTGCAGTTATCTGTTGATTGTTGGTATGTAATTAATATATTTGCAAATTGCTACTTTCAGACGAATACAGCATCAGTTCTTGACGAGGCGATAGAATATCTAAAGCAGTTACAAGCTCAAGTTTATATGATGAGTACAATGGGCATGTCACCCTTGATTTTCCCTCAACTAGCATTGCAACAGCAGCAGCAACTCCAGTTATCTATGATGGCTCCTACAGTCATGGGCATGGGAATGGAAATGGGTATGGGATTGGGAATGCGCATGGTAGATTTGAACAGGCTGGGATGCCCCAACATTCCTATTAGAGTTGCTCCTATGCCACATCCCACAGCATTCATGCCTGAACCTTCGCCAAGTTCTTCCACATTTTTCACTTGTCCATCACAGGTAATTAATTATTTAATTCAAAACTTCTATACTTTATATTGAATTTTTTGGGTCTCGGGAGTAATACTCCTAGCCTTATATTAATATTATTTAAAATTTTCAAAAATAAATTATTAATTAGTATTTTTTTATTCAGTATATATAATTTGGGAAATTTGGTCTGTAAAGAGACTCTTACCTATACCTTGTAGTTCTTGTTGAAATATTAATTGATCACTATGTTGAAAGATTTGCTCATTTGATATGCAGCCAGTGAACATGGATGCCTACAACAGGATGGCCGCATGGTACGAGCGGCCACAGCAACCACCACCGACATCGAAGGACCGACCTTCATAATTTTCTTCTTCTAAAGTTAGTCATATAATTTATAAATAAGAGTATCACTGCTTCTTACATTATTCTAATTTTAAGGTACGTAGACCAACCATTAGACTGACCATGAGCTACATTTCATAAACGGTTATACGTATATGTCTAGTGTCTAGTGGCTTATTTTTAAATATGTACAGTAGCAATTTTATTTTAATACCAACATTCAATGGTGGTTGCATTGTCTTAATAAAGATAAATTGATCCTCGGTATACATATACTTTATCAATAATTAAAATCAATCAGATAAAGTTAGAGTGAGTGCTCAAATATTATATTTTCAAGCAGAAACAATATTTGAGTTATATGTTCGAAAGTTATTTCTGCTTAAAAATTGGATCATTCAACATTTAATATTGTACCCAAAAACACTGTTATCAAACAAAAATAATTTTCGAACAAATGTATCTGATAATTTTATTCAGTCCAATATTAGGAGTAATACTTTATTTATATGCTTATTTTACACACCTATATGGTAGTAACCGTAATGGTGTAGCATAGAATGATAGAGCTAATAGTTCTTAAAAAATAACTAAAATAACAAGAAAAGGAATAAATTTTTTAACATATTTTAATATAATTGTTTCAACATAACTTGAATGATTAGTGGAGTTCAAGTTTGCTGCAGTGGATTCACTATGTGATTTTTTAATTTTTAATTTATTTTAATTGTATTTATATAAAATTTTATCCGTTAGATTATTATGAAATTTTATTCAATGAATACATAATTTAACGATTAATTTTTAAAATTAATAATAATAATATAACAAAAAATTTAAAAAAACATGATATAACTTTTGTTATAGTGAACTCAAACTCTGATAAGTGACCAACCTAAGTCCTCCATATATATATATATATTATTAATTTTAGAAATCTGTCCACCCACCCCTTCACCAAGTCTTTTTCTCAATTTATAAATATCCTCTACTTTCCTTGAAACACAAAGACCAACACACACAAATCACCACCACCGCCATAACCATCCCCCCCTCACCGTAAATTTTGTTTTTTGCGCAACTGAAAGGTCATTGAATTCGGTGACAAAGCATGAATAAATTACTTTTCCTTGTTTTATTTTCAAAGATCAACTAAAATTTTATTATATGTTTTCAAACTAAATTAATTTTGTTCTTACTTTTTCCTTCATTTTACTTTCAAACGTCAATTTTCATAATAATTCTTTATATGGTTTAAAAATAAACTAGTTTTAATGGCTCAAGGAAAAATGAATTTGAATTTTCCATATATATACTCAAATTGTCCAACCTAAAGTAAATGTGGCAATAGCTTTTATTTCTAATTTTTCAATTTCAGAAATACTAAAAGAGTTTGATTGTTCATTTTTTTTAAAAAACTTTTCTTGCATTTGCTGCAGTGAGTTTGAGATTTAAGTGAGTCTTCCTTTGAATTTTCTTAAGTGTATATTCCTACATTTGTGTCTTTGTTATTTCAAACTTCTAAACCTTATGTAGAAACCAAAATATTCCACAATCAAATAGGTAATAATTTTGGGTGTCAAATGTGAATATGTTTTCCATCATGCATAATTAACTTATGAATCTAGTTTCTGGTAACATATAGGCTCTCGTTTTGCTAATCTTAGTAGTAAATGACCAATTGCACCCATTAAGTTGGCGGCAAATTTAGTCTTAGATTTTATATTTTGTTTTGTTTGACTTAAATCCACTGTGATGACCAGGGTTAACGAGGTCATAATAATAATACGAGTACATATTTTCTCATGTCAAAATCTACTGTGACTAGTCGCTCCATGTGTTATATATATATATATATAGGTTGCTATTTGATGATTGTACTAATACTCGGACATGATATGTTTTTATTGATTAATAACTTTTAACATACTTTTATTGTATCCAATGAATACATGCTACATCATTTACATCATGTAAATGACAACTACAACAAGTATTTCGGTTAAGGTATTTACTAATAATAAGTATTATAGAACAATGGGCCTTTGCAAAACCATAAAACATATAGTACTCCATTACAACGATAAAGTAATACAAGAAGTCACAAATCTGAGTAGCTACCATCCTTAGAACAATAGAATATGGAAGTAGTGAGCATGGCAGCTCAACTAATACCCCATTGTCTCCTGATGGCAGACACCTATAATGCATGTGTGTGTGTGTATATATATATATATATATATGTTAATGTATTACACAACAAATAACACATGTATCATAAAAGTGATACAAGTAAACACATAATTATTATTATTATTATTGAAATTTATAATTTACATTGAAAATTTAATAGTCTTATAATTAATTAATAAGATCTGTTTATTTTATTTACTATCAATTGATTTTAGGATGAAAGCTTGCAGACTTTAATATGGTATTAAAACATGTTATATTTTTCACTTACCATGCTAATTAGATGCGGAATGTATTTTTCAATATTATGACTTATTTATAATTTTTTATCACATGTATTAATCATGTGAGAAAGATATATTAGAATGTTATACATTGAAAATTTAGTAGCTGGTCTTATACTTGATTAAAATGATCTTACGTAATTCCATTCACTGTCAACTGATTTTGGGATATATAAATAATAAACAATCCTCCAAGCCACATCTGACATCTCACAAAGAAAGGTACAGCATCAATGTCGCATATTATTTTTAATATGGTAAACCGGGATCACATACCTCATACCTCCTGTTGATCTGGCCACCGGGTCGCAACCCGGGTGTGCTATACCTCATCTATATGGCTAATATACAAAAAATTGATAAAAAGCAATCAGTAATTTGACACTCTCAAATTTCTCAATTGAAGGAAGAAAAGTAGATCACAAGCCCACGGCACTAGATGAAGGTTCAAGGGGTGCATACATTATCTCTTGGAGCAAGAGAGAGAAGGTTATGGGAGAATCAAATAATTTTATGACGTAAATAAATAAAAATAGCGTGCACACATTTATTATTTTTTTTTAAAAAGCGAAATATATAGTAATTTTCTTTAGAAAAGAAAATTCATATCAAACTAAATTAATCTTTGTTTTGTTAGCACAACATTTGTTTATATAAACGTCATATTTTAGCACAAAACCAAATTGTTTCCACAACGGAATCTTTTAAGCAGGACATAAATGATGAAGGGTCTTGTTCAGTGCTAGTGTTCAAAAGATTGAATGGTATCTGTGCCAGTATTAATCATCTCTGCAAATTTGAATCCATCTCGATCGGGGGGTCTAACTCACCAGCATCACTGCATTTGATCACCTGCAACCTCCTATACGTATAGCTCTACTACTCTCACCGGTGCATCATCTCCGATTCTCACACCTCTCAGATACCCATCAATCATGCACAACATTCTGTCGAAAACCAACCCGGCATGATCGGGACAACCACACATCGAGTACATGGACGCTAGGGCGGTGCCCATCATATGACAGTGTCGGCTTCCAGCCCCAATTCTGACAGACAAGCATAAATTGAAAAACTAAAATCCATAACTTTGTAGGCAAAATCAGCACAACTAGAGAGACAAGGGCGAGGAAGGTGACGTGTGGTTTGGAGTTAACTAATAACACCCTTGGGCCTGTCCTATGTGGGCGAATGCAGCGGGCAGGTTCCTACAGCCTACTTCAGGGACAGACATTTGTGGGAAATAGAAGCGGTCTATGAGTTGTTGGGTTTCTGGGGTCGGTGTCGGTGTCGGTGGCTTTTTTTTTTTTTTTTTTTGGGTTGGGTGTTGGTGAATTGTAGTGGTTGATGCTTGGGAAAGTGCCGGTGGTGGGCTGTCCTAAGTTTTTTTTTTCTTTAAGCTCTCATGCCTTTTTTTAAAAAATAGGGAACAGCATGTTCTTTTCGTGAATGGGACGTTGCCAAAAAAAAAAAAAAATGGGGGAACGTTTTTTTTTTTTTTTTTCCGTTTCAAAATTTATATGAATTTCTATGTCCGTTCTCAAATATTTGAGAGGGGAACAAAAACAAATAAATAAACATGATGTACGCTCTCATTCCCATGGGAAGAAGAAAAAAAAGGAGATTGGAACAAAATAAAACTTGACTCAGCACTGAAAATAGTAAGTTCAGGTTTTTAACTATTGTGCAATTATGTAATTAAAAATAAATTAAAAAATAAAACGGGACTAAAGGGGCAAAAATAACAAAACAAGTTCTCAATTCTTTCTTTAAAAAAAAGAAAGAAAAAGAAACTAGAGTAAGAAAAGCAGTGGTACGTACGTGTCCATGGGCAGTGTTAGGTAGGGAGGTTTGAAAAGTGAATTTTGGATTGAAATTTTAAAAATGCTGGGTTCGCCCATTTTAAAATCGTACATGATGTAAAATATCAACTTGAAAATTAAGTGGGTTTCTTGAAAACAAATTTCTGTTTTATTTTCTAACACATTTTTATTTAATTATTTATTATTCTCTCTTTCCATCTATTGTGAGATTCGATTTTTTTTAAATATTTTTTTTGTTGCGATTTCAATCATAAAATCAACTAAACATTTTTTTATATTCTTAAATTCCAATTAAGATTGAACTTATAACTTTAATAAAGTAAAAAATAATTAAACAAAAAATGAGAAGCAATGTTACATAAGAAGGGCTTGGGCTTGATATATAAAAAAAATCATAAAAATCCAAAATAGTGTGTATGTATGTGTGTGTGTGTGTGTATATATATATATATATATAATATTAGCAAAACTCATAACATTAACAATGATACAAAACATTCAATATCAAATATGCAAATTCATTGGATGATAAATGCACAATCATGCTAACGCGACACACGAATATTTGATAATAGTTTTTAATTAACTCAATCGTTATATGTTAAATCAACCTAGTTACACATTGATTATGTGAATTTGATTGTACATAAAATTTTTGAATTCAACGCCTTGTAAAAGTTTTAAATTTGTTACACTTGTTATTCCTAACTGCATATAACAAAATAAAAAAAATAATTAGATAACTTTCTATTTAAGTAATTATAATAAAATAAGTGTTTTTCAATGAAAAACACATACTTGAAGTAAGAATCTTGACACTATCAGCTTGTATTTGGTGTTTACAATAGTAGCAATTACCTCCAAAGAATAGACAATAGGTAATTGACTTAAACAAAATTATTGCCTCTTGCTTTCTTATATGGTTTACCAAAACTGCTCTTCCATTACTTTATGCTATCATTTATTTTTCTTTCCCTTAAATTTGTCCATACATGTCACCTTTTTTCACATATCTTCCATCTTTGATGTGCTTATTGTAACCCTTGAATCTTTTCAAAGTAGCTAATGTTTATTCCACCTTTTCCTTTTAAAATGTTTGAAGTCCTATTGGCATCGAATCTCTTAATGTTTGTTTCTCCTTTATGCAGTCAGTGCACATATCTTAATTTGAGAAATCAAGAGGATTGAGAATCCTTTTTGACAAAAATCTTTCAATTTTTTTTTTTTAAAAATTTTTTTCCCCCCCACAATCTTTCCCCCCCCCCCAAAACCCCCACCCCCCCCCCCCCCAAAAAAAAAAAAAAAAAAAAAAAAAAAAACCCACCCACCCTACCCTTTCTTCTCCCCCTCTCTTTTTTAAAAAATACCCCCCAAAAAAAAAAAAACCACAAATCCCCCCCCCCCCCCCCCCCCCCTCTCCTTCCCCCTTTCTCCCCCCCCCCCCCCCCCCCCCCCCCCCCCCCCCCCCCCCCCCCCCCCCCCCCCCCCCCCCCCCCCCCCCCCCCCCCCCCCCCCCCCCCCCCCCCCCCCCCCCCCCCCCCCCCCCCCCCCCCCCCCCCCTAAAATGTTTGAAGTAAAAACCCACCCCCCCCCCCCCCCCCCCCCATTTTCTTTTTTTCTTCCCTTTTTATTTTTTCCCCCACCACCCCCCCCCCCCCCCCCCCCCCCCCCCCCCCCCCCCCCCCCCCCCCCCCCATTACAAAATTAAAACCTTTTTTTTATTTAATTTATATATATAAATTTTTTTCTTCTTTCACCTCCCCCCCCCCATTTTATTATGGTCTTAGTATAAACATTCTCACTTATTAATTTATATTTTACACCTCGAGTGCTTATATATAATGTTTTATTAAATGAGACACTTGAATCAAGTAAATATGAATTATCATAGCCTGATAAAGAACAAATAAAAGATTATATAACAAATATTTCATAAAAAATAGTTCTTAACAATAATTCAAAAGTTCCAATTTCTTCAACTTCAATTGACTTGTCATCGCAAACATGTATGTATCTTTCACCATATGGTTTATGGCAATTCAAGTAAGTCCGCATAGACACACTGATGTAAGTTGTCACACAAAAAACTATCCACCATATGTGTGAAGACATCAAAATTAAATTAACTTCAAAACAAGAATAATTAAGAAGCATACCTTTTTTCACACACCATGCATAACAATTGATACAATACTTTTTTATGACATGCCTCACATTTGGCAAGTCATAAAAGAGACAGCCAACAGCACTTTTGAGTCTTTTTTTGTTTATTTTATGGGACTTGAACTGCAACACCCTAATTCACTTTCCTTTTTTTTTTTTTGAACTTTTTGTTATCATAGGTATTGGCAAAATATGCACATTCTGCTTTATCATGCTTCAACTTGTTCCCTTTTTAAATGTGGTACGAGATACACTTATTAAAAGACTAAGTCTCCTTTTGACATTTATACTTTACCTTGAACTGACTGAACTATGTCTGGGGAGATATTAATACCAGATGCATTAACAAGCCTTTAAATAGTTTCAATTTGAGTGTTTTTAATTTTAAAGATATGTGAGACGTTTTTCATGATGTTTCCTTTTCCTTTATATCTCACTAAGATTGGATTTGTCAATAGTATACTAGTTTATGTCTTTTCACTTTTAATAAATAGTCTATCAAGATCCATAAGAAAACGGTTAGCCATTATAATATTGTCATACATAGTGCCCTTAAACGCTTATAAAATAGTGTACTTCATGATCATTAGATTAATTCTAGCGTGACATTCTTTCTCACCCCACCAGCTTGTATAGTTCATCATAAAACAAAAGCATGACATGTATTAAAAAGTAAAATGTGAGGGCAAGAAGTTGGACTGAATTCATTGAAAAATATATTTTAATTTACTTTATTGGATCTAATGGGTGCAAACCACGCAGCCTCTCCCATCATGACTCCAACTTATATTTTTCTATTAAAAATCAAGAATATTTTTTTCGTCTTAGTAATTGAGACCATGACTTAATGGATAAGAAATAATAGAAGAGTGATGAAGAGACAATTCAAGTATTATTTGAATTGATTGATTCAAATCACAGTAATTCAGAAAAATAATTAGATTCAATAGCTATTTTAAAAAATACATTTAAATCATTTTTTATTTTCAAATACAATCACAATTTTTATATAAAATAATTTATTTCTTATCCAATCTTATTTTTTTACAGAATGGGTATTGAAACTAAACCGCAGCGTTATCCCATCGCTTTCGCGGTAAAACACTACACGTGCGACAACCTGAACGCGAGATCCGGTGGACGAACATCAATGCAGCGAGAATCCAGCGTTGCACGTGTAACTTTCCATTGGTTCCGTGACTCGACACAGATCTCCACACCCACACCAGTCCACAGAGCAGCGCTCACTGCTCCAGTCCCCCATTCTTAATTGCTCTGGGACCCAAAAACACGTCCAGCCCCAAAAAGCCTTCACCACTCGTTCACTCTCCGTACCTGCAGCCTCCATCACCACCACCCCTGCTTGCTTCCCCCCCACCCCCTTCCCCTTTCGGCCACCTGGTGTGGCGATTTGGCTATCTTCTGCCCACTGTCGGTCGGCGAGCAATTTAGAATTGGCAACTCCAGCTGTCACCTGGGTCCCTGCTTCCATCTACGTACCCTTTTCCCCTTCACCGAGGGAACACAACGCAACCCAACAACACAACACACAGATTACACTCCCATTTCCCCTCTCCCTCTTTCTTTAATTTATTAATGTTCCCAGTTCCCAGTTCGCAGTTCCCTTCCCTCCCCGATTGTTATCGATCAACGCCCTAAATAAATAGTCACCCCCACCCACTACGTACGCCATTCAATCTCCTTAAAAAACAACAACCCAAAAAGCCAAACTTGGCTGTGAGATGGATTCGTCATCATCGGCTTCAGTGTCCATTTCGCCGAGGAAGCTGCGGTCGGATCTGCGCTCACACCGGGTAGCAGAGGCCGAGGAGTCGGAAGCTCCACTGGTGATTCGGGTTCTGGCGTCGCTGATCGAGAGGACTATGGCTAGGAACCGGAGGACAGCCAGAAGTTGCCCGTGGGCGCCGGCGAGGGACCCCGGAGCACGGGTGTTCCACTGCCGGGAGGCGCCGGACATGACCGTCCAGGCCTACCTGGAAAGGGTTTTCAGGTACACCCGCGCCGCTGCGCCCGTCTTCGTGGTTGCGTACGTGTACATCGACCGCTTCTGCCAGCTCCGGCCTGCGTTCCGGATTGGCGCCGCCAACGTCCACAGGCTTCTCATCACCACCGTCATGGTTGCTTCCAAATATGTGGAAGACATGTAATTAAGCCCCCATCTCCTACTTTTGTTAAAAGTTGGCGGCTATGTTATATATCTTCTCTACTTATTATATTACTTTTCTTCATCTTCTTCTTTGAAATTCAGGAATTACAGGAACTCATATTACGCAAAAGTTGGGGGATTGACGGTGGAGGAGATGAACAACTTGGAGCTAGAGTTTTTGTTTTTGATGGGATTTAAGATGCATGTTAATCTGAGCGTGTTTGAGAGCTACTGCTCTCATTTAGAGAGGGAAGTGAGCATCGGAGGCGGCTACCAAATAGAGAGGACTCTGCGCTGCGCCATAGACATCAAATCAAAGAACAAAGGCGACAGAAGTTTCGATCAGAATCAGATTGCTCGTATTAAGTTGTAGGAAATGCTTGCTTTTTTCCGTCAGTAAATATAGTTTTTTCCCCTCCCCTTTTTGACAAACCGAGTTTGATGCATAAATGCGTTCTGGAAATGTGTATACAGATTACAGATAGCCTCAAACCTGAAGACTCGTGCGGAGAGAGAGAGAGAGAGAGAGAGAGAGAGCGAGCGAGATGTATTATTAATGTATATTTCGGTCAATATCAATTTTAGTTAATGTTTTATTGACACGTTATCAGTTGAGTTTCCCTAACCTGTCTACGTTTTTTGGGAAAGGTTTCTGTAAATCAACTTTTGTCTACGTTTTTTGGGAAAGGTTTCTGTAAATCAACTTTTGGAAAGTTGATTTGGCATTTAAATTACGCTAATCAATCAATATCAACATCAATCACGAGGGAGAGCTAGAGACCAAAATGACATCTAGGCCTCTGTAAAGGTGTTGGCCACATTAGTGACCACAATGACTTTCATGCAGACTGGGTGTCACGGAATTTAACTACGGACTATGATAATTATATCAGTTTGGCCTAAAGCCTAAGACCCGGTTTGGCGGTATGCGGAGACTTGATCATGAAGAACCGCAAGATAGCGTAAGTGATGGAGAATGTGTCCTAAAAATATATATTTGGTAACCGGTAATCATGTTAATATTATTAATTAATGGTATTCGTGATCAATGCTTACAAATTATAGCTGGGAGGTCAAGAAAACGAGTTAGTTAATGTAGTTTTGGGTTCCCAAAAGCAATGCACGCTAGGAACCAAATCATGACAACCGGATGAAAATGTCTAATCCAGAAGGGGAAAAAAAAGCAAAAAAGCACTTTAACCTATCAAGAATATTGTGACCTTAAACACACGAATAAATATACATAATCTGTGGGATGACGGTGTTATTACATTGTAACCATGTAATTTTCAGTAACCTTTACTCTTTCACATATTTTACTTGGGTTGATCTCCAGTTTTATACTAAACTTCAAAGAAACATATACTAATCTTTTGGAAAACACTATGTCAAAGTCTAAAAACTTTCATCTCAAAATCAATTGGGATGATCTCATGATTATAAATATATATAAATAAGACACTCTTTGTGACTTATTTTTTATTTGTACATGTGAATAATATTAAATAACATAGAGCACACATGCTTACTTTGAAGCTACCGAAAACTTCTATTACAAAACCAATTAACAATAGATGGGATGACCTTAGAATTATATTATTTAATTAAAAGATTAGGTAATTCTAATATAAAATTATAAATCTTAATACACCATCCAAACTTGAGATAGAATCACAAATTTGTTTTTGAAAAGTCAAATGGTACTTAAAGATGCCCTTTGGATGAGAAGCTTCAGCCTCTTTTGGTTAAAGCAGTTGATTAGAAGGTTACAACTTACAACGAGAGAATCTTTTCAAATGTTGGACTATAGGATTTTACCATAGGCTTAGTGGAACTTAGAATGACATAACAATGGAACTATATTAAAGCCTTTTCAAATCTCAAGTTTACTTATGCTTCTAGGGTATCATACAAAACTCATTTTGGGAAGGTGTTATATCATAATCGTTGTTTACTGTCAAATCTTGCTATAAGCTACAACATTAATATGAGACTTCCCGATGTGGTGCATAACTAAAAAAATTATTATTATTATTATTATTATTTCATATTTTCATGGTTATTTGATTAGGGATGGTTCTTATTTAACTTTTATCAATTTTATCTTTGGTTTGCTTGGATTGAAAATTTGGCTAAGAGATTAAATCATTGAA
The DNA here is from genome assembly GCA_023512835.1 of Taxillus chinensis. Taxonomy (NCBI): domain Eukaryota; kingdom Viridiplantae; phylum Streptophyta; class Magnoliopsida; order Santalales; family Loranthaceae; genus Taxillus; species Taxillus chinensis. The sequence continues at coordinate 16,007,240 of CM042086.1, read as the reverse complement.
ATTGATTTCTTGTCATTCTTTCCTTTTGCGTTGTGTATCAGAACAAAGATTTTCTTGTGGAGTGGTGGTTGTATTCTTGACAAAGTTTAGAATACGGGAGTTCAAGGAGCAATTAATGGGGTTCCATGAAAGGGTTTGAAGTTATTGGTTAGAGAATCCGATGTGCATAGATACACCTTGAAGATCTAACTGAACATATTAACTCAATAGCCATTGAAGGTCATGAAAAAAGAAGTTTTGGCAAGGAGTGGCCAAGAGCGAGGCGAGGGTGTAACTATGGACCCCTTTAATATTGATGAAGAACTAATCGATCATGTTCATCTAAGGACAAAGAATGATTATGTCGATCTAATTTCAAGGCGTGTTACTACTGTTGGAATACACCACTTTTCGGAGGAGCTATTATATGGAGCACATTGCCCGCTAAGGCGGGATCAATGTGAAGGATCTTAAAGTAATCAATAGGGTTATAATCACAGAGAAGCAACCGATTATCACTTGAAAGTGGATATTCTATCTTTCAACGGTAATCTTAACATTGAGGGATTCCTCGATTGGTTGGCAGGATTGAGTGATTCTTTAACTACATATGGAGATTTCAGAGGATGATAAAGTGAGCTTGGTAGCTTGTAGACTGAAGGGAGGACTTTATAACTCATATTTTTAATTTGAAAAATCAATTAGTGACTCTCCTTGCTCGCACTCAATGAAACAAAAGGTCAGATAAAACGCCAAACACAATGAAACTATAGCACAGTACAAATACTTTTTCCACCTGCTTAATAGCTCAATCATAACATTTAAAACATGCTCACCTAGTTAAATTCACAATTCCCAACATAAAAACCTCATATAACTCAAGCTCTCGGACAATATCTTCCTCCCATGATTTATATAAGTTTCAGCTCAAAAATCAATATGTAAATGAATAAAAATAAATATTAAAAAAATAAAAGGAATTTCAAATAAATTGGGTCTACACCTTAGTTGTCCCACGTAACTCATGAGTATGTACTTGAAATTTAAAAAGACAATCATATAATAGGAATAACGAACAACTACAATTCAGTAGCACCTCAAATATGCTTTGTGGGGTCAGAAGAAGAAAACAAAGAAAATTTATGATCGGGTATTTAATGAGATTTAAATTATTTATTTATTTATTTATTAAGTAATCTGTTGTTATAAAATTTTGAGGTGGAGCGCATATATATATATATATAATTCTAATTAAAAGGAAAATGGATAATTAAATTTTACGCAATCACTCTTGATAAATAATTCAATAAATCGAATTATAAATATGGTTTGAGAATACAAGTAAAAATATGAAAAAAGAAAAGGGTATTTTTTTTAGTTGAACAAGAGCCATTTCGCCAGAAAATAATTATTGTAATGAAAATAGATATGTTTTCTTTTTGGAAATAAATAAATAAACGTGCGTAAAAATGCATATTAATATTTGAACCAGAGGAAAGGAGGTCATATAAATACAAAAAATGATGAAATTTGTTGGTTTGGAATCAACCGGACGTGAATGGACTTGGGCTTGGGCACTGGCAGTGAGAAATTTAGAGCCACCCCTTCCTTCGTCAGTCTCTCCTAAACCACTAGACGTACGGACCAACGGAGAAAACTCTCTGGCTGGCCGCTCGTCCCGTATGACTGGCGGCGGCACCACCACCTCTCAACCACAACCTCCTCGTAGAAACAGTCTCCCCTCCTCCCTCCTTCCTCCATGTGTCACCACCGCAAACCAAACAGCTCGCAATACTCCTCTCTCTGTCCCAAACCATATGACTCTTAACTAAAAACTAGGAGTAGTGAAAAGCCCTTAATTTACACCGTACAACTCAACCACAACCTCAACCACTGCTGCGAAGAACATATTCAACTCCTTTATATGTCTTATATAATAATATATAAACTCTTCTATACGTGCCTCGACACCTTCTTCTTCTTCTTTTCTCCTCCTCCGCATCTATAGTTGTTTGTATATATATATTGATAAAAATATGTAACAAATATATATACATACATACATACATACATACATATATAATATACATGCATGCATGGCCTTAACAGTGGATCAACAATCATGCTTCAAACACTTTTGTAAAATTTGCAAGAAGGGGTTCGGATGTGGCCGGGCCCTTGGAGGTCACATGCGAGCCCACGGCATCGAATGCAGCGGACCACAACTCGACGATGACGACGATGACCAAGGCAGCGACTGGGAGGAGGCCAACAACAACAAGCTCCCCGGAACAAGTGCGGATGCTGCTGCCTGCACCGGAGCCTCCAGCAAGCGAATGTACGCGCTCAGGACCAACCCAAACCGCCTAAAGACCACGCGCCTCTGCGAGAACTGCGGCAAGGAGTTCTTCTCCTGGAAGTCGTTCCTCGAGCACGGAAAATGCAGCTCAGACGATGCCGAGTCGCTCGTGTCCTCCCCGGGATCGGACGGCGAGGATGACGGCGGGGGAGGCGGGGGTTCTCTGGCTCCCCAAGGGTGCGGCGCGTGGTCCAAGAGGAAGAGGTCTTTCCGGGCGAAAGTCGGGAACGTGATGAGCTCCATTTGTCCGTCGAGCGAGGAGGAGGACCTGGCTAACTGTCTGATGCTGCTGTCCAACGCGGCTGTGGACGTGACAATGTCCACGGCGGGTGTGCAGCCGGAGGAGTCGTGCGCCTCCGCCAGCAAGGAGGAGGACCACCGGCTCCTCCACCCGCTGGGCTTCAGCTACCGCGGGGGCGTCGGTGGGGACAAGGCCAAGGGAACAGCGGCGGCGGCGGCTGCCAAGGGCGTGTTCGAATGCAAAGCATGCAAGAAGGTCTTCAACTCCCACCAGGCTCTCGGCGGCCACCGCGCCAGCCACAAGAAGGTCAAGGGCTGCTTCGCGGCGCGGCTCGACTCCCATTTCGATGACGTCAGCCTCCCGGAGGACGACGTCATCACGCACGAGGAGTTCCTCCCGCCGTCCCACCATCCCCTGGTCCACTTCGAGCGCGGCTCAAGCGCGGCCGACACCACCACCACCACCACCACCGCGGTGCACGTGGGAGGGAACAAGAGGAAGTCCAAGGTCCACCAGTGCTCCATTTGCCACCGGGTGTTCTCTTCCGGGCAGGCCTTGGGAGGCCACAAGAGGTGCCATTGGATCACCTCCAATTCCGGCCCCGAAACGGGGTCGTTGGCGAAGTTCAGTAACCTTCCCGACCACGCTCCTGTCCATCTGCCCCTCCCATGCAGGCCCAAGCTCGACAACCCCGAGCCGCTTGATCTGAACCTGCCGGCGCCGGCGGACGAAACTGGCCGGAAGGAGGCCCCGAACCCGTTGAACTTCGAGGTTTCCACCGAAATCTACTTGCAGTCTTGGATTGGCTTCGATGAAAATGAGGATCTCCGCCCACAACCCTACCGGACCGAAAACCACAAAGTGGAAGACAATAATAACTGTCTTATTAACGATAACAAGGCGGTTTCAGCTGTGCGCGATGTTGTGGACGATGAAGTCGACAGTAAGGTGAAGTTGGCAAAGTTGAGCGAGCTGAAGGACGTCAACGGAAGCGGGGATTCGTCGCCGTGGTTGCAGGTTGGCATTGGTCCGACAACTGATGTGGGAGCTGATTCTTGACTCTTCTCTATAGAAAGGAAACATGATAACATTTTTTTTCTTTTTGATTAATTTGTATATTTTAGTTTTCCTTTTCCTCTTTGTTTGTGTCCGGAAAAAGTGAAAACTGTAATTAAAGCCTTAACGACTTCTTTGTTTAAATTTTATTCCATCCTATGAATATGTTAGTATAGTTTTTTCAATAAACTCCTGTTAACAGTTTTATTTTAATTATTTCTTTACTTTTTTATCCATGTATTTATAAAAGACTATTAATCATATAGACATTGCATAAAAATTGTACTGTAAAGACAATTTCTGGATTAACTAACAAGTTAAAAATCGATGAGAGAGACTTAATTAATACAGCTCTAAAAACTTAGTTCAGGTAAATTTCAAGTAGTATTGTATAAAACAATCAACTGGATCACTCAAGATTTGCAGAAAATTCAATTCTCTTGCACTCATGAGTAAATGTTGATGTATTATCCATTCAGATTCTCTTGGTCATCCTTACAAACATCTCTCTAATGCTATTCAAGCACAAGAAACATCCAATTGACTTTGATGAACTGTGAAAAACTGCATCTCACAATCACCTCACCCTAGGCACATAACCAGCAACCCTTTGACGCTCTAGTTTAATCATATTCTATAACCAGTCTAATAATGTCGGAAATCAATCTTCCAATTGGCAATAGGAGCATCAATATTGGCTACCACAAAAGTCAGGCTACTTTTACTCTCCACAGTCGTCACATAATTGGACCCCACACCTTCCAACTCCACCATCTTCCGCTAGCTAGCCGTGGCTACGTACCGAGGAAACTGCTAGGTTTGTGGCCTTGTTGGCCACTTTGCTCAACAATGGTAAAATATCGCCGGTATGTGGAAACAACTTACCTCTCCTGTCGTCTTTGGGGTAGGTCAATCATGGATAATTCGAATTTTTCATTATCCACTAAAATTCCTTTGGCGTAGACCACGTATCTAAGGAATAACAACTTCTCTGTCATCCTGCACTTCTTCAAATTAATATATAATTGTTCTATTTTAGCACCCCAACACGCCCTAAAGGTGATCTAAGTGGTCTTCCTCACTCTTGTTATAATCAATATATAATCAAAGTGAATAACCATATATTTACCTATAAAAGGCTGTAATATTTAATTCATTAGCCCCATGAAAATGCTTGGCACATATTGGACAATCTGAACGACATCGCCATCCATTTGTACAGTTCATCCTCCATTTTAAAGGCTATCTTGCCTTTATCTATCTATGAATATGATGGTATCCACTTCTTAGGTTGATTTTTGAAAATAAATTTGCACCCTCCATCATGTCTAACATGTCATTCAACCTCAAACTAAGAAAGTTGTACCTAATTAATTGCACGACTATTGATTCACATCTCCCATTTGTCATCTTTCTTCAAAACAAGAAGTGTGATAACTACAAAAGAAATCACGCTTTCATGAATAAATTTCTTTTTTAGCAACTCGTTTACTGTCTCTTGTAAGATTTGATTTTCCTTGGGACTCATCCGATAATGTGAGAAATTCAGTAACTAGGTCTATTTAGTGATGGATGTCTCTTAGTGGTGGGAAGTCTTTAGATGAGACTTCGGATACCAACTCAGTAAAGTCGGTCAATAATGGCTGAATCTTCTTGAGAATTACAAATACTGGATCTTTCTCATCCCTCGTAACTAAAGCTTGCCTCACAACCGCATGGATCTCTTGTGCCCCTTCAATCTGTACATTTAAATTGGCTACTGAGACGATCAAAGTGACTAAAGGTTTTTCTTTTACCATGGCGTTAGCACCATTGTAATCCTCTTTCCTCACGAATAAAAGTCACACAAGTTGTTGTGCCCCTTATAGGATATATCCAAATGGAATTGCATGCCATAGACATCCCAATATTATGCAGCCTACATCCATGTCAACCATATCACACAACTTATTTTTGATAATGTTGTCATATCATAATAAGAATTTCACACACCTTATTTACCTTCACCCTAAGGGCCTTTTGTATCCATCCAATTGCATAAGACTTTGGATGTTTCTCCGTACATAGCTTCAAATGTTATATAAGCCTCCTTGATCCAAAATTCTAGCAACTTCTACTATCAACGATCAAGTAACAAATTTTTCCTTATATACAATAACAATAGTTTTCAAAATATTATTGTGTTTTCATATATCATCTAATTTTTTGGGGCCTATGAATTTCTAAATCACATGGTTAATTGGCCCTCCCTGTTCTTTAACAATTTATGACACTTTTAAAATTTTGTATAGAAGTTTTTCGAGATGAAGACTTGTTTGACCGGTGACCCTTCTAGCCACCCCTACAACACTTCATAACACTTCATAATCCCTGGTTTGTTGTATGAATTTTGCATAATTCATGGAGTCTCCCTTGCTGTTATTGTAGCCGACAGACATGATTATTTAAAATTATTTAGAGTTACACCCCTTTGTATTTGTTTAGTTGTTGACTTATTTGATCTCTATCTTTTATTAGCTAAAGCTCTCCCCTTATTTACCGATGTTTGGGAAAGCTCTTTTTTTTTTTCTTGTAAGTAGAAAATTGTTTGGGTGTTTTCTCTATTAGCTTTAGTTTCAAAATCTTGTTATAGACTTCATCGTTTGTCCACAACTTATAGCTTGATTTTGCCACGAATGGTCGGCTTCAATCCTGTTACATATCTCACTAATTTCTGCTGCCCCAATTTCATTAATGTTATTGTGGATAGAAAGTCTAGACCACTTCTTTATGTAATTCATAATGGTCTTGTTACCCTTTATGCATTTCTAATAACTTTGAAAAGTGAATTACTCATAATCAAAAGGTAAAAATCTATTCATCATCAGTTGCTTCATTCACCTCCATGATTGTACAAGAGTTTTACTTCACCATCATCTATGAGGCTATAATTTTTCTCACCAAAAGGCAGCCCCGCTTCTCTCAATTTTTATGCCACTAATTTAACCTACCACTCTTGTGATACTTTAGTAAATTCAAAGAATCTTTTAATTTTCGAGATCTAGTCAAGGAATTCTCTTCAACTTGTAATTTCATGGGGAAAAAAGTATCCATACGAATTCAATAATTAGCTTGATGTCGAACTAGTTGGCACTCCCATTGGTAACCCATAGACTCCTTGTTGGAATCATTATTGTTGAAGTCTTCAAGTTGCATGTATAGAGCTACCCTAAGTAGGCATCTACCTTCGAGCATACTAAGGGTGAGTCCCTTGACTCCATGACTCCGTCGGCATTATTAATAGTAGTATTAGGCACCATAACTATACTCATAGGGGCACCTAGAACATGCAGTCGTTGCTTGAGTTATTGCACAATTGCTAGCCTCGTTATTAACTATCATTGCTTGTTGATTGTTATGCACATGTCACCGTCCCTATGACCAAAATTGCTAGGGTTAACTCTTTTTAGGTTGTTGGTATCTATGATTTAAGGAAAGTCCTTAATTTGGGCTCTAATACCACTTCACGCACAATATAAGAAAGAGAAAAGTTGTATCAATGTAAAACCATATTAATATTTGGTTGGAATCTACTAGTAAAGAGAATGGTTTGATAAAATATAAATTAATAATAATATATTTTATCTCAGAATATTATTACAAAAAGGTCTTTATGTAACCTCGAGCCCAAATCATCCAAAGACCTAGTTGTCCTCAAACTAAAAATAAAAATATACAATTAATTACATAGAATTCTATATAATTTAATTAAAAATAAAATGAAAAAAATACTTAAATAAAATAAATATAATTAAATTTAAAAAGAAAATCATATCTTTTTTAATGTATGTTATTATTGGAAATTTATCTTTAATCTATTCAAGAAAGGCCAAAGCCTACACATAAAAACTTCCCATAAAATATTTACAATTTTCTATGTTTTTTTTTACCCTCCATAAAACAAACCTCTGTATAGAAAAGAAAGAAACCTCTAAAGACAATTTTATAGTAAATGAGTTGTGTGCACTAATTTCATACAAAACAATCAACACATTAAATAGAAAATAATCAACAAACTTAAGTTAACTTTTGGTTAATATTTGAGTTTGATTACGGCTTATTTAATCATAAATTGAGTTGTTTTACCTATTGAATTGTATATTTGTTCCAGTTGAATGATGCCTAACTATGTCTGTCCCAATCAAATAAAATAATAATTAATTTAGTCAAATAATAATAAAAGATATCAACGTTCTTAGAAATGTCACATTAAATTTTTTTTGTTCATGAATTTTAAGCTTATATCTTAAAACATAAATTCATTTGCTACAATATTCTCATCTAAGCATCTCACCCTAGGGGTAGGCAACGGATACCCACACATGCTATTTTACTCGTTATCTTTCCCGCCTTTAATATGCGGGACAGGTTACCACACTTGAGCAAAGGGAGGTGCATTTTTTAAACTTGACACCCCATCCAAGTGAGAATGGGGAGCGATAATAGGTAGCGAGATATTCCTCCCTGCTCTGGTTTCGTCTAATTTTAATTATTTTTATTTATAATTTTTATAATATTTTAAATATTATTATCTAATTATTGTTTATGATTTTTGATATTTTTGAATAATATTTATTATTGAAAAATTCAATCATTTTTGATAATTTGTTGAGTTAAAAATAATGTAGAAATTTAATTTAAGTTAAAACTATTCATATGAATAGATCTAATAAACAACGATAATGAGATGCGAATGAATAAAACTTTATTCGCAGACCCATTAGAGAATGAGATATCTTGCTCCGCCTATAAATGAGAAATGATATAATTTTACAATTTGACCCTCTGCCTAAGCGAAGATGGAAGACAGTAATAAGTTGATTCTAACCCCGGTAGGATTGGAATCACCTCTATCAACTACTTCATGAAGCTTCTAAATGACAAACTTGTCTTAAAAGATATCATAGGATGAGATATCCTGTCCCGCCTACACATGGGAGTAGTATTTAAAATATTTATTTATTTATTTTACTATTAAATAAAATCTGCCAAACAAACTCAATGTTACTAAATCTTTTTGTTGAATGAAGTTATGTAAAATTGAACGTTAGAAGCAAATTAATTTTAAGTTGAACTAAATTAAAAATCCGCTTCATTTTTTAGATCCAACCTTTGATTTTTACGTCAAATCTTTATATAATAATAATAATTAATATAATAATCTTAATGTTCTTCAAGCATTGACATGGAATTAGTCATGGCTAAGAATATTTACATTGGATTAGTTAATGTTATCTTCAATATTTGATATTAATTATAATTTTTTCAGAACTCTAAAATCTTCTTATAAATATATTCAAAATTTCAAATTTGATTAACGATTGGGTTTATCAAATAATAATATAATATGAAAAACAAAAGAGAGAGTAAAGAGAAAGGGATGAGTAAGGAAAAAAAAAACTACAGGGTATCTGATAAAATGATTGTATAAATTTGAAACATCGGATAAAACTACGGGGTATCTCATATATAATTTTACTTTTGGCCGTTGGCAAATTCAAACTATAAATCATGTAGTAAATTGATAAGCGCTATTTTGTTGATGATCTTGTCTTGAGTGAAATTGCTATATCTCATAGCAAAAATAAGTGTTTAGTGCTCAATGAAAATTTGGTTGTGCTAAAAGCCAAATTTGATGGTTAAAAGAGTATTTCACTAAAAAAGAAAAAAGCAAATTAATATTGCACGTACTTCCACATAGATAAGGAAGCATATAAATATTATTAAGCTAATACAGTGCATCCATACTGTCTCTTTATATTTAAATCCTAAATTGGAGAAATGTCACGCACAACCAGTGGGTACTTAATGCGGATTTTTTGGTTTCAGGCAAATTTGACCCAAAAAGGTCTATGCTCACATAAATCCAACACACAGTAGGATTTAAGATATATAGAATTTAACTCAATCTGGAATGAATGTATGGAAGTTAAGTCTCAATTAAGTCTCGATGATCAACCCGGCTATACTTACTCTAGACTGCAAGACATAAGCCGATAATGGTTCCTAGATGGGTGCAATGTTCAATAATGAGGACTGCCCATAGTTAGAAGGTTACTACCACAACCATAGGAATAGCGCCCGGAATTGGTCCACCACCCACACACTCCTAACAAAACGGCATTTACTTTACTTCCATTGAAAGCTCCTCTCCGCATGGGAGGTTAGTTCTCCACTCAAATTCCCCACCAATCCCTCCTTCAAACCATAGATCCTAAATAAATGGAGAATTTTGAAATGTTTTTTTAATAAAAAAGTTTCACGTTTTTCTTCAAAACTTCCTTAATTATTGTAATTTCAGAGACAAGGCTTGGATGGATATATATATATATATATATATATATATCCCATATATGCTGTTTATTAAATGCAATATTTGTGGTAAAAGACAAAAGCGCTACATTTAGGAAGGAGTCCTAATATAATTGCAAGAATTAGGGTAGTTGTGAAAAGCCAGCCAACTATAATTCGAGTGTATGACAGTATACATACATACATACATATATATATATATATATATATATAATTTAGAATTTTTTAATTATATATATACTATAATTCGAGAGAGAATGTTAATGTTATGTTACATTGAAGTTGAACAAGTAGTGTTTGTTTTTCCTCACCGAGAGCAAAAGTCTAAATGAGTTGTGGGTGACCGGCATGTTCGGTCCCACCCACGCTCAACGTGGTTACCAACAAACACTAGCAGTTTTTCTACACTTGTGCTGCCGGCAATTAGTTAGTACACTATTATGTTAACCTTTGAAATTCCCAATGTGTCCTCTCCCCAAAAATATACAAACAAATTTAAAAAAAAACAAAAACAAAAACAAAACCCTGTGAAAAAGGCAAAAAAGAAAATTGGGAGGAAAATAAATGCGTAAAGTTGGAAACGGGCGGGGGTCGCATGTTCCATGTCGCTCTTTCTGCCTTCACGCCCGTCTTTATTTTATTTGGCGTTATAAGAAAATTAACTCACAAAAATATATAACATCATCAACACCTCAATTAATTTAATCACCACCCCCCAATCTCACATGAATCACCAATTTATTTTACTTTTCGTGGTCAACCCCCTTTTTTTTTTTGGGTTTGTTGTAAAATTTTTTTATATTAATTCTCTTGGTGGAGGAATCCTCGTCACCTGCTCTCTCTCCCTCTGCTCCTCAACACGCCTCTCCATCACGGACAAAGCAAGAGAGAAACATGTCTCCGTAGTTCACAAGCTCTGTTGCAAGAGAGAGAGAGAGAGAGAGAGAGAGAGAGAGAGAGAGAGAGTGTTTGGTGGGTTGTGTTCCAAAGCTGATAAGAGCGTTATGGAGATTAAGCACAAGTGCAAACTCTGCTTCAAGAGCTTCTCCAACGGCAGGGCATTGGGAGGCCACATGCGGTCTCACATGATGAACCTACCGATTCCACCCAAGGCTACTCACGACCACCACCACGACGACGACGACGACGATGATGATGACGAAGACGACGACGACGATCCCCATCATCATCAACAACTGGGCGAAGAAATCGAGTCGGCCTCGATGTCGTCGGCGGCGTCTTCCTCCGAGGAGGAACAAACCCCGCCTCCGTACGCGGCGGCTACCGAGGGAGATGACGAGGAGGAGGACAAAGGCGTCTACTACGGACTGAGAGAGAATCCCAGAAAGAGCTTCTTATTGGCGGATCCCGAGTTCTCCTTCGCGGCATCGGTGGTCCTGCAGGACCGAGAGAGCGAAACCGAGTCGTCCAAGAACCCAACTCGCCGCCGGTCCAAGCGGACTCGCAAATCAGCCCACCTGCCCCATCCCAACCACAAACACACCCACACCCACGCTCACACCCAGTTCAAACCAGGTCGGGTCGAGTCGGGGGTGGCGGAGGCCGAACCGGTGAGCTCCATCTCGGACGCGACCACAGAGGAAGACGTAGCTTTCTGCCTCATGATGCTCTCTAGAGACCAATGGTCCTCCACACGCAACCATCATCAACAGCAGCAGCAGCGAGTGGATTCGGAAGAGTTAGAAGAATTGGAGTACGAAACTCAGCAGCAGCTAGAGGAGGCTGAGGAAGGCGAAGACGACGAAGAAGAGGAAACGGACGGGTTCGAATCCGACGAGGCCATGAAAACGGTCAAGATCAACAAATCAGGGCGTGGCGGGAAGTACAAATGCGAGACGTGCAAGAAGGTGTTCCGGTCCTATCAGGCATTGGGGGGTCACAGAGCGAGTCACAAGAAGGTCAAGCTCTGTTCCGAGCCTTCCCGCCGGCATGGGCCGTCGTCGGTCAATGCCGCCACCGCCGACGAGCCGAGAAGCCACGAGTGCCCCGTTTGCTTCAGAGTGTTCGCCTCCGGGCAAGCCCTCGGCGGCCACAAGAGATCTCATCTAGCCCACTCTGCGGCGGCACCGCCTCCTGCTCCCCCGCCGCCGGCGACCGCGACACAGAGCAAGAGCTCCGGCCGGTGTGGTGATAATCTGAGTTTAATAGATCTCAACCTTCCGGCTCCCATGGACGACGACGACCTCAGCCAGGTGGAGCTCTCGGCCGTGTCCGATGCCGAGTTTGTGAACTCCTTCAGGAGATGAAAAAACCGATGGGAGGTAGGCTTTAAAAAAAGAAAAAAAGAAATCCCCCTATTTTCTTTTTCTTTTTTCTTCATCTTTTTAAAAAAATTATTTTTGGGTTATTTTGAATACCTACTCATGATCATATGAATTTGTTGTTTTTAACACCTGGGTCATAATCTCTTGACTGTAATTCATTCCTTAAATTTTGCTTCGTTTTCAGAACCAATTTCAAGTGTTCAATCTTTTATGGGTCTGCTGTTTCTCTGTGTTTGTGGGGGACTCCGCATTTGTGGGCAGGTGGGCTCTGTTCACGGTTTCCAGCTGTTTAAACTAACCAATTTATTAAATATTAAACGAAACATTTAAAAAAAAACATTTTCCCAAAATAGTGAATCAGACCATACTTGGTAATGGTCATGGGAGATGTTGCTTCCACCACTAAATTTGTTCGACTTCCAAAACATATATTATGTTTTTCCCAACTCACTTATTTGAGTTCATATCATTATGACAGGAGCTTGAGTCGCACCATTTATAATGACAAACCTTGATAAACACTATATAACAAATAACAATGCTTACTTGTTAGGGTTATACTAGCCAACTCCATCACATATACTCCCGATTTCTTATTTAATTTCCACATTAGGAAATACATTTTACAAATATAAAGCTTCAACCAATAATATTAACATATTTGGACTATATGAGACATTCATTTCTAATTTTACATTACAATGGTACTAAATTTGATTTTAAGCCCACATCTTTATTTTGATGAATGCAAGTTGTATTATTTTCTATGATTTATTTATGTTTAAAAATCTTTTAAGCTATCTTTGGCTAGTCATTTAAATTATTGCAGTTGTCATGCCAATGACTGCATCTACTGTTGTCGACACCTTGAGGCAAGCTTTGGAGTTTCTACTTGACCAAGAAGCCACGATCATTTGTAAAATGCTGATAATGTGCTGCAATTCCTCTACACCTTTACGTTAAGTTGGCACATGAAGTAAGGAGGGAACTAGAGGATTAGGGAACCGGCTAAAAGTTGGCTTCCCAGAGTCATAGCTACCACTAATGTCACAACAAAGATCCGAATCTATATATGACACTCAAAGGTCATTGGAGAGGTGTCTAGGACCTTTGTCCCCATGGATGCTACCCCTCCCCATCCTCTCTAATTGTTTTACCAACAATTACTCTTTGTTCTCCCTATTGATGCCTCCCTCTCCCAATCAATGCCACTCTCCCTAGTACCATTACTCTTTGTCACTACCCTCTCCCTAACAACATTGTCCTCTTTGTCATCAAATATCCTCGCCAATACTCAACTCCATCATTATGAAACCATCTCTCTAGCTTCTTGATTATAAGTTCGAATTTTTCAGCTTCAAATTAGGGTGAATGGGTTGGTTCATTAAGGTGCACTTCAAGAATTACAAATGATTTGTGAATCCTTGTGGCTAGGCATAGTTTTCACTTGTTGAAATTCATTTGGTGTCACCATAACCAACTAAGCAATTGAATTCAGAAACTTCTCTCCATTGCTAATTCCTAATTTAATATGCATTTGTAAAAGGTATCTCTTGTTGCTTCTCAAACCATGGTTAATTTTGTTGCTCTTGATTTTATTTCCAAGCAAAGTTGAGATAATTGTTCCAACCCTGGCTATAAGTTAAATGCTTGTTGTTAAAATCCCGAGTCATCTAATAGTGCTCTAACTTTATTTTGACTTAGTAAAGTTATGTATTTATTGAGGTATAAGCTTTTTAAATTTCCTCATTTAAATGATTATATACGTAAGCGATGGTAGATTGTCTTTTATTTTTCACAACACAACTTTTCGAAGTACATCAATATAGAAATAAAATAAAATTATAAAAAAAAAAAGAAACACAAAACTATAAGCAAAAATAAAACAAAACTATGTGAATAAAATGTGAAAGTAATTAGCATTCAACTCTTTTTAAGTATGTAGAAAGCCTAGCCGATGAACCAACCGACTTTGCGATCAAGCTGTGGTGATAAAACTCATGGATTGGACAATCTCTTTTATACCTTGCTAACCATGTATGAGACTAGAAAATAAATCAAGACAAGCGCTATCACATATAATAATTGAATTCAGTACTTGCGACCAGCCTAAGCGATCTCACTACTGATCTATCGCTTGGGACAATTAGCATTCAACCCTTAATCATAGTATTGGCAATCCCTAACATTGATATAGAAATTCAAAAGGACACATACAAATTTATTACTTATAATATTTACCTAAGTGATAAATAAGACAAGTAAGATCAATTCCAAAATATTAGTTGTAAGAGTTTAATTGCTAATTAGATAAATAAAAAGTTTATATTTTTTAAAAGATATTTGTATAAATGCAATAAAGAAATCAAATGACTAAAATAAATACAAATGTAAAATTTAAATTTAAATAACTGATATTTCGTATTTGTTTTGGGTGTTCCTACAACTATGTATATTGCTTTTTATAGATGTTTATGTTTCATTTCATTGAGAATTCAACTTCTAAATGTATAAACAGCCTCTATGGGGAGATCTAACCATGCGTTGACCTTTAGGATTTTTAGTGAAATTTTAAGCAAACAGGAAGTCAATAGATGTTTACATAAATATTAGAAAAGTTATGTTAAAACTACATAGGACAGTTCCATGCACTTAAAAAATAATACTTTTGTAATTTATAATACAATATTAACAAGTAAATTTATTTATTATTTTTTGTTGCGTTACATATTTAATTTTAAAAATAATATTTTAAATAAATTTTATTACCCACCCTATAGGCATTCTGTGGCTCAGCCCCCTGCTCTATCTCTATCTCGGAGAGCACCAGTAGAAAATGGAAATAACAAAAACAAGGGACCTTTACCAACCCTAGACGAGCTACTTTTATATTAACCAATTGAGTCCTTAAGCTTTTTTTTTTTGTGTGTTTTCCATAAGAATAGCCAAGTCGCCAGCATACACATACCTAGACAGACCGTGTCCCTCTAGAGGAATACACATTTGGTTTTATTTGTTTGGTGTTTTTTTTATTTTTTTTAAAACCACCCTTAAAAAAAAAAAAAAAAAACAAAAAAAAAAAAAACAATAAAAAAAACAAAAACTAAACCCCCCCCCCCCCCCCAAAAAACCCCCCCCCCCCCCCCCCCCCCCCCCAACCCAACCACACAACCAAAAAAAAAAAAAAAAAAAAAAAATTTTTTTTTTTTTGGTGTCTTCTTTACTCTTTGTTAAAAGAAGATAATCAAATATTTCGATTTGTGAAATATTTTTAGCTATAGCTCTCTGTAATTTTTTTTTGCTGCAATTATTACACTATTTACCATTTTTATAAGTGTGAATCAAATGGGTGTCGAATCCCACTATTGGACTAATCCCAGTGATGTCTCAGATTCTCAAGTAAAAATTAACTAATGGGATCCACTGCGGAGTGGGTGGTGTGCCCAAATGAAATTTTTACCAATCACCCTTTGATCAATCGTATTTCTATTCAAATAGACTACAAGCATATATATATATCACCACCTTAACGGAGACAGTAGAGACAAGCGCTGTTTTCAAGACTCGTGTATAAAGCTTGTGAACATCAATCCTTCAAAGCCATCTCTGGTGTAGTAACAATGGGGCCAAT
This sequence comes from Taxillus chinensis, assembly GCA_023512835.1. Lineage (NCBI taxonomy): Eukaryota > Viridiplantae > Streptophyta > Magnoliopsida > Santalales > Loranthaceae > Taxillus > Taxillus chinensis. The sequence goes on along the minus strand of CM042086.1, from coordinate 15,991,338 downwards.
ATTGACTCAGAAACAATGACGTTTAAAAAAAGAAGAAGAAGAAGAAGAAGAAAGGACAACACTTCAATTACGTGGCCCCTTTGACTTAACTTAACACAAACTTTTCCTCTAATCAGATACCCGTCCAATTTGGGTGTGGCGACTTCCAGAGTGTATGATTTGGGTTCCATTTTGTTTTTGTAGAAAGATCTATTCTGGTATTTTTGATACCAAAGTTTGATTCTTCCGACCAAAATAAGATTTAAAATAAAAGTATGATGCACTAGATGAAGTCATATAATAAATAAACTAATCTTTTTTTTTTCTTTTTGGAGAACTTAGCAAACCATTAGATATCACAAGCCGTGTATAAGTTGGGTATCAGCCCAATCTAGGGTAGGGTTGATCTCCCAGCTAGTCAGACTCCCAAGGTTTAACCTTGAACAACACAAAAGCCCTTAACTTATTATATATTTATTGGGTCTACTATTAAGCTTGAGGTTGCACCAGGGAGCTGCAATCAATCAAGGTGCTCATTTTTATATATATATATATTTATATTATGAAGTGGGTCTGTCTCCACTCCACCAAGATCCCTTCCCTTACCGACAACCAAAAAGGCCTTCAGGAAATAAAAATTGGACTGTTCTGACACTTTCGAACATCAATTCACCCCTGCATCAAGGTTCAAGGATGATCATATTTTTAGATGGCACTAGCAGGAACTAACTATTACAATTCTTGCTAAAGATGACAGAATATAATAATTGGAAGTGAATAATGATTAATGAAGACCACCCTCTACATTTCAGTCACATTTACCCCTGATCTACTTGGACCGTGTTGTTTGATGAATCACGCTTGATTAGATTCTCAGTACTTTATGCCAAAGGAGTCGCAAGCAGGACAACACATTATGTTGTCAGTACCAAACATGATGAACTGCTTTCCCCCTCCTTTTGTCTTTAATTTACCCTGCTCTAGTATATCATATCATTACCGGAGAAAAATTAAAATTATTAAATAAAACACGCCAGTAACTTCCACATAGAAACCCCTTTTGGTTCTTCATTACACTCACGAAGTAGGCATGAATAATGTCCCCTTCTTGGTGCAGCTTTTTTTTTTTTTTCCTGGCCATTCAAAACAGAACCGGAGAGACGAAAGAAGGGGTTATGTCATCCACCTTACGTTTTTTGGCACCCTCACTTTTGGATGCATTTGATATGTGCTGATTTGTTCAGCCACTAGCAGCCAAAAGCCGTAGGAATGGAAATTGGGGTAGCATATATTTTGGAAGGCGATCCATTAACATGTTATGTTATCACCAATTACATGCTATACGTGGTTCTTTATTTGGAGTCATTCTTCACAGGCATGAGGCAAACAATCTGATTCAAAAATTTACCATACATACTGACACAAGTAAACAGATGTAAGAAAAAAAAAAGTGAAGGATCCACAGGACTCCTATGTGGGTGTGAATGAAGTTTAGGACAAGTAGTCGTGTTCGTTGGACTGGCGGTGGAATATTAGGCGTACCAAGAGTCGGTCTTTTTTTGGGCCGTTCAATATCACAGGATTGTAAAAGAAAGCAACCAAAAAGTGGTGGAGATGAGGAAGTGTGGATGGGAAAAAGAAGGGGGGGGTGGGGGGATAGGAAACGAAGCAGAGGTCGCGAGAGTGAGTGCCACGCCAATATCCTAATCTTCGGACCCTCGAGTGAGTGGTGTCGGGAAGGTGGGTGGCCTGGTGCTAAAAGATTGAATGCAAAGGTAACGAAAGTTACAAGACAAAGACAAACGCTCTTTGCTGGCTTACTTATGACTACTTCAGATTCAAAAAACCACCAAAAATGAAGAAGTCAACTCTGTACGCCTCTTTTCTCAATTCCTCTCCCTTACGCCTTTCCTTTTCAAAATGTTCAAACCAAGTCTCAAGTCGTCATCGCCTTTAGAGAAACCGAAGCGCACTATCTCACTGGTGTCTGAAGACTTCCTGTTGAAACTTCAAGAACCCGATGTGGGACAGATCTTACACTGTTAGCCCACTCATCGATCTCTGTCTGTTCTCAAAAATGTGTTTGTCACGCTCGATCGTCCAGAATATGGCACTCCACTTCCAGCCTTCCACTGAGGTAGGCCAATGAAAAACAAACAAGAACACATCCAACTCCAGTTTCACACCCAAGAGCAGTGTCCAATATATTATTGAGGACAGGCTCCTTCGAATGGCTGCAGCCTCTCAAGATACACTTGTTTCTTTCCGGCATAATTCCTCAACTCTAGACGCTGGGGATAAGTCTAAAGATGTTGCCTAAGGCAATGCTACTTCTGCGCCTTGGCCTGGTTAAAAATTAGAGCCAGATCGTCCCATTCATAAATATGGATGTGACTCTTGTTATTAGCCTATGGAATCATCAAGATGTGGATTACTAGGATGACTTAAATTTTTATTAATTAATATTTAATTGATAACTTTTTCATTACATAATTCATACACATGATAGTATATGATCGGGTGGATATCATATTAGAATTCAAGAGATTTTAATTCTAAAACTAAATAACAAGATAGGTCATCATTGTATTTTTATTAACCAATTGATAATTTTCAAACATCAATTAAGGTGTGATGGCCTATAATCATCAGAGTTGTCGATGTACCGTCATCGACATCACTGTAGCAAATCTCTACACTCTTAGTGGAGGCGTAAGCATCCTCACTGTCATTCACACACATCGTCTACCCCTCTATTTTCCTTCAAGTTTGGTGTGATGGCCCCTACAAGCTTGTTTGTTTGAGTCCAGTCGCCAATGGAGTAGGGGCGAGAAAAGTTTAGATAGAATTGAAAATGCATTGTAATAAAAAAGAAAAAAAGAAAAAAAGTCCAATGTGTTAAGAGTCTGAAACAAACATAATAAGATTCGTGTTTTAATCCATGCATATAATGAATGCATTTTTAATAAAAAAAAAATATAATGATATATTTATTTCTATTTGTATTATCGAGATATTCATATTTTGAATCAATTTGATATGTTCATTTCAATTTTAATTACCGTTTGAATTATATTTTGTGAAATGCTAATAATATTATTTTATTATTTAAATTTTAAATCACACATGGATATTATTATTTTTTAAAAAATAGCATTACATTATTAAAACCGTATGGCTCATTTGTTTTATGGAATGAAAATTACTACGGCATTATTATTTTTTCTAAAAAGTAATTATCATGACATATTTATATTTTTTCTATTTAACCATGTCGATCTATTTTATCAAGGGCAAGATGGTAAAATAATATAATATTTTAATCCACCGATGGGGGTGGTTTAATTGGGGATGAAATGAAAGAAAGAAAAAGGTTACTGTGGGGGTGGCGGAAAAAATGGGGCAGCAGCTGCCAGCGGCGGTAGCAGCGCCACCCTTCTTATCGCCGTCATCGCTCCTCCCAAACCCAAACCCAAACCCACCTTTTTTTCTTATCCGACTCTCCAACCCCAACCCATCCCTGTCCCTCATGACTCCATCCTCGTCAATATGTGCCTGTCACTGTCACCACCTCCCCCTCAACAATAAGGCCGCCGCGGCCGCCGCCGCCGCCGCCGCCTCCGCCTCTAAAAGAATGAGTGCACTGTCCTTGGACGACGTTCCCCCCAATGCCCTTCGCCGTAACCGAGACCCCCTCTGGAGAGGCGGCTTCACCCTCGGCGTCGATCTTGGTCTTTCCCGTACTGGCCTTGCCCTTAGCAAGGGCTTCTCCATTCGCCCCCTCACCGTACACCTCTCTCCCTCTCTCTCTCTCTCTCTCTCTATATATATATATATATATATGTATGTATATATATAACACTTTACGGTTGCTTACATAGGTACTGGAGTTGCGAGGGCAGAAGCTTGAGCTAAAACTCCTTGAAATTGCAGAACAGAAGGCACATTTCTTCTTCTTTTACTTCTACTTTTTAGAAAAAAAAAAAAAAAAAAACAACAACATGGGACGTAATTCGTGTTTCACGGGCGTTTTAATAAAGATGGTTCTGTCGAGAAGTACTTTTAAAACGATGGGTTATGGTAATTTGGGAAAAATGTCGACCAGAAGAAGTTCCATGTTCAAATTCAAACTAGGAAAATCCAATATTACAGCTGAGAAACCCTTCTTAAATAACCTTTTCAAGTTGAAATTACCTGAAAGCGTACTTGGTTTTGTATGGAAGGGCAACTTATGCTGCAAGATTTTGTACTGGTTTTGCTACATTAGATGTTTGTGCATAATATCTCCTTCAAACGGACCTCGATTGTGCCAATGATACTGCACAGTAATTTTTTTTGTTTCCATACATTTCACATGCTAGTTGAATGGTCTGGCTCCATTCCTGCCTGAACCGTTGGTGCCAAAAAATAAAGGGTGCTAAAACACGTTTTTTTGCACATGTACATGCATGTCTTGAACCGTACTTAAATTATTTCTGAACATGGTGTATCGATAAAATCAGGAGGCAGATGAATTTATAATAGGCTTGCCCAGATCTAATCATGGGAAGGAGACACCTCAATCAAACAAAGTTCGTAGTGTAGCTGGAAGATTTGCTGTTCAAGCAGCTAAAAGGTTAGAGACTGTAGTTTTAATTAAAGTATGCTTTTTTCATGACTATATTGTATGTTATTTTGTAGTTTGTATGCGGCATCTACAACACTTCTAGTCAAAATATTGGATAGTTATCCTTTCGGGTTTAGAGACTTATTAGGTTTCATGTCTGCCTCTAGTCAAGCAGGGAGTTTTTGCCACAACACTTATTAGTCAACTTCTTAGTGCAGTTGGGTGGACACCAGAATTAATTGTTACATAAATGAGTTCCTCCTTTTTCGAGGCTTATTGATTAATTTAAATGAGAGTCCTGTGGCAAAAACTCCCTGTCATAAAGAAAAAAAATGTTGTAGGTTACAGGCAGTAGATGTGTGGCTGGCATGTTCAGGATTATTCTTTGTGGCATTTGGCTTATTATAACTCCTCTGCCTTTCTTCTGAGGAGGTCAATTTATGACCCAGCTGTGCTTTGGTGTTATCTGGGGTTACAATAGAGTTCTCAGTTGTGTTGTGTCTACTTCACATACACTAATTTCCTGTGATACACACAGTTGATCTAGGCCCAACGACTTTTACTCATTTATTTTGGGAGCTCTCTTTTGATGAAGAGCGTAGCTTGAACATGAAAATGCATGTGATATGCACAGTAGTTCCATTTCAGTTCCTTCACAGTTGACAGGCTAAATTTATAATATATTGCAGCTAGCACTCTTTCTGCTGATTCTACAGTTCCTTCCCCAATGCGGCAGCATGCTTTAAGCATGGTACTTCTATTTTGTTTTTGTTATTTAAAATCTTTTTCCCATATTTTGTGCGTGTTTAGGTGTGTATTTACGTGTTTGCCTCAAAACTGCATGCAATTTAATTTTTTCCCTGACAATCCTATTTGTTTTTCTTATTCATTTCCTTGCATCATTTTTTTTTTGTTCATAACTTTCTGATTGAAGACTGTTTTCCTTGCATATGAATTATTAACCTCACTTATAAATAAATAGAGGGTGGAGAGTATACCTTCAGGATGAGCATGGAACATCAACAGAGGCTATCGACTATATGATTGAAATGTAAGTACTTTTTCGAATTGTTTTTTCTCAATGGAGATATCATTGCAGAGCCTTATGATAAGAGTATGTGAACCACTCACTATCTTGCACCCAGTGAAGCAGTTTGTTTAATGATATTCCAAATGAAGCTTCATTCCGTTATTGGTAGACTAATTTATTTCCCATAACATCCAGTTATTGGGTGTTCACAATATAAAAGAATTAATCAATGATTTGAAAGCTTATTTGATTCCTGCCTTGTTATTTATCGAATCATAGTGAGCGGTTTATTTAGAGTTATAGCATGTTTGTGAATTAATTAATTAAGATAATCCTCTGAAAAAAAAAAAAAAAAAACAGGGGTCTCAGCAAGTCAGCTCGCCAAGGAAGACAAGATGCCTATGCTGCAATGGTATGCAATGCATCCTATAGAATTGTTCTCTTGTTGAATGCTTTTCTCAGCTGAGTAGGTGATCTTCCCTTTGGGAAGCAGTGTTTTTTTTTTTTTTTTGATGTTTTGTATCGGTTTTTTTGTGGTTGCAGATGGTACTGAAAAGATATTTCTCCACATTGGGCCAGGAAATGGAGCTCGTACTACCCAAGCAGTTGGAACTACAAGAAAAAATTCTAAACGGTCCACCCAAGGATGTGGATTTTTCTGGAGAAGAATTTTGAGGAGTGGCAGACTAGCTAGCTAGCTGAGATTCCTGCAACCTTTCGGCCTCATCCATATTGGCTTCCGCTGATGATGGCCCTTGTCGCTTATCCAGGCCCTGCAACGCTTGTCATCCTTCTTTCTCTTCTTGGATTACTGAATTTGAGCCTCACAGATCCCTCCCCCCCATGCAGAGGCGTCTTGTGCAGGGAGCAAAAGTTTACAGGCTCACACATTGCTCAAAACGACTGTGAGAATGAATCTTACCGGACAGATCCCTCCCCCCCCCCCATGCAGAGGCGTCTTGTGCAGGGAGCAAAAGTTTACAGGCATCACACGATTGCATCAAAACTGACTGTGAAGAATGATTAGAAGAAGATCATTCTAGCGGTGCTTGTAGATATTATTTATTTTACTTCATTCTTTAACAAATATGGACATGTAATTAATTAAGAAAGAAATTAGAAGTCGCCTCTCCTTAGAGTCCACTTCAACGCATATAAAACGTCCATTATCTTATCGTATCACTATTCACTCACTCTAGGCCACACAGCTAAATCCACGCCTAAGCTAAGACTGAAAACAGCTGCGGTCTTAGTCTAGGCGGGGAATATGCAATTCTCAGGGAAAAATTCATCCTCTTCACCCATTTCGATCTCACTTTGACTGTTCATACCTCTGTTAAATTGGGGTGTGGTTATTCGGCTATGTAAAAAGTTTGGAATTAAGATTTGAATTGAGTAACTAAATAATAGAAATAATTTTTGAAGAATGGAATCAATTAAAACATATTTGGTTGGAGTATTTGTTGTTTTCCAAAAAGAAAATAAAATATGTTTTTAATATAGAAGATTTCTAAAATAAAAATATTTTTTTGTTTTTAATTTTTTATTTCCTGTAGTTGAATATAATTATTATATTTAAAAATAAAAAATAAAAAATAAAAAAATATTTTGATTTTTAAAATTTAAATTGAAATGAATTAATTTAAAACTTATTGGAATTAAAAAAATCCATTTTCGCTATTGGTTTTTGATTATTTTAAACACCCTCACCGACCGAGGTTGCTCAATTGCTATATTTTGGGCTTGTTTAGTATATACGGCAGTTGTTTAAATGACTGGTAGTAGAATTAGAGGTGGAGCAGGTAAAAAAACTATGGTGTGATTAATATTATTCTATGTAAATAAATATGTTAAAATTTTTAATTAGTTTACTTTTAATAAATAAATTAATTAATTAAAATTAAAAAAAAAAACACAATTGAGAAAAAGCGGGATCGTGTGATTTTCTGGTTGTTGGCTTGGGACACCAAAGCCAAAGGCGGTCTTAGTCTTACTTCAATAACCAGTCGTTTCTTAATTAACACGACAATATGCAACCCCTTTTCCATTCAAAGACGTACAGTTATGATGTGTGTGGTGTGGTTCAGAAGGGAAAAACGCTTTTTTACAAACAAGTTGAGAGTTTAATAATCAATGAATCGACAGTGTCAATGAATAAACAGAGAACCTGCGATGTTCCCAGGAAATGAAGACCTTGGGTAGTTTGGAAAATAGAAGAGATGTCACGGGGACTAATTTGAAACTTACTGGGGGTAAATTATATTTATATATAGTAATGATAACTAAATGTCAATGAACTTTGATTTTGTTAAATCTGTCATTAAAACTCATGCTTTATTTAACTAAGATAATTACTGTCAATAACTGTATATATGAAAAATGCTCAGGGTACGGTGTTGCCATTGCCTGGGCTGGGCGCATATGTGGTGGCTTTTGACACGCCATGCATGCATCACCCTACTCCACAACCAAAGTAACAACCAAGTATAGTGGACAACACTAAGTATAGACCTAAGCAACCTAAAACAACCAAAGCAGCACAGACCGATAGTGCGCAACACGTACGGAGGTGGAGCTTCTTCGTAGTGTCTGACACTGAAAGGAAGCATTCATGATTCACCAAGTATAGTGGATAGAATTTGATGAAAGAGAGGGGACCGTAGAATGGCAACCCTGGCCATGGATTGAGGCTCCCAGTTTAATGGGGCCTCACAAAAAAACTTTAGGGTAAGCTCTCACCATCAAATAGATACAGGTGAGAAAGAAATGTGGAAAATACGTGAAAAATAATTTTGAAACAATTTTAAAAAAAAAGTGTGAATGTGAATTACAACCTTACCATTGCAGGTTTGAAAATTAACAACATTGATATAATCTGTTAGCTTATTGTTGGACTTAGCTCTCAATATAGTGATAAGTTTTAAATTTCTTTAATTCTTTTTTAGAAGGTTAGAGGTGAATCTAATGAAAATCTTATTTAATCATTGATAGTCATAATAAAAAGTTTAAATCTCTATTAAAATCTTGATTTACTCATATTACAGGGAGATCCTGTCAGTTTTTTTTAGTTTTTTTTGTATTTATTTAATAATAAAAAAAACTTTTATAGGTGAGAGATCTCATTGTAGGATCCTGCTTAGGGCCCTCCAATTTTCAGGGCAGCCTTGGTGTCAACAACCAATGGTGGAACTAATACATGAAGCCAAGTCAAGTGGATTTGGTATAAAATTTATACATTAATATATATAAATCATATACATAATACTTTCGGAAAAAAAAAAATGAAGGAGACCTTGAGAATAAAAGAAGGTCGAAGCCTTTGTCTTTATTTTGGAGCGCAAAAAGAATGAAAGAATGAAGGGAGGAGTTCAGCCGAGCATTCACACAAACACTTGGACAACCGTTCCAAATAAACGAAAGCAGTGAAAGAAAAAAAGACTTTAAAAGCAAGCCCGAAAGATTCGAAAAGGCTACGAGTGCTCTAAGAGTTCCAATTTAGAAAAAAAAAAAATCGGATGTTAATGTATTAACATGTAAATCAAAAATAATATTGTATTTTATTTTTATGCTAATTATTTGTGAATAGAATTATAATACATGATTAAATTATTCGATTAAAAATAATTTGTCTTGGAATAATGAGGGACTCAACTCAAGACAAATGCTTTGAATGTTCGAAATTAGAACTTTTGTACGCTTCCTCCAATGTTACCTCTCCCCTGTCTTCAAAGCATTTCGCCAGATACATCCAATCAAGTTACCACACACACTAATTCAATTCACTTGCTTTGCCCCCGAAAACAACGAGCACTACAACTAGTCGTCAAGAAGTCATGAAAGCATAATAGTGCATTGTGGTTCGGGAAAGTATAGTGTCTTCTATGCGTGAAGTACAAATCCTGTCAATGACAATTGATCAACAAAGAGGAAAGCAAGTGCATGTTTTGGTATCAGTTTTGTTTTCAGTATTTTATTTTATGTAATTTATTAAAATTCATATTAAATTATAATATAAAAATAATTTCTGTTTAAAAAAATATATAAAATATATATAAAATTTTTAGATATAATGTCTAATGCATGCATACATTAATCGAAGGAAAAAAGTTCACTTACAATAAATATAATTATTTTGCACATGTTTGATTTAGAATTAACCTAATTAATTGGGTTATTAACTTAATAAATATACTTGCATACATAAGGAAAACATGCAATGTAATAGTCCAATTACAATGACCAAACTGAAATCTTTGATCGCCTCTCCTAACATCCTTGCACTGAAAGCAAACAAAAAGCAAATGAAAAACATTATTGTCATAATATTAAAGACTTGACTTTAATGATTCCTTGAAAACTTGAAAAATATGACTTCGTGCAAGGCATCATTGCTTTCAACCAAATAAAATTTAAGTGAAACAAAAACTCAATAAAGGTCAAGAAGAAAATAAGACTATGCAAATTAGTGTTGAAGTAGAGCAAATATTAATGGGTCATTTATAAAAAAAATGTGACATTTGGATATCAAAATAAAAGTACAAAAGGTAATGCATAAAACTTAACAATTAGAATTAAACTAAGAGATTAGATTATATGATTCAATTGATAACTAAAATTAAATAAGCCAAAAGAGAAAAAATAATCACCCATATAGTCAAAATATGTGCAAAGATGTATTAAAAAAAACCTTCTAAGCCTATAATAGCTTAATACATTGACTTAAATAATCATATGCTGAAAAAAAGAACTTTAATATCAAACTTCTATAGTGATGCAACATTCTGCTCGCGCTCAACGCTTCTCGTGATAAGAATGGCTATAACAACGTGAAGCAAAGACTAAGGAAAACAGCATTGAGGAATCATCCAAAATTCAAAATCGAGGGTTAGAGGAAACTCAAAAGTAAAATTTTCTTTTAAAAAGCTTTTCAATATCATCTAAGGCACTTCACACTATAAAAAAATAAAATTTATTCCTAAACCTTCAAGTCAAATGGACAAAGTTCATGTAATCATATTTTATAATATTTTAAAATTCAAAAGTAATAGTATAATCAAAATTTAATACATTGCAAAATAATTTTAATGAAGGCAATAGTATACTCAAACACTAGATCTGAGAATACATTTTTTAATAATTTAAAAATAAAAATAACTGCTTCAATTGAATTTTTTTTCTTTTTTTTTCTCTTTTGAAAAAGCAAACAAAATAAATTTTAAAGTCAACATATTATCCGAACACTACTGGACTCTAAATTTACTAGGAATTTAACTTTTTTTAAAATCTCTCAAAATATTTTTTTTAAGTAATAATAAACTTTATTAAAAACAAAGTACACAAGAAATACACTAAGAGAAAAGGTACAAAAGAATAAGAAACAACAAACAGGCAACACCCAATTCAAAAGAAACACCCATCAACATCCACAATACAAGAAAAACATGAACCCGAGGCAGAGAGCCACCCTAGAAGAGAACGCAAAACACAAGCCTTAAACTCAACCACGCGAAGCGCGCGATTATCAAATAGCCTAACATTCCGCTCACACCAAAGACACCACAAGATACAATGAGGAATAACACACCAAAGTGACGACCTGCGACCCACACAACTAGCCCAGCAAGAAAATAAATCAACCATACCCCGAGGCATCACCCAAGGAAGCCCAAACAAACCAAGAAACATGTCCCAAAGCTCCCGAGCAAACGAACAATGAAGAAAAATGTGATCAATAGATTCAGCGTCCGCCTAACACAAGAAACAACAGCTAACCACCACCATACCACGACGGCGCAAGTTATCCGCCGTAAGGATCCTCCCAAGCACTGCAGACCAAACAAAAAAACTCACTCGAGGAGGGACCGAAACCTTCCAGACCAACCTCCACGGAAAGCAAAGAGGAGCGTTCGAAACCTTCTTAGATATAAGGTTTTTATTTATACGACTTAAACCTTAAACCTTCCTTAAAAGAGAACTAAGAAATATCAATTACTCTCACGCCATTACAAGTGAAACAATTGCACATACAATACAGAGACCGGCATTTGCTTCTAAGCCAAACCAGTCCCCTGGTTTGATAATCGCAGCAAATATATCTTACCATGAGCATATTTCCGCACTAGGCAGAGTTCTGGGAGATCACGTTGAAAGTTTGATACTGTTGCCCTTGACTTGAGCCAGCTCCTAATCAGCGGATTATTGTATGAGATGAGTCGGCACACGTGCATGTATCTATTTGTGAGTTTATGCTGCTAGAAGACATTGAAAGACTAACATATTACAAGAGAACAGAGTGAGTTTATAAGAAATGACCAATCAACAGAGTGAGTTCATAAGAAATGCTATAGTTCTCCATCTCAAATCAAACAAATCTTTTGAGGAATTTGCATTACCTGTAAGTATGGCATAAGAAATTCTAAAGTTTGCTGTAGTGTTTTACAAAGCATACACTCAATCCAAATCGGGAATAACAACCGTTAGTGAAAAAATTACAACATAAAGGTCCAACGTCCAATAATGTCAGTAAAACGCCATTTTATTAGAAGACCAACATAGTAGTCTAAATGACAGTTTCATTTCCCAAGGCATCACATCCTAGGTCCAAGATTTAGGAAGTACTGTTTGTTCATTCTCAATAATGTCATATATGGGGACAGGAAAACAACAAGCCCAGTAAAAACTATAAATTCAACTATGTATAAACAGGAAAACAAAACAAAATTAGCAATATGCTTTTCAAAAATTATAATAATATCACAAAGGACACCATTCTATGAATTCTTTCTGTTTCTTCAATAACCCAGAAGTGAAAACTAAAGAGTCATTTGATCTGTGCTTTTATTTTTGTATTTTAATTTCACAATTTAAATCTTTATTGGAATTGAGACTTAAATTTTGAATTTTAAAAACATATTTGATTGATATGAAAGAATATATATATTAAATTGTGTTTTATTTAAAACCAGGTCAAACATAAATTAAAGAAAAATGAAATATGACCAGGAAAGAAAGTAAAGAAAAGCAAAATAAAAATAATAATAATTTGAGTGTCCAGAATGAGTTTAAATTTGAAATAAAAAATACATGAAAAGTTATTTTTCAAAACAGTTACAAATCAAAATTTAAACAAAATATTACTTTATTCAGAAAACGAATATACCAAATAGTTTTTAAATTCTGAATTCTATTTTTAAAACAAAAATAATTATGTAACATACATGGATTTTAACACCTAATGTTCTGTTAAAACAGTTTTAACAAGTTATAACCGTTTTAACAAGTTAAAACCATTTTAGCTTGTTAATCACAGGGGGCACCCTTTACTACATTGTCATACTACACAACCAAAAAATCATACCATACAACTGGTCTGCAATTCAATTGGATTTTAACATGCGCCTGTGCTACGATATGGTTATTACCAGGATGTGGCCAAGTTAAACGTGCTCTGTGACTTCTGTAGCAAGACTCTTGCTAAATTCCACATCACCATCAAGTAATCTTGCAATAGAAAGGTCTTCATCTCACTTACAGAAGAAGAATGTATTTTTGAAGAAACAATATGATCAAATTTCCTTAAATACCAGCAGATTGATCGAGCAGCCTCCATTGACCCTGAAGATCATATGCTGTCATTTCACTAGTCACCAGATAATAATAAACTTGTTAATGACAGATAATGTATCTCACCATCCCGAGCCAGCACCAAGCAAGCACAGCAACTCTCTTCAAAAGATTTAGAGGTTCGATTCTCTTGCATCAATAATTTGAATCCCATTGAATTTGAGAAATCTCACACGTGCTTTGAATGAGACAGTTACGGTGGCCTTTCATTCTGTGTATTAGATTATATAAAGCTTACAAAATCTTCATTCCTTTACTGCTGAAATCCACATGACAATCTGACGCGTTGGAGAGCAACATCCTGCACGAGTGAATTTTTTCCAGAAAGGTATTAGACAAAATTCCTTCAAGTTGCAAGACCTCACTTGCTGAAAATGGTTCCCCATCTGGTAAAGAATTTAAGGTGAGCTCGAATGAAGAGGGCCAATGAAAGAACTTTGGAAGTGTAGCTTGTTCTGGAGCACCGCCATATGCACTGACCAGAACTTTTTATGCACATTTGGTCTTCAAAGAAGGACCTCTGAAGAGACATTGATTGCCTGTAGAGATCAAATCAATTCTGTACTCACTATAACACACTAGCTTAACCCATACACTGTACACAGCACTGCACCATTTTCATGCCAGCATACTGAACTCGCCAACTGTATAATACCACCCCAAGCCCCAAAACTCATTTAGGCCTAGAGGCGGCACTGAACTGATCTTGCCTGACACCATTCTCTAGTGCGAAAATAAAGGCGAACAAAACTTGCTCCAAGATTCTACAATAGCGGGAAGACAGTATATTACCACCTTCCAAATGTGTTCATTGTCCGTGGTCATTTATTATGCTGTATAGCCGATATGAACTAACTGGACAAGCATGGAAACTCCTTTTGTGCAAGGATTTATCACTTCGGACTCACAGAGACCAGAGCTGATCACACAATAAACTTTTGAGAACAATAACCTGTGATAACCTCTGAGTCTTTGGCTTGAAGTTTGGGTCTTTGAAACCTACAAACAATCAATGCTAGGAACAATTTTATGAAGCAACCTGTGCGGTGGCCTGGTACTTGAGTCAGCATCACTGGGAAGACATGAGAGGTCATTCTCCAGAACAGAAAACGCATCTGCAAAAGCCTGCACAATTCAATATCCTTTAAATATAAGATTTGTCATACAGCAATGACAATGAGAAAAAAAATTCAGTCGACATCAGGTTATTCAGATTTTAGTTTTTCTTGCAGCCATTTTAGGGCCTTACATTTAAGAAGAAATATATGCCAAAACTCATGGTAGGAAGCAATAATATCACAGTAGTTAATTTGCCCAATTTGTCAAAAGAAGTTGGATTGCAAGCAAACCTTGATGCATTGGTGTATTCGGAAGCAATTCCTCCCCACATTATTTGTTGGAAAAAGAGGATCGTCAATGTGGATTGGATCAATGCTACAACATTCAGTGATAGATCATAGATCAACATAAGATCCAAAATTTTAGGCACTAAAACTATGTACATTCCATCCAAAAAGAGGGGGTGGAAAGGTGGAACACTTACCTATGTCCTCTTTCCCGCTTAATATACACTCCACTACCCTGAACTGAAATACGCATTTCACGAGGATCAAAAACATTCCTGGTATAATCATAAATCAGATTCATAAACAGAAGACAACTCCTAACCATGAATTTTCAAACTAGAGAGATTCAACTGTGCACAACAGTAATGTGAAATCAGATTTGAAAATCATTTTTAAAGTTGCAAACAGCATGATTTGTAACTTTTCACTTACCCAAAGAAGTAAAGAAAATCCATTAAAAGGCTTCCGTAACTCTACAACAGCAGCACAGAGAGTTTAATAAGAGATAAGCATTTGTGTATCATCATAAGAAGATGAAAAGAAGTGACAGCAAGACTTAAAAAAGTGTTGCACTCAATTCCATTAACCTAAATTTAATTCTTCGAAATCTATTTGATGGTTGTAAATATTTAAAAAACAGATCAATATTTTCTATATTGGTCATTTTACCCATTCAAAATCCAAAATTCACTATAATTTAAGCACTTTTTGGGCATGATTATTAAAGTACAACATGGAAAGAAAAACTCAAAGACATTTTACTTGGTTTATAGGACGGCCAAGATGATGCTCATGCTGAAGAAATCGTATGATCAGTAACACCTACAAAGAGTAAACATATTTTAGGGTTACCAGCTATAGAGAATCATTGTATATTTCAATATCATATCAACAGAGCAACACAAAACATGACAAAAAAAATTATTTACAAGCATAAAAAGTGAATTTTAATTGACATCAGAAACAAAAGTCCGGGCTAAGATCAACACATAATTTACTAAAATAGAAGTTAAAACCTTTCTAAGTCAACATTATGTTCAACACTTAAGATGGGGAGACTATGAGCACGCAACAACACTTAAGATGTTCATCATGTATTACCTTGATATTCAAAGCCTAATTCTTTGGACCCATAAAGTTTTTATTACGTACTATACAGTTAAAGGAACTAAGTTGGATAGCGTAATGGAATCTAAGGAATATCCGAATATATATAATAGAAATTGAAAGCCAATCAAGGTTATAGGTCCATGTCAATAACCATTGGTTCATTTATTGCTCTCTCTTAGAACCTATGTGATTGTAGATGAGCTTGTGTGTTTGAGGTCGAGATAACCTAGGTGGCTAAGGTGGAGGTAGCCTAGACTGAAGTTGAGGAAGCATGTGTGGTTTGTTTTAAGTTCCTCCTGAGCTATGAGCTTTGGCCCACGTGAGCGGGTGATTGAAACGCTTAATATAAACTATTTGTTTGTTTAATATGAGCATATACATAAACCTTCTCATATAGACATTAGGAGTTTGGAATGTACTGGAAAAACACTATCTCTATTCAATTGTGGTGGAATAACAACCAAAGTATAATTACACTTGATGACCAATAGATACCCGTCACAAAATATTTTTAAGTACTTAGGATTAATTATTTTGTGAAACGAGAGTCAAAAGTCAAGTCTTTCTGGTTTAGGAAAAATAAAATAAAGATAAAGTTTTCTCACAAAATGGCCAATGCTCATTGCATAATGTATTACAGTTCCATAGACGTGAGGAGGAGAAATTTAAAAGAAAGGTAAGAAATCAATGAGGCTATGGTAGCATTTTTAAGGACTTCAATAAAAATAAATAAAAGTCTCCATAGCTAAATTATGCATCATTCATCTTGATAGGCTGAATTTGGATCTACTAGAATAACCTTTGGACGAGGAGGAAATTAGAATGGCTCTTTAGGAAAATGGTGGAGACAGTGTCACGATTTTATCACCGCCTTCATTCAAAAGAATTGGGAGATGATTAGGCCCAATATTTTTTTATAATACAGATTTTATTAGAATAAAATTGCATACAAAAACTGTGTGTAGAATATATTTACATCAATCAGCTCAAAAGGAGCAGTCATTAACAACATGACAAACGGAAAAAAAAAAAAAAAAAAAACTGCCCAAAGCGTACGTCCAATCCCCCCAAACATGAAAAAACAAGCAGGCCTCTCCGGTTCATCAAACACGCACACAACCACTTTCAATGGTAAAGCAAGCAGTTGATCATCAGTTCGAAGGGTATCAAGATTGGTAACTGAATAAAGATGAGTATAATCTCATATTTCTCATCTGCAAATTATATGTAATGCGGATGTTTAGGGTATCATTAACCTCAAGATGTATTTTGAATAAAGTGAATTGATCACTATGGGTGTTAAAGTGTATGGGCATAGTCTTACTAGGTTGTTGGGGTGTATAGTGAGAAGGCCGACTGCCATCAACTTGAGGCTACCATTTGGGGCCCTGGCTAAGTTAAAGTAATTTGGGACCCAACCAAAGCAACTGCACGCAAAAAAGCATCTCACTTTTAAGAGAAACCTTTCCAAAAGCATTCCCTTGAATCTTCCAATGTATTTCCTCTTATTCTTCCACATTCTTATCTTAATAACGCAAAATTGAAAGGAATCTAGCTACAGTACTTTGGGAGAGTATATAAAAAGTTTTTGAATTTTACTAGTAAGTGGGCAAAGTTCAAATGTTGTTAAAGGTGGGGGTAAAATCACTCCAGACATTTAATGAAATCTTTTTGCCTAAATAGAAGCAAAGGATTTTGTTAGAAAAGGGGAGTTTAGAGAATAAAGTTGTTTGCATTTTCGGGGCAGAGACAAGACTCTCACAAAGTCGACTTGTGGAAAGGATGGGGCAATGCTTGATATGGTAGGCCACTTAAGGAGGCCTACTTAGTGGAAACAAGCGCTGATCTGGCAAATCATGTGGGGGCGCCTGAGATACTGTTTTTCTCAAAAATGCCCAAAAAAAAAAGCCTCAACGTGTCAGAGGGCAAGTGTAGGTTTTATTGTTAGGGGCGGGGTGTATTGTAACATCTCTCCTACGGATGATAGGTTTGATATTCTTGCTACAAGCTGAATTCATCAGTTTCTTAATGGTCCTAATAAATTTATCTTCTTTCTAATAAAAACAAATATTCATATAACCCACCAAACATAACATTAAAGCAAATATCTTTATAGTATGTTAGCTAAAAAGGCCCTTTCAATATTACATTTTATCAAATAATTGGGATGAAATTGTGCCATCCAGAAAAATTGGGGCTGTTGTAAGTATTTTAGAAAACAATATAAATCAACTGCAAAATGAATTTCATGAGTGTTTCACCAATTATACTAGAATGCGTCCTTCAGATATTATGCCATCAGCAAAGTTGTGGCTTTTGTATGTATTTTAAAAAACAATAACAATGACATGCAAATTGAATACTCATTCAAAACGCTTTTTAGTAAATTATCAAATTTTCCTCAGGGAAAAAAGGAAATTTATAATCCTTAGACCGAATTTAAAACATTAGACCCTCAAACCAAGAATGTGCAGAATAACCTACCAAACAGTATGAACTTAAGCCACCAGAGTAAGATTGATCCAGACTGCGATCGGCCAGGAACTTTTTTAATACCAAAGCAAGGGGTATAGCTGCTGGAAATTGTTCGGTAAGTTCCTTTACCTGAGCACACAAATTTAGAGCTCATAAATGTTCATCAAAAGAACTCTTAATATTATAACTTCAACTTCTCTATCAATATACTAAGTATCTCATTGAAAGAACAATGCCTCAAAAGAAAAAATTCTGAAAGCTAGGAAAATCAATTTCAAAAAACCAAATCAACTCCACAACTACTAAGTTTTAAGGAATAAATAGATTGAATGCATCAAAAGCGATAATATATATACTACTACAATTCATCAAAAAGTTTGTTATAATAAAAATGAGATCACAGGATAAATAAAATATATCTGTACCAGTTCTGTGGTATGAAGTCCGGTATGTGATGAAGACTTGAAACTGATGTCAAGACGGACTGATTTTGAATCATTGCCGCTAGGATAATTCATTAATGAACACTTCGATGAAATAGAGTTTTCTAAACCAACCATATCAATTTGAACATGACTATTTTGTTCCTTTGTCTTTGGAGTTGGATCATCTTTTGGTGTTTGGTCATTAGGAGCACCAGGGGTTATGAGATCTGAGGGGACTTCCACCACGAGCATGATAATAGGTATCTAGAAACAAAAACATAGGAAATCAAAATATTTAAAGCAAAAGATTATTTAGACAAAAACTCATATAGGAAGAAGTATTACAGCAGTATTTTCAACCGTCTTAAGTGAATCAATTTTCACCCACTCCTGATTGGCAAGATACCTTGCAGCATGCTGTAAAACCATCCCTTTACAGTGTCAGTATTTAAACTACATACACAAATATATTTCAACAATAGTACTCAGAGCTCAGAAACAAACAAAAGAAAATTTTCCTTTTAAAAAATGCTCAATTATCACTCTTTCAGAGCTCAGAGTCCAGTTGGAATCAAAGGATTCCAGGTGACCCTAGAAAAATAGTTTACGCAGAAGGAATTATCAGTCATTTAAAGAATAACTGATTTTATAAATTACTGAAAGAGCGAGGAAAAAAGCAAAATCGCTGCTACTTTCCATAAGGCACAAAAAATTTTCTAGATTTCTATCAATAATTACCTAAGGAGGCTTTGGTAACATTGCCACTATCTGTTTTTGGTTTGTGTTTTTTTATTTCAAAGAAAAAAAAGTAAAATTTGCTTGGCAACCGTAGTTGTTGAAGAGTTTTTTTGGAATAAAATAATGATATGGAGAACAATCACTTTGTAAGTTCATTTTAGAAACTACAATTGTATTATGGAGAACCATCACTCAAGTTCATTTTAGAAAAAAGCAACGTTTCAAAACAGGCCCTAACACATCTGGATAAATAATGAGGCAAACTAAATTGTATCACCCCGGTCTCATATCGAAAGATGAGGATTCCTTTGGAAATTATAAATTAAAACCAATGAACCCATAAGCATCTCCTTGGTTAGCCATTTTCGGTAAGGTTCTAGCTTGTGATGAGCCGTGCTTCAGACATAAAAACCCAGAATCTTATAGATGGTATCAAAGCCTACAACAACCAGTAATGTGGAGTTAAGTGCTACACCGAGAACCGCCTCTAGAGTTTCATTTAAGCATTTCACATCGACAATTGATATGTATGTTTGATCTGATTTGAATGTGCACGACTCAATATGGATGTCTAGAATATAAGTGGAGGGAGATTGTAACACCCCAATCCCACATCAAAAGATGTGAGGTTTCCTTTGAACAATATACATTGAAAGTAATGAACCCAAAAGCATCTCCACAGTTAACCCTTTTGAATGAGGTTCTAGCTTGTGATAGGTCGTGACTCGGGCATAAAATCCGAAATCTAACATAAATTAATTGCAAATTTTAAAAGAAATTCTCTCCTCACTATTCCACATTCCAGCATCTGTGGCAAAACGATAAGAGGGCAGTCATGGCTGATCCTTATGGTACAATGTTGTGGGGGTTTCAAGCCACTTGACCAAGGTTCGCAGTCACGGTCGCAGACGTCACGTTGCATCTCGGGTGAGATACAACTTTAGACACAAAATAATATTTAATTATTTTTTAAAAAATCATAGAAAAAAAAAAGACAATCAAATTTGAATCATTAAATACTATAAATATATGCTTTAAATAATATAATATGAGTTATTATATTAAAAAAAACGCCAATATATTATTGAAGCATTCAAATAAATATATTATTATATTTTCATAATTTATAATATAATCCATGAATTTTGATTGACATTTAACTTTTATAATATTTATTTAATAATAAAATAGGCAATTATTAATTGAAATGTATAATTATAAATAAACATAACTCTTAATATTAATTTAATAATATCTATTTACTTAAATTAATTAAATGCATTAAAAATTATAATTTGAAGTTAAATTTATAGTGCACTTATTTTATTTGACATCCTAAAATAAAAAATATTATAATTATTGATTAAAATAGTTTATATAAATATAATAATTAAATAATTAATATTATTTTTATACTAATTAATTTATATTAAAAAAATTTCTATATAAAAATAAGATATAAATTATAAATTAAGACATAAAACATATTACACTATTTTAATTATAATTTAAACTTTAATTTTCAGTAAAAACAATTCAAAACATATTATTGAAGAATAAAAATACTTTCTCTTGATATCTTTATCCTCAACTACACATTTACCTAATTTCTCTTTTAATTTAATTTCAGTAAGCCACCTTACTCGTCATCTTAATTGTTTTATCACCTTTTTTTCCTTATCATTGCTTATTTCAGGATATTAAGACGCAGAAGATTATTAGTAAAGGACATGAATCTAGAGGCCTCTATACTCTTGATACCTCACTCACTCCGTTTGTTGCTTGGTCTATTGTTACATTTCCCTTTGAGGAACATTGTAAATTGGGTCATCGTCTCTTCCCTTGCTTAAGAAGCTTTGTCCACAGTTTAGTCATGTATCTTCTTTAAATTGCGAGTCATATCAATATGCCAAACACCATCGCCTTAGTTTCAGTCCAAAAATCAATAAATGTGCTAGCATTTCTCTCGAATTAGTTCATTTTAATATTTGGGGCCATTGTCTTATATTATCTAAACTTGAATTTAAATACTTTATTACCTTTGTGGATAACTATTCTCATGTTACTTGATTGTATTTAATGAAAAATCGTTTTGAATTGTTTTCTATTTTTATGCTTTTTGTGCCGAAATCAAAACTCAATTCAATATTTCCGTTGGTCATTTACATAGTGATAATGTAAAAGAATATACCCAAATATTGTTGTAAAATTTCATAGCTCAACATGGCATGCTTCATGAAACTTCCTGTGTCGATACTCCATCTCAAAATAGTGTAGCTGAACGAAAGAACAGAAAACTTTTTAAAATTGCACGTGCCCTTTTATTTCAAATGAATGTTTCAAAATCCTTTTGGGCTAATGTAGTTTCTACCACTTGTTTCTTAATTAATCGTATGCCCTCATTCGTTCTTCATGGTGAGATCCCTTATAAAATCCTCTTTTCTCACAAGTCCATGTTCCCAATTAACCCTAGAATATTTGATAGCACTTGCTTTGTTTGTAATGTTCGTCCACATGTTTTTCTTGGATATCTTCGACTTCGAAAAGAATATCGTTATTATTGTCCTAATCTTAACAAATATACACATCACGGGGAAGATGTTGATCCTGATGATATATTAGTGTATTCTACCACACCTTCTGCGACTGTAACGAGCCTCATTCCTCCTGTTACTCACAAATATCCTATCACTGAAGTATACTCTAGGTGCCCACCTCTTGATTCATGTTATGTACCTACTTATTTGCCCTCAGATCTCGTTTCAAGTGATAATCTTCCTACTTCTTCTCCCTTAGATCCTGTTCCGAGTGATGATCTTCCTATTGCCTCACGCAAAGGTAAACAAAGTTGTATTTTTCCTATTGCATCTTTTGTTTCTTACAATTATTTGTCTTCTTCTTCTCGTTCTTTTGTTGTCTCTCTCAATTTTATCAGTGTGCCTAAAACTGTTTGTGAAGCCCTTTCTCATCCTTATTGGTATCAAGCAATGCTCGACGAAATGCATGTTTTAGATAAAAATGGTACTTGGGACTTAGTTTATTTACCTTCATGAAAACGGGCTATCAGCTGTAAGTGGGTGTTCGCAATTAAGGTTAATCCTAATGGGCTTGTTGCTCGGTTAAAGGCTCATCTTGTTGCAATGGGCTATGCCCAAAGATATGGTGTGGAATATTATAATACTTTTTCTCATATTGCCAAATTGACCTCTGTTCGCTTCTTTATCAATTTGGCCGCTACTCACCACTGGCCTTTGCATCAACTAGATATTAAGAATGCTTTTTTTATAGTGATCTACACAAAGAAGTGTATATAGAACAACCTCCAAGTTTTGTTGCTCAGCGTGAGTCTGAACGTGTTTATCGACTTCGAAAATCTTTATATGGTTTGAAACCGAATCCTCATACTTGGTTTGATAAATTTAGTAAGGCTATTGAAACATGAGACATGATTAAGAGCCAAAATGACCATTTAGTGTTCTACAAGCAATCAATCAGTGGTCTCATTCTTTTAGTTGTATATGTGAATGATATTATTATTACAGGCAGTGATACTGTAGGTATTTCATCGCTTAAGTCCTTTCTTCATTACAAGTAGTGCTGAAGTATTTCTTAGGTATTGAAGTTAGAAGGAGTAGACATAATATCTTTCTTATTAACAGAGACAGACAAATTGGGGAGCAAAGCCTTATAGTGCTCTAATGATTCCAAATATACATCTCATGGACCCCATTTAACAACTTTAAGATTATCTTACCGTCACTCGTCCAGACATTATTAGTGTTGTTAGTCAATTCATGTTGTCTCCAATAGTTGATCATTGGTCAGCATTGGAGTAGATTTTACGTTACTTAAAAGGAGCACCTACACATAGTCACTTATATACAAATCAT
This sequence comes from Taxillus chinensis, assembly GCA_023512835.1. Lineage (NCBI taxonomy): Eukaryota > Viridiplantae > Streptophyta > Magnoliopsida > Santalales > Loranthaceae > Taxillus > Taxillus chinensis. The sequence goes on along the minus strand of CM042086.1, from coordinate 15,968,116 downwards.
TGACACACGCAAATTGAATGTTTCACAGACGCAAATCGGACAGGTTGTCCAGTGAATAGAAAATTCATCACAGGTTATGTCTTTGTTGGAGGAAATTTAATTTCATGGAAGAGTAAGAAACAAAATATTATCATTATCCAATGCTAAATCAGAATATAAGGCCATGATGCAATATGCATGTAAGATAATTTGAATCTTTATCTCTTAAATAAAATTGGTCTTAAAACTTCAATATCAACTAAATTATGGTTTGATAATAAGGTTGTCTTTCATATTGCCTCAAATCCTGTATTTCACGAGAGAACTAAGCATATTTAAAATGATTATCATTTTTGTCTGAATTAACACTAAAAGTCTAAAACAACTAAAATGAATGCGTCTCAATCAACAAGCTCTGACCAATGTGCTGATTTTAAAAACCAATGCACTAAAAATCAGGATTAATCGGTGAGTTAGGGAGTGTATTAATTAGAAAAAAAAATAGAGAATGGTGTGGTTTAAAAAAGTTTTTGATTAATCGCATGTAGTTGTGTTTACCCAACACTTTTTTAAAATAAGTGTTTAAAAAATGACACTAGTTTAAAAGGGAAAGAGGGATGCTACTTCTTAAACCAAAAAAAGGAATTAGTGATCAACTAATCATAGACATGTTTATTTAAACGTAATTTCCTTTTAAGACAACTATTTGTTTAAACTTAATCACCTTATGTGTACAAGGCGTTTGTATTTTGCGTTAGCTAAGCTTAAAGATGAAATTATGCTTTTTTTTAATAACATTTTTTCAAGATTGTGTTAAATTTGCGATTTACATTTATTAAAATATTTATGAAAAAAAAAAAGTCATGGTGATTAATCCAAGTAATCACTAATGGATGCCTTTATAAATTAGCACTGATTAGCGATGTTGAGAACCTAATAAAAAAACAACCACCTATGGTAACTCAATAAAAATGCATCAAAAAATCTAATGGTGCAAAATACTAAAAACATCTCTAATGCTAACAAGCTAAATTGACTAACTAAACTTATATTTAGCTTGTTACAGTGATGTTTTAACTAATAACATTCTAACAGTGTCCTGTCTATTTTTTTCTTAATAATTATTTTTTCTAATTTACCCCTGCACTACTTTTCAAAATTCCAAATTTTCAGAAATAAAATAAGGATAGTGCGGCAGTTCCCCTGCTACTAAACCTGTTCAAATGCAAAGATGGAGGTCTAATCAACCTCGCCATCGCAGCTCTACTAGTCCTCTCCTCCTGCATCGTGCACCTTCTCGTCGGAGCACATTGACCCTCGACTTTGTAACCCTGCAAGCCAAGCTCGATGCCATTTTCGCCCTCCACAACCTCTACACTCTCAACGGCATCGTTTCCCTCCTCCTCTCCCGAGGCGTCGTACGATCCCTCCTCCTGCTCATCCCTGGCGCCGATAGGTCCTCCAATCTGTCCGAGAAGGCAATGTCACTGCTCAAGCAAGTTGTGTCACCATCGCCAGAGTCGGCGCTAGGGAAGGAGTGCAAAGGCGCGGTGAGGGAGCTAGTGGCGGCAGTGGAAGAAGGGACGTCAACATCCAACGAATCCGCGACAAAGATTCTGTCGGCGATGTGCCGGAGCAACGTTGGAAGGTGGGGAGGGAAGTGCTGAGGGAAGGGGCGATGCCAGGAGTGATACAGCTGGGCGTGGAAGGAGGGAAGCATGGCAGGAGTATAGGAGGAGGGGCATGCAACGGGGAATGCAGAACTAAAGTGTAATTTTCTTTTACGTGCTAACATGACAGCACTAGCTAAAACAAAGCGAAAGTCATATTTAGCTTTTATTTTGTTATAGCTTTTGCTATAGATAATGGGTTAGAAATGCTTTAACACTCATAGCTAAATAAAGATTATGCACCATACAAATAACATAGTAAAGCTATTCATCATAACACTGATTGTCACATACGAACAAGTCATAATATTAAAGGTGGCAACAAAAACATAAAAATCTTAGCATTGTGAAAATCAATTATCAATCCCCTATACGACAAGCTAACTATATTATTTGTCTTCAATTGATAATAGTAAGCTTTCATTACATTTTAAAAAAAATAAACCAAAAATAATTAATAATATTAACTGTCCCTAAAAATGGAGCGATCATAAAAATTAACTGTAAATTTAATGTGGTTTATAGAAAGACAATTGAGCCAACAAACTTGTCAACGAAACCACAGTACCCATACATGAAACCATCACCATACCTGAAGGCAGGTTTCTTTAATACCATTACGACCCTCCAATATTCCAGCTTCTTTAATCGGTTCCTACAGTAATTGCAATGATCAGTTTTCCCCACAAAATTCAGTGATACTAATTTAAATATGAAGGCAATTCTCAGTTTCTCACCAAATTCCTCACTGGGGGTAGACAGACCACAAGATCTACATCACTTGTCGGGAGGGATAACCCAGATGCAGTTGAACCAAAAATATTCGTTCTGGATCGTGGCCATAATACTTGGAGAGACCGTGTAACCCGTTTAACAGCCCAATTAATGTAAGGCTTCTTAATCATATTCTCTGCAGCAACCTTGGACAACATAATTTCACATAAAAAATAAATGACTGTACAATTGCAATTCAAAACACAAACAAGACTTGAAACTAAAAATTTTAACGGATGCTCTGAATACAGAACATTAAGCCAGCACTATACCCTCTTGCAAAAAGAATTAATTTCTTCATGCAGAAGACTGTGTATCAAAGAGATTGATGCCTTCCGCATAGAACAGTTTGCTGACTCAGGTGGCTGCAGTGGAAATACAACATCCGGCTGCATAACAGATCATTGGCCAGTAAATAACTAAACAATGCTGAGGGTAAAATGAAATGTATTTACAGAAATTATATATTTACATGCTCCTGATCACGGGCTAGCTGTGAGATTGCCATGAGTTGATCCTGCAGCAAAGTTCCTGGTAGAGATTGAATCATTGGGCGAGCTGAAAGATTTTTATTTCTCCAAGGCCAAACAACCTCAGTACCATCCATACATATACAGGCTTCTTCAAAGTTAGTTCCATCCTGATACCAACCCCGTATTCCCCAGTTCCGTGGGCTGGAACTACCAGATCTAACAGTAGGAAAGCCTCTCTGCTTTCTGGAGTTGCTTACAGGAGAAGGTGGAGGTGGAAGTGGTGCCCGTGGTACACAAAGAACTACAGGTGATGGCGGCCTCTTAATTCGAGGCTGCTCTTGTGTAGCAGGACGGACACATGGGCTCTTATGATCACGGCTGCTCTTAAACTCAGATCTTGACCTTTCTCGCGAAGGATTTGGAATTATGATTGGACGCAAAATGGGGTAAGGGAGTGAATCAGCTGTCTTCCCATCAACATCGACAGGTAAACTCGCTAAAGTTCCAGATGATTTTTCCTCTGCAACTTCATCCAGAATTGTCGCAGAAGAATGCAACGCCTTTCCAGTAACTTCATTTGTTGGCATAACATAACCAAGTGCTTGATGTCCAGGTCCCAAAGTATCAAAAGAAGAGCAAAAAGATGCAGCAGTTGGTGAAGCCAAACCATTTGTGCTATATGAAGAAGAGAATGCAACCATATCATCAACAGCCCTATTCATGTCAGCTTCATGCCAAGGCCATGAGCTATCATCAGAACTAAGAGATGGAGGACGAGAGAAGCCTGGACCAGGATGATCAGAGGGACTCCAGTACATAACACCGCCACCGAAGTATTGGTTATAATCCATCCCAGGAACAGCATGCATCTCGCATTCTTCTTCTGCCCAATGACTGTCAAATTCATCTGCCAGGTCATGTGTACTTGTCAAATCAGTCATGTCTACACAGTCTCCAGAATACTTCCTCTCTGCTTCAGTTGCTGTTGTATTGAGGTGTAGGCCATGAGCTGTGAAACCTTGCCACCTCCTTGAGACAAAACTTGAATCACAAGTATAAGCCATTGATGGAGTCAATCCACTAATACTTCGTACCATAGGAGGCCAATCTAAACTCATGGGCAGTTGCCGGGACACAATTCGACCACGGCCACGACCACGAGAACTTTCAATTGGTGGATTTCTTGTCTGGTGCATGGCAGGTACAAAGGTTTGAGCCGCTTGGCGGAAATGATTGTGCCAGTTGTGACCAACATCAAGATGTAATCTATCAGTGGCAGCTGGGAGATGCTGAGAATTCACAGGAGCCATATAGCCTACACCTGGCCACTCATATGAAGGGCATGCCACAGAACTTGTTTGACCAGTATCACAAAAATCTCCAGCCTCTTCGCCTTGATGTACTACAGTTTTATCCTCTGTGCTGATAGCTTTCATGGGGTCAATAGATGAGGTTGATTTTGTGGCCATCTCATTCAATTTTCCAGGGACACAAAAGCTAATGTCTTTATTGCACAAAAAATTATCATGCTTTATGACAGGCTTGAGATTAGGCACTAGCCTACAATCTCCTGTACAAGTCTCAGTGTTAGATATATTTTCATTTTCACTGGCAATATTTGTGCTTTGTTCACATTCCATACCAACATGAGAGGCACTGCTAGATCTGGAAGATATGATCGGCTGTTTAATGGCACTGCTCAGTAGATTAGATGATGCCCTACAATCTCCTGTACAAGTCTCAGTGTTAGATCTGAAAGACATATTTTCTTTTTCGCTGGCACCCTTTGTATTTTTTTTGCATTCCATAACAACATGAGAGTTACCGTTAGATTTGGAAGATGTGATCTGCTCTCTAATTGTACAACTCATAAGCTGATCACGCTCTGAACCAGAATGAAAAGTCTTCTTAGCAGAACAAACTACAGTATCCCCTTGAAGGTTTAGTGCAGTGTCATGTCCCCGGGCAGTTTCATGGGTAGAACTTTGAGAACATGAACTCGACTTAGATTTAACGCTATCATCATATGGCGCGTTCTCAACAATTGAAAAATCAGATACACCATTAGAATTTCCAGCCTCACCTCGTGAAAAATTGGAGGAAGAGGAAACTTGTGAAGTTCTTGTCTCAACGTTTCTCTCCCCAAGAGGACAAGCTGAATTGCATCTTTTAGATTTTGTTCTACCTCTCCTGCTCTTCCTTGCAGCACTCTGGACATTCTCATCAGCCAAAACGTATGCATGATCCTAATGATAGGTTATCAGTTAGAAAACTATTTAAACTACAAGTAAGAAATATCACTTAAAATCATTAAAAGAAACCAATATGAGCTCTCAACTGTAGATGGTGATGTCTCTTTGTGAGTATTCACTCCCAGAGGTATACAACCCATATTGCTCAACTCCAGAGAAACTACGTTTTCCGTTTGTGGCAGTCCACATCCATGATCCTGGAACATCCTTTAAAACAATTAAAAACTCAAGTTTTTCAACATTCATAATTATAATGTAACCATAAAGGAGCAAAGAAAAAGGCTGTCAGAATAGAAATGACACCTCAAGAGGTTCAATACGTCTTTGATCATCTCCATTTAATATGGGAATAGTATCTACTTTCTTCTTATTACGAGCTTTCACTTTTTTTTTCTGTTTCCCTCGCCCAGAACTCTCTTTTGATTTATTATGCGGGGGCTTTATATCTCCCTCTCCCAATAGTTCAAGTTTTGTGCAATTAAGTGAAACTACCATGAGACATCCCCGCAGTTTCCTTAGCACACAATCTGAAATCGCACCAACAGAAGCCAGTGTGCTAAAAAATAGTTTTTCTTTGCTAAATTCACTCTGTTGACACGATGACATAATCGCAAGAATATCCTGAAGCACCATTAAGGCATTAAAGACACTGGGCAAAGGAGTAGATTTTCCAGGAACTGGAGCACTAATAATGGTGGTCGCACCAACTTTTGCATTGGTTGAGATTCCTGCAAAACCTGCAGTTGTCCTTCGAGAAGCAATGGCAGAGCTGTGCCTGAATGCTTCCTCAGCTCCTACGCTCAAGATGCATATCTCATCCTCAATAGCATTATTCACCCCAATCAGAATCTCATCAGTCTGAAAACTTATGATGATAAAAGGTTAGGCCATACATTACAAAGGAGTACAAAATAATAAATGAGCTATAATAGGATGGTAATTTTTTTGGACAAAAATGGATTTCTATCCACATTGTTGATAAAGTAAAACAATAATTGTTGTAAATAAATTTCAAATATCAACAACTTACAGGTGAAAATAATTACATCTCGACACATCATAGCTTTTCAATCAATACAAATAATTTTAAAAAATTAATAAGTACGATACTATTTCCAATTTTTGGGTTCCTCCATGGCATTACCCACAATGTGTCCCTTACCAACGTATAAATATTCAATCATTCTATACAAAAACTTTGGCATCATTTTTTATGATTAAATATTTTTGAACACCAAATAGCCAATAGAGAGTACAAGAAAGACCATATTAGCTTTCTTTCCAAAAAAAACTTATATTTTACTGTTAGTCATGTTAAAATAAATTAATTATCATTACAAATAGGATGTACTGACTTCAAAATGTATGGTGTGGGAAATATAAAGAGAAAAGGAAAAAAATAGCAAATTGAATTATCCTAACCCTAATGGAATTACCCAGAATAGTAATAATAATAATAATAATAATAATAATAATAATAAATTTATCAAGAAAACTAAATATTGGGTGTTAGTTCATGATTATAAGATTACACAAAAACTAAAATGGGGTTTAATATAAAATTAATATAATGCCTATTTAGTAAGTAATTAAATACAATGCCTAAATTAGGTGATAACAAATTTAAAAGTTTATAGTAATCATAAATTTAAATTTGAATAAATATAATTACAAAGGAGAACCCACCAGGGTTACGTGCCCCCAACAATTAAATGCCACTGATGATGACAATGTTATATTTGAAGATCAAATGAAGATAGGATCATTGAGGTACATGGTGATGGTTATGAGCGCTAAACTAAATGGTAACATATTAAACAAGCAAAAGGGTATTAAGTGTTTATTTAAACTTTATTAGCTTTTGTGGTTCAACTTTATTAGCTTTTGTTTATTTTCTAGTTGCTTGCAATCCTCCTAGTTGTGTGTTGGATCCTATGAAGGGAACTCCATCATGGAATTTTTTTGAGGATAAAGAGAGCTATCCAATGGGAGAAGGGTGAGCTGTGAGGTTAGCCCTGGGACACAGCAGTATGTTGTAACATCATGATCATTGTTTTGACTTTCTTAATGTGTGTTAGCTAGTGTATTTGCATGTCAGCTTCCGGGTGGCTTTTCTTGATAAATTATTTTTTTCGATAAAAAAAAAAATTGTTTTGTTGCCAATATTTATTCAAATAAATTTTAAAATACCCATACTATATAATCCCGCCAATTGGTACCTTGTTGTTTTCCCATTTTTTATTCTAAAAATTCAGGAATGCATATAATCAGATAATGTGTTTATCTACCAATATATCAGAGCCTCATCCCATATAGTAGTTCCATAAAAATCCTAACAAATTTTGAACTAATGGTGGCAATGACTACTCAGACCTCCTTTTTGTCTAAATACATACTCATGATAACATCTTCCTATTGATTGATTTAACTTCCATCATTGACAAAAAAAAATCATTAAAAATTAACTACCAACATGGACACCTTGACAATATGGACTATCCCGATTCAAACTTTGTTGGGTCCAAATTGGACAAAAAGTCTACTTATAGATATGTGTCGTATATTGATAGTAATTTAGTGACTTAGAAAAGCAAAAAATAGAATATAATTTCCTTATTCATTGCCAAAGCAGAATATCGAGCCCTTCATCATACTATCAAAGAGCCCTAAATAGGTTTATTTCCTAATTTAAGCCATCATAATTGTGTGTGTGTGTATATATATGTATGTAATCATTCATCTAATATGATCAATAAAAAGAAAGATTTATTTTTTCCTCTTATTTTCTACTTGTTATCAGAGCAAAATGTATTTTTTGCCCAAACCTAACCTCTGCCATTGCCCCTATAAGAGACTTTCTATCAGTCCTTCCCTGTGTGAGTGAGCAGTGTTTGTCAAGTATCTAGCTTCCGCCACTGTCGCGCCTCCATCACTCTGCCGTCGCACTGCTTTCTGCTATCAGCCGAGATCATCGTATGTAAATCTTGATGTCATGCCGCTGGTTTCTGCCGTCACTGCCATCGTCCGCTGCCATAGACGCCATCGTTGTTGCTGCAGTTGACGCCATCGTCTGTCACTATCTCTGCAATTATCTCAACATCGTCTGTCACAGTCGGCAAAGGTAAATATCTGGCCAATCGAGCAGATTGCCACCTTCGTCAGCCAGTACCGACGTTGTTGTCGCCGTCGTCCACCTCTACTTGCACCACTATGCTATCTTTTTCAACTTTTCCAGATCGTAGCGATCTCAAGAGTCAACATTCTCTTACTTCAGTTACATGTTAAGCCTCTAGATAACAAGGCTTTGTTTGCACGTGTATTTGAGGTCAGGTGACTTGCACGTGAAAGTCTTGTGACTGCTATCTTTTCACTAACTTAAAAATTATTTAGCATCAGTGAGATGGTTGAAACGATTATCAAAACTAAAAGTCCTTCATCTTTGGCCTCTCATGTCACTCGAGTTTCTAAGGGGTGCTTCAAAATTGGTTTTATTTTCTTCTACCGACAACATTTGGGTAATCAATATTGGAGCCACCGATCATATGACCAATAATCTTTCTCTAATTACATCTCTTTAATCCTCACATGCTAAATTTGTTCAGGTTGCTAATGGGACTCCTATGCCTATTACTGGGACTAGAGATGTCTCACTTTCACCTGTTATTTCCTTATCGTCAGTTTTACTTGCTCCGAATCTCTCTAATAATCTTCTTTCTATTAGCCAACTTACCAAGCATCTTAATTGTTTTATAACATTTTATTCTACTGTGTTTTAGGACAATCTCATAAAGATGACGATTGGCACTGATAAAGAGCAAAGAACTAAGAGCATTGAAATCTGAGCCTCGACAGGAATACCGAGTAAGGCGTGAAACACTTGACCAAGAAAAAATTCTTTTATGACATTATCATTTAGGACACTTTTTTGTCACTCTAGAACGATTATTGCCTCAATTATTCAAAAATATTTATGCTTCTAGTTCAAAATGTGAATAATGCATTTATGCTAAAAATCATCATGTTCCAATTAAAATTAGTGTCAATAAAAGTCTTAATCCTTTTTCTTCTGTCCATATTAATGTTTGGGGTCCTTTTTCTACTCCTACTTCAAAACAGATATTTTGTGTCTTTTATTGATAACTGTACTAGGGTAAGCTAGATATATTTGATGAAATATAAAAGTGATGTCATTCATGTCATTCCTCAATTCTATCAGATGATTGTTACCCGATTTCAAATTCCAATTCAAGTATTTCATTCTGACAATAGTCGTGAGTTTGTAAATCAACCTTTGGTTGACTTTTTTAGACAACATAACATCCTCATCAAACCACATGTGTTTAAATCCCATAACAAAATAGTGTCACAAAACGTAAAAATTGAAATCTCCATGAGGTGACTCGGGCTTTATGCTTTACTATGAAAGTTCCCAAACGATTTTGGGCAGATGTCGTTATTACTGTTGTTTATTTTATCAATCGAATGTCTGCTTGTATCATTAACTATCAAACCTCTTTAAGGGTGTTGTCTCGCTTTCACAACATTCCTTCAGCTCTTAACATTTGACCGAAGCTTTTTGATTGTGTGCTTTGTTCGTGTACACCAACTCCATCAAGATAAACTTAACTCTTATGCTCTCAAATGCGTGTTTTTGGGTTACTCTAATTCTCAAAATGACTATAAATGTTTTCATCCTCCTACAGGTAAATATTATATATCTATGGATGTTTAATTTTGTGGCAGGACTCCTACTTTTCTGGCGAGATCTCTGTTGTCCCTCTTTAGGAGGAGCTTTGTAGTAAGGAATAGAAACAACTATGGTTGAATGAAAATAAAGTGTGGATTTCCAAGGAGGAGAATTCTACTATTATTGGTAAGAGGGAGTCACCTCCTAGTTTAGGTGGAGGAGAGTCTATCTTCTCCTAATTTTAATTCTATAATAGTTAAATTAAGTAAACATGAGAAGCTAGCTTAGATATTTGTCACCATATCAATCGCAGTCGGTTGGAGTCTGCTGTGGCCAGAGGGATCTCAATCGCAGCCGGTTTGGAGTCTGCTGTGGCTAGAGGGGTCTCAGTCGCGGCCGGTGAGCGGTTCGCTTCAACTGACGTGATATTTTAATATGGTGTTGCGTTGTAAAACCTAAAATACCAAGTTAAGAGTGGGTATGATGCTAGCTCTAGATTAAACCACCCAAATCTTAATGGTTACCCGTCCCCTATGCTAGGGTGTACACACGGATTATGGCTCTCAAGTTTGATTCTCCTCTCACTGACACAACTATGCCATCAAAAGATTGTTCTGGGATTGATCATGTATGTAGCATAAATTTCCACTACAGTACTTGACTCTTCGCTTATAGTTTTAAATTCAAATGATGTCTTATCTTTTGACCATACAGGGTTAGACAATCATGCAAACCGAAAGTATCCTCTTCATACCATAAAGAATTAGATCGATTGGAATTTTCAAAATCATATTCTAATGTTGTTTGTCCTATTTTTAACTTCATCTCCTATCATCGCTCATCCAAATCTCATCATGTTTTTGCCCTTCAGTTGTCTTTTATATCTGTTCCTATTCATTTTCAGGAAGCTCTTGAAGATCGATCCCAAATGAAAGTCTACTATGTAAGAGGAAATGAAAGCTCTTTTGAAGAATTGGTTGAGTTACCTCGATATAAAAAGACAGTGGGATGCAAATGGGTGTTAATAGTGAAGTATAAGTCAGATGGGACAGTTGAAAGATGCAAGGCCAGACTAGTTGTCAAGGGTTATACTCAAACGTATGGGATTGACTACCAAGAAACCTATACTCCTGTGACTAAGATGAGTACTTTTAAAGTTATTTTATCTCTTGCAGCTAACTTATGTTGGCCATTACGCCAGTTTAATGTAAAGAATGTCTTTCTCCATGGTGATTTGATAAAAGAGGTGTATATAGATCCTCCTGATTTTACACCAAAAGAATCAAAGGTATGCAAGCTAAAGAAGACGGCATATGATTTGAAATAATCACCAAGGGCTTAGTTTAGCCAATTGAGCATTTCAATACGGGGATATGATTTCAAGCAAACTTTGGATGATCACACTCTGTTCTATAAAAGAGAATGTGATGATATTACATTGCTACTTATTTATCTTGATGATATGATTATTACATATAGAAAAGCTTTGTTGTTATTTGACGAAGGAGTTTGAGATGAAAGACTTGGAAGATTTAAAATACTTCTTTGGCATTAAAGTATCCCGATCCAAACAGGAAATTTTTCTCTATCAACGGAAGTATGTTCTAGACCTCCTTATTGAAACTGGTAACTCGGCTTGCGCACCTGCTAATACTTCTATTGAGATGAACCATAGTCTAACTATCTATCTTGATCAGGTTCCAACGAATAAAAAGACATATCAGAGGTTAGTATGAAAATTAATCTATTTGACTCACACTAGACCTAATATTCAGTATGTAGTTAGTACTGTGATCCAATTCATCTATAATCCGAGAGATCAATATGAGTGTTGTGAACTGTATTCTGACTTATTTGAAGTCTTCTCCAAGCAAAGGTATTCTGTTCTCCAGGCATAGATACTTAGACATTATGGAATACACCGACTCTGACTTTGCTGGATCTAAATTAGACAAAAAGTCAACTTCAGTATATATATCATTTCTGGGTGGTAATCTGATAACTTGGCGGAATAAGAAACAAAATGTGATTTCTCTATCTAGTACAGAAGCCGAATATCGTGCTCTTCATCATGTAACTCAAGAGCTTACATGGCTACATATTCTTTTGCAAGACCTTGGTTATGATCCTCAGAAGCCAGTAATGCTCTTTTGTGATAACATAGCTGCTATCGAGATAACTAATAATCCAGTATGGCATGATTGTATCAAGTATATTGAACTTAACAAAAATTACATTAAGGATAATCTAAATTTTAGTGTAATAGAGGTTTCATACATTAAGAGAGCAGAATAATTGGCTGATGTGATGACTCATGCGGTTACTAATGCTTCTTTCCATATGGCTTTGTTCAAGTCGGACATATGTGATATCTTTACGCCAACTTGAGGAAGAAAATTAGAAAGAATCGTCAATTCATTAGTTGTCATATATGTTGTAATCAATTAATTAGTTGTTATATATTTTGTAATTAAGTAATTTCCTAAATAAGTTTATTTTCTAATTTAGGTCATCATAATTGTGTGTGTATATGTATGTAATCATTCATCTAATATGATCAATAATAAGAAAGATTTATTTTTCTCTCTTATTTTCTACTACTATCCAATTTTAAGAAGTTTTCAGCTAAGTTGGGGCCTTGGCAGCTACCTTATAAAGGTAAATACATTCAGTAAACCCAATTGGCTTAGATTTTGTTCTATGGTACAACCATGTGAATATAAAGATCTCTAGCCTATTACGTGACACACCAAAAAGTAGAGGAATAGTAAATGCAACAAAACATGCAACCCCAACACATGTCTTTTAAGCAACGAAAGAGAACAATGACTCCAAATTGGATAATAATATAGTAGCAGTCTGTTAAAAGCAACACAAAGTGGCTGAAGTGAACTACATAGAGTTGGATTATACACTACAAATGTGGGGTTAAACCTGATTAGAACTACTGTATTTTCTCGTCAATCTACATTGCACAGTGAAAGGGCCCAAATAGCCATGGACAATACAGCATTATGATCCTTCCGATCAAATACAAATTTTGGTCCAGACTCCGGATTGCATTAAATTTCCAAAAGAGGCCAAATTATTTTCTAGAATACTTGCTATTATTGTCGCCAACTACGTCCAAAAAGACAACTGTGACTGAAGATATTATCTATGCACGGGATAATTGAAAGGGAGTAGAAAAGTGGGTACCAGAGACTTTGCTCCTGTTCCCAAAAACACCTTAAACACCTTCCTTTGCATGGAAGCATCCAAAGATCCCCACCAGTCCATGCTACCCTTTTTTCTCCAGAACACGTTGACCGCAACACCAGACACGGTCGCCTTCTCCTTCAACTTGGGCGCCCTCTTTTTACAATTGCTGCTAGAGCTCAGCCATGCCAACCTCAACGCAACCTCAAACCGGTTTGCCGCAAATTCCTCCAGACAGTAATACCCCTTGGCCTTAAGCCACTTCATTTCAACCCAATCGGCGCCCAGCCCGCTCTCCTCCCCCATCAGAAATCCCCCGTTGGAGATTGCATCCATCGCGGCCACGAACTCATCCACATTGGAGACAAAATCCTCACAAAGGGTCATGGAATCGAGCCCCTCGGAGCCCCAGCACCGCTCCTTGCTCGTGTCCTCTCCCTCCCTGGACCCGAAGAGCTGAACGGAACGGCGAAGCGACAACTGTGGGGCGTTTCGGCCGGAGACGCGAGCGAGGAGGCCATGGGACTTGCGGAAGCAGAGAGTGGGGAGGTTTTCGCGGTCGCCGCCTCCTCCGCGGGAGGGGAGATCTGGGAGGACGATGAAGAGGCCGGGTCCGTGAGCTCGGATCTTGGCTTCCATGCGGAGGAGGAGGCGGACGAAATCGGGGTCGACGGCGGTGAGGTGAGCGCGGCGCTGGTGGACAGTGAGGGAGGAGAACCATTTGAGGACGGAGGATCGAGGGTTAGGGTTAGGGTTAGGGTTTGTGAAGGAGGAGGAGGAGGAGAGGTGATAGAGGGAGATGTGAGAGGTGAGAGAATCGATGATTGGGTGGACGTCCATGGAGGGAAGAGAGAGGGGTCTCGACATTTTCCAGGGTGGGTGGGAGGGGGGAGGAAGAAGAAGAGTGTGTGCGTGTGTTGTGGTGGCTTTGCGAAAAGCGGTGGGAGCTGCGTGGTTAGTGCGTGCCCGTTGCTCTCTGGGCGCCACTTGCCACTCAGATGCGTAAAAAAAATTAAAAAACAAAAACAAAAACAAAAAAAACAGACAAAAACAAAACAAAACAAGCTTTTATTTCCTCTCGCACGGCATGCCTTAATTAGTTTTTGAACAATTTTAAAATACTTGTATAAACTTTTAAATAAAAAAAATAACAACAACAACAAAAAGTACACAAAAATAATAATAATACGAGTAAGTGGTCGATGGAAACCAAATTCTTGTCTTGGTCAAAAAATAAAATGCGTTAACAATTAATTATTTGGAAAACGACATTCTGACTTTTTTTAAAGTTTGAAAGCTATTGGCATTTTTCGGTTTTTGCTTTCAAGGTAATAACTATTTCTATTGTTTTTGATTTTTTTTACTCAAAAAGTCCAAACAAACATATGGCGTGCCCCGTATGGCAAAAGGTTGCGCACAACCTATAGTAACATGTGATTTAAATGATACACTACCATAGAACAGTAGTACACAAAACTTGCACGGTAAAATCGCATATAACAATACTCATAACTGGTCGCTGAATGCCATCAACAAAAGTTAATAGTGGGTAGGTTTTTTACGATAGTAGTGGTTGTCCTTTACACCTCTGTGATGTTGATCCATTGGAGATCATGAGGTCTAAAGCTAACAAAGGAGTGATGACGTGATCAGATTTGGATCTAACGGGTGTTAGAGGAGACAACAGTTGTGTTTACGTATATAAATATACTTTGAAGTTAGATTAGGTTACGAGCATAGTGGGAACATGTTTGTGTTTATATATATAAATATACATTAATATTTATATATATATATATATATATTGGATTGAAAATTTCCTGAAATTATATTGTATTGATTTGTTTGTTTTGATTAAGATATTTTATAGTTGGTAGCATGTTTAGGTTATTTCATTGCAAATTATTTTAGTTTAGTAAACATTAGCAGTCTAAAACACATTTCTATGTAAATTTTATGTGCGGAGTGTGAGGGTTCGATACTTTATATTTTGAAGGCAAAAATGAGTGTATTTGAAGGGGAATCATACCTGAAATTAGATTGAGCTACATGCACTATGGAAGTAGTGAACATGTACAGTTTATGCACATTACAACCAAATAATTAGTATCTTGGCATCCACGAGAGTGAATTTTGTAATTTTTTATTTCAAATCTTTTTAAAATGACACATATGCATAACATATGGGGTCATTTTAGGGGAATTATCAGTTATACCTTGATTGCCCTTGAAACCTTAAAATCCTAGTTTAGTTTTTTTTTTCATTTAAGATTAAAGCTTTGATTTGGGGGCATTTATTGTGGATTACAAATGAGGAATGCTCCCAAATATCGTGATAAGCCAAATCTCTTCCTTGATAATGTAATCTATATTTAGTTTTTCATTATGAATGCTTAAATCTCTCATGTCCATGGCTTAATATGTTTTCATAGGGATTGGGCTCAATCCCAAATGTTCTATCTCTTGTGTGTTTAATTATTAATTCTATCTGTTTAAGTGTTGATTCCATTGTCTTCGGTACATCAATACATGTTAACATTTTAGAGCATTTGGTTTGGCCATATTACTTGACTTCATTCTCAGTATTCACTTAAGTCTACACTTCTTGTTAATTAGATGGTTAACTTAACTTAATACTAAAGTCCAATAGTCTAAGTCCAAAATTTAATAAACTCGATATCGAAACTTGCTTAAGTCAAAAAAAATCTAAAACTATAATTGTTATAATTTCTCTAAGTTTAAAATTCCATAATTGCAAAAAAAGTAAACTTGTACTAACGAATCTAATATATCAAGGAGTATAATTTAATAGTTGAATACCAGTTCAAAAGAGTTTTGATTTTTGTCATATTTTTTTTAAAGTGTACTTTATCCGAATATTTGCTCAACACTATTAAGGAGAAAGATAACTCACCCATGTTAAAGTAACCAACATAGTGGATGAACAGGTTAACTATATGGTATAAATTTAGGTAAGAAAATATTCAACTGTGTTTTTGTAAGTTGATCCCAACCATGTTTTAAATACACTTATCAAACATCACACAAAGAACAATTTATTTGATTGAAGTATGATATTCATATGAATAGTCTTCAAAATTCCATATAATCATCCTATGTCGGTCACACTGATCATGATCTCTATAATATCTGCCTCTGTTATTTCAATGGGGATTAAAAAGTAATAGGTGAGGAAAAGCAAACAATGTATGAAGCAGTAATGTCAATTTTTCATATTGGTTGCTTTTTAGTTTAGGTGTATTTTCTATTTTGTCATGATAATTAAGATGTTATGTTCACTAAACATGGATCGATTGCGTAATATGGTAGGGGTCATACATTCATAGTATGCTCCATCGTTAAGTTATTGAATGGAGAGCTACTATAGGACATGCAATAATTACATAAAGTATTTTGCTAACTAGATTTTATACAATTCATGATAGTGCCTATTGCTCACAAAAGATAGGGATGGATATGTTATGGAACTTGTGTTTATTTTATGTTTACTTGTATTTACATGCATCGTCATATTATATTAAGGGCACTCACATTAGCTACCCATTAATTTTTCTTAAAATTACATATTTAATACTTTTTATTTTCATATACAAATATACACCATAATATATTTTTTAAATATCTCTTTATATTATTAAAACAATATATTATATTATATTATATTTAATAATTTTTCCTGTATAATTTAATATGAAATAAAAGTGAATGTTATGAAAAACACAAAATAGAAATGTGAGGAATTTTGTATATATAATTTAATAATTATAATATGTAAACAATACTTCCTAATATACAAAAATACCATACAAATATAAAAGAAAAAGTTAAACATAAGACATCTGTTGTGAAAATAATTTTATAACCGTTTCAACTTTTTTTTTTTCAAAAATATTAAGAAACAGAATTTTTTAGGAAGCATGCCACTAGTGCTTTTAAAAGAGCAACACGATTTTTCCAATTTAAGTGTATAAAAAAGCTCATAATTAAAAATTCATGTCATAAATGTAAAATTTAAATACTAAAACTTGCCAATGTAGTTAAACTAGTTTCAACTTTTCAGTGAACTTTTGATTTAAACTCTATAAGTACTATTTGATATGAATTTTAATTTATATAATTTATTTTCTGAATTCATATTAAATTATAATTTCAAAATAATGTATGTATTTAATAAGATAAAAAATTTTAAAATATATATTTTTAAAAATTGAGTTAATTTCTTTAAAATAATATTTAATGAAATCAAATAATATAATAATAAAATATTTTAAAATAAAGTTTAAAAATAACTACAAAAGTCACCATTTTTAAAAATTAATTTTATTTTTTTATTATTATTAAATTAAAATAAATCCGCACCATTTTTAAAAACCATCACAATGCTTACCAAACATTTTTTAACTCTCAATTTAATAAACAGGACTATAAATGAACTAAACGTTCATGAACAAGCTCGCGTTTGGCTCGGTAAAAAGATCATTTATGTTTATTCGTTAAAGAATAGTAATGTTCAGTGCACAGTTCACAAACATCATTGTTATATTCGTGAACAAGTTCGCAAATATTCATGAACAAGTGTTCACGAACAGTTCGTTAATATCGTTCGTGTTCGTGAAAATTATTTGTGAATAAAAAATTTACAAATCAAATAATATGTATAAAAATTATTTCACTAAATATAATTTAATAAACATATATTTGTATATTATTATTATTATAAAATTTTAATAAACTATTTGAATATATTAATCAAAGATAACACAACCTAATAATTAATTAATTATATTTTTTTAATAAGTTTACGGTATAAATTCTTTTTACAGACTTTTATAATTTTATAATTATGTTCGTAAGTATTCGTGAACAAATTTATGAACACGGGTTCGTGAACGTTCGTAGACAACAAAATAACGTTCGTGAAAAGTTTATGAACATCATAATTTAAAGTTCACGTTCGGTTCGATTCGTTAAGAAATAATAATGAACACGTTCAAACACCTTACTACTCGACTCGGCTAAACTCGTTTGCAGCTCAATATTACTAAGTTTTAATTTAACATATTTGAATATGCGACACTCAACATTTAAGGCAACAAACAATATTTACATTCCATTTATTTTAATTGCGTAACATACTAACATACAATCCTGAAAGGAATATTCCACAGCTTCTCCATCTCAGGAGCTAGAATCCCTTCAACTTTTGCCCCCCAAAAAACATGTTCCACTGCTCTTCGCCATCATAATAACGCTTCTAAGCCCTTCATAGCATGAAAGGTAACAACCAATGCATACATTAACAATCAAACTAGAGCAGCTAAAAAAGCACCAGTTTATCACATGCCTCCAAAATGATCATACCTATCAGGCTAATCGTGGTTTTAGACCGGATGAATCATGTTACATCGCCTGACAATCTTCCAAAAGTCATCTAGATTAAGCTGCAGATGAAACTAGTTAGACAACACCACCACAACAATCCTGCAGCTCTAATTCAACAACTGACCTTCCCATCTCCATCGTTATCAAAGCAATTGATCATATCAGCCATCTCTTTGTCTGACCACATAAAATCGTGAGCCATCGCTACTCTTTTAAGGTCTCTTAGGTTTATGCTATCCTTCCCTGCTTCTGCAATAAAACAATAATCACATTAGTTCTTTTTAAAAAAAAGGTAAACCTGGTGCACAAATCTCCCACTATGTACGGAATTTAGGAAGGAATTGGGCCACACTTAAATCAATTGTATGTGGCCTTCGTTTACATTTTAGCAAGAGGCTGTTTTTGCAAATCGAACCCGATACCTCCGGGTCATAATTAAGGCAATAACTTTACCCTTAGGCCAACATTCGCCCTTAACAATCACATCCGTTAACCCAGAAAAAAAAAAGTTTCAAAAAGGCAGAGAGAATTGTCAGATACATTCTATCTAAAATGATGCTGTTACGTGGTAAATTTCCATACCATGAAAATTAAAGAACCAATCATGAAAAACTAATTAACAGGTTGCAGGTTCAATTTCTATATATTTATCTCACAACTAGAAAACCATGTCAAAACCAAGAAAAACTGATCGCAACCATCCAGGTCATTCTATTACATAAAGGCACAAAAAAAAAAACCTTAACAAGGTGTTGATGAAATTACCATCAAACTGGAAAAAGTGTAAAATCACTTCATCTTCGGTCATTTGCACACGACTACTTATCTGTAGGAAGTGAAAAGGAGGAAAACAAAACACATAAATAAATACCAAGGGATGGAGAGAAATGTACACGACAGCTTGAAGGAAAAGCAGCCACTAAAACCAGAAACATACCGGTTTTTTCCTTTTTTCTCTTTCCAGAATCTTCCTTGATAGCATTTCCATTTCTGTCACTATTACTATCTATTTTAACTGCATCATTGGAGTTATGAGAAGACCTACCGCTGTTATTTGAAACTCCTGCAAATTCTTTAAGTGAAAGAGCGATTGCCTGCATAAGCATGAAGAAGAATCAAGAGTGTCTAATTAGGATAGATTGTACTAGTACTTACCAACCAATCTGACTTTAACTGTGAAATTTGAGTCTGAAACCCAACAGGAAGATGAATGCACTCGGTCTTCCAAAACTTACTTGCTTTAAGTCCTTATCATCATCAATGACATCTGAATTGTTCAATAACTTCTGGATGGAAACTTTTTTCCTAGATTTTGAATTTTTGTTCTTCATCTGAAAATTTTTAACTCTGATAAATTAAAAAATCAGAAAATAAAATTGTTGGTGCACACAAAACAATTCAGAAAGCATTCAATACCCAAAAGTGAAGACACATGCAGAACATTTGGTGGATTGTGTGCTTCATTACAGCAGGGATAAGCTGATTGACCTGACAGTCAATACAGTGAGGAACAAAACAACGGAATGGTATTTTTTTTCATCACGATTTATACAATATGTTATATGTGGAATATAGGGATTTCTTTCAATAAATTTGGGGCAGTGGCACAACAGCTGTGATCATATCTCATTCAGGGGAAGTTCAAGGTTTTATTTGTTTTATACAACAATTCAGGCATGTAAGTCATGAATGATATCAAATCTCTCTCCGTCCCTGTTTCAAAAACTCACACACAAGCACAACAGAAGAACTGTAGAACTTTCTTTGCACCAAAGAGGGCGAACTGCGCAAGCTGTGATTCAAAACTATAATGTAAACATCAACTACAATGACACACTAGTACCAATGAAATATATAATATTTACTGAATCGAACTGCGACTCCTTACCAGAATCAATCAAATATAAATCAGATACACCAACATATTACATCATGTTGTTTTTGTTTTTGTTATTCTGCTACAAAGGAATTATCAAGGAAAGAGGTAAAACATAACCGTTAATCATCTTAAGAACAGCACAAACAACCAAAAACTCTCATTAAATTAACGAGTGCCTGCTTTGAATTAAACACAGTTTTCATGATTTTCGAAGCAAGCTTATTTTTCTCGACGTAGTTGAGAAACGAGAGAATTATATAACAATTCTACAGGACCCAGAATCAAACATAGCCCATGATCAGAAGTAACGACTGATAAATGAACAACCGAAATAAAGAAACAGAACACAGTGTAGATCACCAACCATCTTCGCAGAACGAGACCCATATTTCTCACTACCCACAAACTCATCATCTTCATCGTCATCGTTGTCATCTCCTACACTTGAAGAACTCGAACCATCCACTTCTCCAACAAGCGGTCTGTAGTCTTCGTCCTCCACCATTTTTGCCTTCCCTTTTCTCAGGCTCGTCTTCTTGCTCTCATTTTGACGCAGACCCATCAAAGAAGAGGCCATTTTGGGCAGACCCAGAGCCTGCAATCTGGCTTGGTTCTCTCTGATTCTGGACAACCTCTGCTCCTCGTATGCTGTCATCTTATTCTTCTTCCGCTCGCTTGCGCTTGAGTCCGAATCATTTTCTTCCTTTTCCGACTCGGTGAGATCTCCTTCCCACATTTTTTGCGATAGAGCGATCGCCTTCTTTGTTTCGGTTGGGAAACGATACTTGAGAAACGATCAGATTCTTCGTTTTGGGCCAGGCCCAAAACAATCGCCTTCTCTGCTTCGTATTGGGCTGGGCCCAAAACAATCGCCTCGGCTAAATACCAACAAAATTCCTTGTACAACACTAGGGTCGGGGATTTAGCATGCAATGCTTGAGTTGCCACTAAAAATAGCATGATACATATGTAGCCACTAAAAATAGCATTAAATATGGGTATGCACAAATTTTATTTTATTTTTACATTACATAATTGCACCGGCAACTCTCCACACCACACAAGTGAAGCTTCTTTTAATTACACTTTAAAATTTTATTAATCCCATACCAAATGAAAGTTTTAATTCCAATAAAACTAAAAAAAAAAAAGTTAAGACTGGTGTGATGTCAATTTACACTCAAACAACTTAAGCATTTAATAAGTTGCGCGTCTCCTAAGTTAGGGTTTATATATGATTAGATCACTTGATATGCTAATTCATGCATGAGTATTGATTTTAGATAAGAAGAGAAATTTAAATTAACATGAGTTTATAAATTGGAATGAATGTTTTGCATCAATTGAATTCGAATTCTTAATTATCCGATAAAATCATCCAGAATAGTATTTGTTAGTTTCATTTACAAATTACAAACTTTCGACTTAACAAAATCAAATTCCAAATTATTTCAATGAATTACAAAAATGAACTCTTCATTTAATCAATTCTCTTGAGCACGTACTTTAAATCCACTATATCATTTATCCCGATCCATGTACTTGCGAAAATACTAACAATATCAATCTTCTATGTCCTCTTAATAGGTGCATCGATTAGCTTAAGTCTTAATGGCCAAATCAACGTAGGCAATTCTCTCTTATCTTATACGTGATCCAACAAATTTTGTGTGATTGTAACTAATCCATGCCATATAATCATGCTAATCTTGCTCATTCAAACAATATTTTATATTGAAGAATAATAATTTTGACCCGATCCATTTCCACGTGAGCTTAAAATCACTCAATGTTCCATTCTAACCCCATCTTATGCCTTTTAAAATATATGTTTTAAAATAAATTTAAAACATATATTTTTATTTAATAATAATATAAAAGAATATACTCATTAAATTATATTTAATAAAAAACTTCTATGCATATTAATTAATCTGTTAATTTTTACTTTATACATAATTTTAACAAACATAAATATTTATTATGAACCAATAAACATATTCACGAATATAACAATAATGTTCATATAACAAATATAAATAGCTTTTTGTTAGGAGATTAAATATGAAATTATCCGTGAACGATTCATTTAAGCCATAACTACGCCCTTTTGAATCTCGTGGGGTCTCTTATTTGGATGCGCATGGCTTCCTGGTTGACCGAATGAATTATTTTTTTCCTCCCAAAAAAGGCAATGGTTTAATCCCGGGGGGTGGGGATTTTGTTTTTTGGAATGTGTATGCCATTCGTACACGTGGATTTACGCGACCGCGACGATTCATCCCATCGGCGTCCCCCACCCCACCCCACCCACCCGGACGCTCTGTTGTCCTTCTCACCTGTCCCCCAACGACGACCATCCAACACATGGGAACACATACATCCAAGGGAGACCATCACCTTTTGGTAGTTCTGATGACCCTGGATCAATTGGTCAGCATGGGTCCCACTCTTCATGCCACGTGTACGGGTCACATGTTTTTTTTTTTGTTTTGTTTTTTTTTTTTTGTTGGTTTTAGGAGTGGCCACACACATTCCTCCATTTGGGTCGCGTGGAATTTGTGCGGCTTGGGACTGACTCCGTCTCCGTGAGCGGGACTAATTTATTTCGTTGTAAATTAACCGCACTACCGTGGAAAAATCACTTAATTAAGCCTCGATCTGTGGGTGGATATGACTGGTACGAACGACGACATTGGATTTAATTGACCCTAATAATTATTGATTTCTTTATTTTATAAAATATTATTATTTATTAAAATAACACTAATTAAAATAACGCACATTTTACATACGGTGTTTATCCTTTTTTACTTTTAGGCTGCCGATTTTTAGTTTATAAGTTTAATAGTTTTTTTATTTTAAATTAAATGTTACCTGTGTTTAAAATAGTAATAATATTTATTATTAATAGAAAAACAAACACATTATCAGCCTTTTTTTTTATTATTAATTTAGCATTTTAAGACTATCTCTAACCAAATTAATAAATATTACGTCTAATGTACTCATTTGCATTTACTACAGTCAAATTTAAAATTTAGCTAAAACATTTAATAATTACCCACATTGAACTCACTAATACTATAAGAATTGGACTAAACTTCATCAAATTTAGCTACTTAAAATAACTAACTAAATCTTATTTTATTAATAATTGTTGCCATGCCCCCCCCCCCCCTTTCCACCTCGCATGGCATCTTATTAGGACACACACTCCTAAACCCATTAGCAATAACATCAGTAGCATCTTTCCTCCTCTT
Organism: Taxillus chinensis; assembly: GCA_023512835.1. Classification (NCBI taxonomy): domain Eukaryota; kingdom Viridiplantae; phylum Streptophyta; class Magnoliopsida; order Santalales; family Loranthaceae; genus Taxillus; species Taxillus chinensis. The sequence continues at coordinate 15,944,538 of CM042086.1, read as the reverse complement.
ATGCTATGCATACTTGGTCGAACAAAACATAAGTTTCTAGCTCACTCGACTTAACGAATGCGAGCTGTCATGACAACACACACACACACCTAGTCCCATTAACAATATCATTAGTAGCCTTCTTTATCCTCTTAAGCTATGTAGACCTGATCGAACGAAACATGAGCTTTGGGCTCACTCGACTCAACGAGTGCGAGGCTATCCTGACAACAACTTGAGTGATCATGATGTTGAGTTACCTTGCACCAGGCTCCTAGCGACAAGGAAGGCCACGTCAACAACGAATGTGTACATGTTTGATACGTTTCTATTAATGGTGGCATGTAGACAGATGCCCACAAATCACAAGATGATGTATATCCAATAATTATTTTTGGGCAAAGATGTGATTGTCCTACCTCATATTCATTCATCTTTCTCAACCTATAGATTTGTTGTTGGAAGACAATGTGGTAGTGATAGCAGCATGGTTGTGACAAAGAGATGAAATATATACAGAATTAAAGAGAATGCATTAATAAAATATTAAATATTTTATTGAGCTTATTGTTTTGTGGTATGAAAAGTTATTAACTAAGTTTTTTTAACAATATCTTTTTAAGATAAAAAATGAGTTAATCAATAGAGAACTCCTTGCGGATATTCTTAAGTAATTTAAGATTAAAGGCTATGCAAACCATAGACATACTTTAAGTATTAAATTTAAATCAAACATTAAACTTAATCTAATATTACTTAAGACAAATATTATAATTATATATATGGAAATTTTCAATACCATATAACACCGTACTACTCCAAAACTATAATTTTTTTCAATGAATAATTTAATTTTATAAGATAAAACACAATAACTCAACAACGCAGCATAGTTTTAAATTGCTATTGGAGCAAATTAGTTTTTTCTTTCATTTTCCATTAGTCATTTCTTGTGTGTATATATGTATGTGTATGGATATATACATGTATTCAAACTAAATTTAAAAAGTTCTTTCATATTATATCATACAAAACGAGTAAATGTAGGTGACTTAATTTTAAAAAATCATGGGTAAAACCTATTCACTACTATCACACATACCATAAATAAAATCAAATAAGTATTGACTTCAATCCAAATTGGGGTAAATTAATCTAACTGAAGCTATGACATTGTACAATCATGTGCAATTAATGCATATGTCGCTTAATGAAAAGTAATAATAAAAACACACGTATATTTCACGTTCCCACTTAAGTGGACATATGCATTGCATGTGACTAAACATATATTATAGGTTGGTGAATTTTTTTCCAACTTTAGTTACAGTCAATCTTTGCTATTGTATCACAAATATTTCTTTTTACACGAGCACACTCTCTCCCCCTCTCTCCCACAAGTCATATGTGTTGAGGGAATGAGACTCATATCATATTTTAGAGCATCTCAATCACTATATTTATTTTATCTCAACATGTAAAGTGTTTTTGAAATGTTGAAAGTTATTTTTACAACTTCAACTCTAATACTATCATATATTTTGTCTTTATTTTTATTAAATTATTTTAACTTTTTCTCTTTTCTCATTTCTACTTTCTTCATTGTGCTCAAGACATAATGTTATGAAATTCTATAACATAATATAGAGGATAAATAGTAATCTTAAAACATAAAAAGGCACCATAGCATTATTCAAATATAGAGATGGTGATGACAAGTGTGTTTTTTAATTTGATTATCTATTTGTGGAGATAGAAAACTATTTTGGAAATTTTCTTAGTAACTTATTACTCTCGCCTCCTATTTAGATATCCCTCGTATGATTCCTTCATTTTTCCCTTATCAAGTATTTATAATGATCTTCATTACTTAATTATTTAATTTTTTATAATATATGTATACTATTTATCTAATTATTTAATTAGTAAATTAATTATGGATTTATATTATAATGTGTGTATTTTATAAAAACAACAATAATAAGCATTACAATTATAAGACTAATTGTGTCCCATAAAATTACTATAATGGCTTTATTTTTATTTTTATAAATATATGTGTATATATATGCATTATACACTCCAAATTCTATTAATATTAAATTAAATACAAATTTTATTTTATTTCATATTTTAAAAAATATTAAATTCGAATAAAATAAAATGTAATATACACATATTCTTAATTCGTAGGTGGTGGCAACTATATAAATCAAACAAAAGTAACAAATTGACTGATAAATATTTGATACATATTCAATAGTAGTAAAATCGCTAATCCAATTTAAAAATGAATCATAGTTTGTTTGGGGATGGGGTTTTCAAATTGTTCAAATTTGTTTTGGACATGATATGAACCAAAATCAGCCAAAGTCCATTGATTTAGATCCTATTAATCATAATTAACAAGAGAAGACAATATTGATTACTTTTTATTTATTATATATTGTTGTATTTTAATCTATATACTTATGGTAATAAAAACATTTTATTTATTATTAAACAATATTATTTGATAAAATGTATTAAATAAATTTTAAATATATATTTTTAATATGATATATAATTATATATTAAAAATGAAAGGGTAAACTTTAAAAAAAAGTAAAAGGTGCAAGAAAAAAAATGTGTGTACATATATGTATATATAATACACGCGTATGTTCTTATATATTATTAAGTTTTATAAATATTTTTTTGTTTTATACCTAATTTTTAATCGACTATGTTTAATTATGATATTTAAGTATTTATTATTTAGTATGTATTATTTTTATTATTTTACTGCTTTGTTTATATTTATTTTATTATAATTTTTGAAGTGCCTCACACCTTATGTTTTACTAGGCATGTTCGTAAACGATTTTGGACCGATACTATTATAATTTTTTTTCATCTTATAAATTAAATACTTGTCTATGTCATTGATTCTTAAACTTTATTGAGAATGTTGTTATAATTCCATTATACTCGTTCAACACTTAATATTTGTTCAGAGATTTTTAGTTGTATTATATTTATGTGCACCAGCTAAGAATAAGCTTAACTTTCGTGCATTAAAATGTATTTGAATTCTCAAAAGGACTAAAATATTTTCATCTTCTTACAAGTAAATATTAAATAAATATTATGTGTTTATGGATATTTAGTTCTATAAACAAATCTGGAGAGAAAATTAGTAGTAAGAAAGATGAACAAAAGAAAAAATTAAGTAAAAATTTAATGAAAAAAAAAGTATGGATTTCAAGAAAGAATTGAACTATTATAGGTGAGATTTAGTCTATTCCATAATTATATAAATAAAACTAATAAAACGAAGGACCAAGCAATACTGCATTCCTGTATCACATTGAATCTTTCCAGAGCCATTTTACAAAATCGAGCAAGCAATTCCCGGGTACAACAATTTTAAGAAATGCATTTACTAAGAGAAAAAAATGGAGCAGGTCATACCATACATAATACGAAGCATTATACTTGACGGAATATCAGCAATGCACTTCTATGGAGCAAAACTTTTAAAAACATTAAAAGAAAAAACATTAAGCAATTGCAAAGTTCTAAGAGAGCTGGTTGAAGCTGGGGCCACTATCAACCTTTGAGAAGGGAGAGACAATGCTACTGGGGAGAGAATCTTATGGGTTTCAGTACACTAAAACCTTGCACACACAAACTGTTAATCAAGCAGAAGCTCAAACATAGTGCATGACTGCGTGCTTCGTATTTGTGTTCATTAAGAAGGTGGGAATGTCTCAATACAGCATTAAGCGGATTCTCTCATTGCAGATCAAAATGTCTGAATTATAACCATAGATTGTTGATGCTTTGAACAATATTGAAGCTCAAGACATATCAAAGGTGCTTGTACGAATTGTCAATCAAATAAAAGTAGCATGGAATACAGTATCATCGCAATGGAACTAGTTGTGGAACACCAAAAATAGCAATCAATAAACAGAAGTTTGATTATTGAACTACAGAACTTTCAATTATAAAATTATCTTTAGAATTAGGCAAGTAGGAATCACATATTTAGGATGCTGAACATGTCAAAACAATCAAAAAGGCCAATTTCATAAATGCTGCAAAAAGGCCTGAGAGGACTAGGCATTGTGTAAGTTTTGGAATTTCAGAATAACTTGGAGAGCCAGTTCTAGAAATAGAAAATTAGTCATGCAACAAACAGCTTAAAATTAACCAAATGTTCAAAGATGTAAAATAATAAGCCAACAAGCCAATTATCCAGGAGCCTGCAGGTATGGACATAAAATTTCAAGGGTTGTTAAAACTAGATAAATAAGGGTTGTTGAAAATGATTTCAAAGCTGGCCATCTTTCTCTTCTTCAAATTAAATCATGAGTAAATATATGCCCAGCATATCAGTTGCAACAAAAAAAATCTATCCACAAGTATACACAGCAGTTGAGACTAAAGTTTTTTTTTTTTTGATGGATAAAGTTGAGCCTAAAGTTGAAGTAGATTAACAGTTTTTTCCCGTCTTTTACCTTTCTAGAAGCCTTAAAACAGTTACAGCAACCATAACCATAATCCAAAGTGGGCCCTTAGCACATCTCGAAGATTTAAAAAAAAAGAAAAAGGAAGAGGAAGATCCATATTAAAGATACATGAGACGGAAAGAAAGAGAATTGAGCTAAACCATAAGTCATCCAAATAGTACCGTGATCCATAATTGGAAATTAACAGATTGCCTAAGGCAACACAAATAGTAGTAGCAATGGTGAATCATCACAATGCTGAAAATTAAAATAAGTGTTCAATGGAGTAGAGCATTAATAAGCTTCAAGACACCTTCACAATGGCACAGAACAAATTCTCAACACCTCCAAGCTGATGCGGAGATGAGCTCCTTCTGCTGCCAAAACAGAACAAGCGATGATTGCCTCTTCTCAACATGAAAACCAAGGACTGAGGTCCTCTTCAACAAACACTCAGCCTGAGACTCGTTGAAATTGCTGATTGTCATTGGGGAGAATCCAGAAGACTGGAACAAGGTCCTCCATGGAGGGGTCTTCTCATAACACTGGTACCGGCCTAGCACTGTCTTCTCAATTTCTGGCTGAAGCAAGAACCATTCTATCTTTTGCTGGGCATCCAGGTTCACATTCATAGCATCAAGCGAATCAAGCAAGGTCCAGTGGGAGTGGAGAGCATATATTATATGCTGGGGAAATGTAAGGTCTGGCATATCATTGCCTCTATCCAAAGAGACCACAATTTTCGGGGATAACTGTTTTACCGATCGAAGAACTACAGGAAGAGATAGTGAGTAATTCGCAGCCGATCCAACGGGGAGATTCACTGCAATTGCCTCATTCTCAGACACAAGGAGAGACAAATTCCATGATGAAGAGTTCAATGATTCAAGGCTTAAAATCTCCAGCTCAAAAGACATGTCGATCTCATGGGCAAAATGGGTCAGGTTTTGGTGAATTAGGCTAAGCTCGAGCTCATCATGAAGGGCTGCAGAGACGAAGACGGTGATTTTAAGTGACAATGAGGTCCCAGTGCCTGAATTTCTCAGGGAGAGCTCCTGCATAAGGGAAGCCCACTGGCCACCATATCCAATATTGAAATCAACAATGTGGATCCTATTAAAGCCATCAAGGGCTTCTAGGAGGGCTTGGATGCAGGTAAAATTAGCAAATTGAAGAATTGGGGAGATCTCTGAGTATGACTTGTAAGCCCCAATCCTATAAATGTGTTTGAATGGGGATTGGTTTGGTGGGTAAGTGGCGATGTTGCTGTTCTTGTTTATGTCAAGTAGAAGCTGCAGAGCTTCCTTGAAATAGAAAGCTGCCCTAAGGAAAGGCTTACCAACTGGAGAGAGCTGGTGATTGAGCCGCGCCAATATCCCTTGCGCGAGTTCGAGGTTCCCTGTCTCGACCATCTCCGCCGCCTGGTACAGCTGGTCGATCACGGTATGCTGGGGAGGGTGCTGCTGACACACCATTTCATCGTTGCCGCCGCCGGAAGACATTTTCCGATGCTGAAGGAGCTGATGAGGTGAAAACTCATGAATCTCCTGCTCTCTTTGCCGCCGCAGGAACAACTCTTGCCCCGAATCCAACATGGGTTGCTGCTTGGGAAGCATGCAAAAGGGCGCATTAGTGCCGCCGACGGAGTTCTGCCTCTTCAGCGGAGGCGACAGCAGCAGGTGGTGGTGGTTCTGTTCCTGTTGAGACGAGAAGAAGGCCTGGTTTTGGAGACTCTGAATCTGATTTTGGTGCTGATTCAAGAGCAAATGGGGATTGAAAACCGGCGACTTCTCGTCCGGATTGTAACTGAGCAGTGGCGAGAACATAGGGTTCGGGACTCTAGAAATCGAGAGAAAATTTAGGTCAGGGCCGACGCTGGTGCCGGCCATGTTCCCAGCACTCACTGAAGCGACGGCTTCGAGCCCAAGCTCTTGATCAACCGCGCCGAAGCCGGCGCCGTAATCGAAGTCCAAAGCTCCGCCGCCACCACCAGCTGCGGAGGTCTGCAGGAGGCGGGTGATACCCATGTTGGGTGTGTCCTCGACGTCGCCCATGATCCACCGGAAACTTGACTGGTCCTGTCCCGCCGCCGCCGCCGTATCTGACAATATGTTGACCCAATTCTCCATCCCCATCCCGCATTTTTCGGATGCGCCGCCGAGGTCTACGGCGTAGGGAAGCGGCTGGAGCTCCGATCCTAAATCTTCCCGACGGGACTCGGCCGCCGCCGCGACGCTGATCATGCCAATAGTGCCTGCTCCTCCGCCGAGAGAAGTTGACGAAGATGTAGGAGGGCTTGGGCTTCTTGTGGAATCCAGGACCGAGGTAGGCTCGAAGCCCAGGAGGCAGGCTTGTTTGGTGGTGGTGGTGGTGGTGTTTTTTGTGTTCCAATTGAGTGCTGAGAAAAGCAAATCTGATGAAGAAATCCCTGAAATACCAAACACCCCCTTCCCCTCCAACTTAGAGGGTAAGGGCTTCCTCTTCATCTAAACCCCAGATTCACTCTTTCTCTCACTACAGTCCCCCAGATTCAGACACCACAAAACACAACAAAAACAACAAAGTTGTGCGAAGGGTGTTAGTCTTTGAATCTAGGGACACCAATTTCACAAATCAAACTCCAATCAACTCATTGGCTCCAAGAATCAACCCATGAAGAAAACCCACTTCGCCTCTGACTTCATGATGCCCATCTCCTTTTTCCCTGACCCCCTTTTTTCCCCACTGGTTTTCTGCTCTCTCTCTCTCTCTCTCTCTCTACATTGTATGTACGGACGGGGGTTGTTTGTTGGGTGATGAAGCTATGTCCGGTGCTGGTTAATGGGCGTGTAGATAGTAGTTTTCCTTTTGGCGTTCGTTGCAGCGCTCAGTAGACCTCGCCTTGCCGTTTTGGGCCATGGATGCGTGCAACATGAGAAACAGAGAAAGTTAAAAGTGCTCCTCGCTCCATCAATCTATCTTCATTTATTGTATATATTCATCTGTTTATTATTATTATTATTATTATTATTATTATTATTATTATTATTTTATTTTTGAAATGGCCGTTTAATATATAGCTTCGAGGATGTCTTTCTCACGTCATTCTGACACTAAATTTAATGAGTCTATTATAATTATTTACATATAAAAAAAAAAAAATCCTACGGCGAAAAACAGGATCTCCTGCCCCATGGTCTCTACCGACCACAATCAGATGTGTGTGTTCTACGATGTAATTATTATAATTTTTTAGTACCAATTTTTATAAATCATTTCTCAATAATTACATGTAAAAGTTGATCCCCCTTCTAAGTTCTAATTAAGATGTGTGTATATTCCCCCTTTCCTAATATATCCCCCGCCCCACCCATCCCAATGATAATGATGATGTGGGCGAAGACAGGTTAAATTAGTGGATACTAATCAAAAGCTTTCTCTATTTTCTCTGTCGGATGCTCCCATTTAATGTGATACTCAATCTTGCTGTTAAGTCTGTGTTGTGCGGGAAAGACTGGTTTTTGATAAGCAGTGCTTTAATGTTGAGCAATGAATGAATGATTTAACAGGCCACGCCACGTGATTGGTTATTTTTCTTTTCAAGTGAAATTTAGTTATAAATTTACTTAATATATAGGTATTGTATTAATTGTGTCTCTCTTCTTCTATCCCCATTCCCCTACATGTAAGCTAGCCCTTTCATTCCTCAGGTCTTATAGTGCAAAAATTCTCTTACCCTCGCTATTAGCATTCTCTGCTTCAGATGCTGCTACTGACAACGATCAAGAACCAGTTTAGCTCTCTGCTCTCCAAATGTTCCTCAACTTGGATTCCTAAAGCCGATGTAAAATGACGCAGTAACACACGGACCCAATTGTGGAGAGCATGCTCAAACCACCGACAACCGTTGCATACAATGCAATCCCCCTGGCATCAGAGCCTACAACCACGCAGGTCATGGAAATGAAGGCCATGGAGATAAAGAGGCAAGCCACCCACATGAGCTTTAATTATAAACATCATTTGTTTCTTCGCCAGGGGAGTGTTTTTTTGACATATGTGCCTCCCCGAGGGAGAAGCCAGCTGTTTTCTCTTCCACATATTGACCAGGAATGCTGAGGATAGCCGCAAAAGCCACAGAGGCAATGAGAACTGCCACAACAGTGGAAGAGTTTATGGCATTGTTGAGGCCGCTGAGGTGAAGCTTTTTTAGCCTCTTCTGAATTTTCTGAACCCTCGCCCGTATTTGGCGGGTCTGCTGGAGTTGGGACTGGACATCATGCTTTATGTCACCCACAGTGTGTTTGAGTCCCTGCCTCCTTTAAGATGGCACCAAATTCTACATTTCCAGATTTTCAGCATTGTCCGGGGCACTCTCACCTGGCTTTGTTGCTAGCATTGAGATCAATTGCATCAGCTGATAATAAGCATTCTACCATCCCAAGACATGATCATTGAGAAACATATTGACACGTGAAAGTAGCTGAACCCTTCGAGTCAATGCAACAAGTCTACTTTTCAAACGGCGAGTAGGTTCCAGGTATAATCACTGATTCTTTGATGTATGTTCATCGAATAGTGGATGGTCTTCAATTTCTAACTCTACAGCCTTCAGTTGATGTAACATGAATTACTAACTTGCTTTAGCGGATAACATAATAAGGAAGCTACGGCAGATCGAGTTAATGAATAATATAAAAGAGCTTTTGATAAAAACTACCAGAATTCTTGATGTAGTTACATGAAATTGTGATTCAACACTTTTAAGAGAAAATTCATCTTATTTGTTTCTTCTCTCCCTTTTGTAGTCTTTTACTGCGCAGGACATGAATTAATTTGAAAATTTATCAATGGAACTATTATAACACCAATTCTTGGTAGAGTTCAGTATACCAGTATCCTGAAGCCAAATAAATATATGAACCAATGAGTCTTCTATAGAAGCATGAGATACAGGCATGACACTGAGATGCATAAAGTCAATCTTTGGAGAAGAAAACTAAGTCTAATTCATTCTAGTAAGTTGAGATTTTTTTAAGCAATTAAAAATTATTGGCATAAAATTGTGAAATTTATAATACAGTCTGAATTGCTGGGAATGAAAACAGAAATGGGAAAAGGTAAAGGTCAACAAAGTAATTAAATTATTGTGATGAAAGCCACATAAATCTGCAAATGAATAGTGACCACACAAATCATGATGTTAAACGCACAAATCAAGAGTCATGAAGGGAACCAAGCTCAGATGACAGAAAAAAATTTGATAACGTAAAATAACATCACAAACGGATGACAAGCATGATTTAAATGGAGGAAGATACCTCTTGTGTGTCCGTGCTGCACGTTACAGCCCTGTTATGATTGTTTTCAAGGGCGATATGGCGGAGCTGTGAGTTAGGAATGTCTTTTACTATATGCCACTGCCCAGGGAAGAACCCACTCCACTTGTCAGCCTGCCAGAAATTCATGTCCTTATTGAAATCAACCGGTCCAGTCATCTCAGCTAACCCACAAAACTGTCCACTCCCATTGATTGATAAGAAGAGAATGAATTTCAATGAAAGGACAGTCTACAACTCTACTGCACTCCTCCCCCCCCCCCCCCCCCCCCCCCTTCCCCCCCCCCCCCCCTCCCCCCCCCCCCCCCCCCCCCCCCCCCCCCCCCCCCCCCCTCCCCCCCCCCCCCCCCCCCCCCCCCCCCCCCCCCCCCCCCCCCCCACAACATCTTGGGTGTGAAAATAATAAATCACAATAAATTCTTAACTAAAACATTTGCAACCAACCTTTTAACTAGCTAGTACATAAGATCCAGCATCATTAAAATTCACTAGTCACATTCCATTTTGTATGGTACAATGACCAAAATAAACACGGTGAGAAGAACCAGATGCGTTGGTTGAAGGATCAAGTATGCTAACAGTTCTTACAGGTCACAATGTTCTAGCCCGTGAAAATATGGAAGCAGAGCAGGATGCAGGACGAGGATACTCTTCAAATTAGTGTAGAAATAAATTTTCAAGGCGAAACTGATGAAATTTACTTTGCCAGACACAGTAAGCCTAAAATTCATGTTTACAACATCAATCAATCAGACGGATGCTATAATCGACGAAAAGATACAGCAAAAAGGAAAAACCAATTTTTATTTATTTTCTCTTAAAAGAATTACTGTCAAGTTAGGATGAAGAGGAAAACTGCTGGTATGCTGCGTCTAGCTTCTTATTGTTAAATTATTATTGTATTTTTCATAATATATTATGTGACTTGGTACATTCTGTTCATTTGTATATAGTTTTTAAACCAAACTGGAGATATTCGGTTTGAAAAAAATCTAAACCAAAATCAACTAATAAAGGCTAAAAATTGATTCGATACAGTACATAAAGTTTAATTCGATCGGTTTGAATTGATTTTTAAATTTTAACGATAATTTTTTTTAAAAAATACATTCATTTCAAACATTATTATCTATAAGCTTTTAAGGCACCCACGAAAAAATGATTTGAAAAGCATTTGACATTCACTTAAGAAAATAAAATCCTAAATTTGAATTTGAAATGTCATTATCCAAAAATTTAACAAATAAAACACAATACACGAGAAATATTATCAAGTTCAAACCTTGCTAAACAACATACTAGGAGTAGCGAGGGATGTATAAACTTACCAGACTATATTAATTCAATGATAATATATTCGATCGGTTCGAAAACCAAACAACTGAAACCGTAAACCGATCAAATACTATCGGTTCTTCCAAAATGAAAATAAATTAATCTAATTTTGAAATTCATTTTTTGTTCTGTCCAATCAATTTGGTTTGATTTGGTTTATCAGTTTATTTCAGTTCTTGATCACCAATACATGCTATTAATAGACCACATATAATTAAAATAGTATTTTTAAATTAATGAAACGATATAATATATATATACATTTATATTTAATATATAAACCTTCTTTCCCCATGCCTTTAACTTAAACTTTAACACGATAACACAAGAATTATGGGTGTAATGTTAGTTCTTTTTCATAAAAAAATACCATAAAAGAGAAGCTAAAAGGTGATAAAATTAATATTAAATCACTCACTTATGGTTAAGACTTAGTTTAATTTGTATTGAATAATTATCCTTTAGTAAATTCTTACGCTTATTTCTATTAACAGTAATGACCCAAACACCTGTACTAAATGCAATTATGAATGTCAATGCCATCTTCATAGTAGGACTAGATGACAAAAAAAAATTCCATTATATAGATCTTTTTGAAATACAAGCCTTTGGTTAGGAAATCCCGCGGATTATACAGATCTCTTTCATCTAATATCTATCATTCCTGTACCACCCATCTGGTCTATAGTTCATAGGACCACTGCTTCGAAACATACTTTGTCTTTGGTTAGAAAATGAAGAGAAGTAGAGAACTTCCCACAATCCCACTTCCCAGCAGGCGGGAATCCTTTAACAAGTCCTACTCGGATGAGATATCAATTAAATCAAAGCAACCCAATCTTTGCATCCCCCCCCCCCCCCCCCCCCCCCCCTGTACAGCCTCAGTGCTCTGACTAGTGCTTGACTTTAAAACAGAAATCCAAACTCACTTTGAATCTTTGATGGCCGATTGTTGCCGCGGAATGGGAGCACGTGGATGGACGCCGATCAACATTTTTCTTATCCCCGTTCAGATGGCCGGGAAGGAGAAAATGTCCCCCCCCCCCCCCCAAATCCCCGAAAAAAAAAAAAAAAAAAAACCCCCCCCCCCCCCCCCCCCCCCGAAAAAAAAAAAAAAAAAAAAAAAAAAAACCTTCTCTTCTCCAAAAAAAAAAAAAATTTTTCTCCTCCCCCCCAACCCCCCCAAAACCACTTAACCCCCCCCCCCCCCCCCCCCCCCCCCCCCAAGAACAAAAAAATTGTGGAGCACTTGGATCCATATTAGGATATTACATATTCGGTTGATAGCTTCGAGAAAGAGAGACTACTGAAGAGAGAGGGCCCGAGAGGAAAAAAGAAAGGCAAATTGATGGGACGATTTTATAACCAACAGACCAAGAACTCTAATAAAATAAATAAATAAAAACTAATGTCAAATATGTCATTAATTTATTTTATAAAAATTTTAATTTTTCTTCCTATTTGAGGCATACTTTGACGAGTTTTGTCACGGTAAATTTGGTTTCAATAATTTTTATTTTTTAATAAGTTCTGTTATCTATAAGCCTCCTCTGTACTCATAATTTTATAATATTTTATTAGTTTTGATCAAATTATAAGTAAATTTAATTAAAACACTAACAATACGTGTCATAAAAATATAAAAGTTTATGAACTCGGAAATAAAAAATTTGACATTAATATCATCAAATGCTAAATCTAAAACATCACAAACAACTTCAGCCTTATAAATTTTCCCAATAAAGATGGGTACTCGGCAAACCTCCGTTACTTTCACTTGGGGCCCCTTTTTTAATCCACCCGAAGTAGGTACGGATGCGGGTGCTTCTCCGTTGGTAGCTTCAAATGTTCCACTAGCTTCTTGGCAACAAAGTTTTCACGGCTCCCACTATCGACAATTAAGTCGCAGACCCCTTTGGCTTATTGTGCAACTGAACGAAATATGTTGTGCCGTTGTTCCCGAGTCCTCTTGCTTAGGCATGTACATCACACGTTGGACAACACAATTAACCCGCTCTCCAACCTCTTCTGCGACTTCCACCCCCTCACATAGCCCCCCCTCATCCTCTTCAAGTCCAAGAGCATCAGGGCTATCACCTCTTCTTCCACCCAATTCACCGCCCCTAAGCCGGCCGGGCAACCAAAAAACCGGCCCGCGCCGTTCAAGCGGGCCAAGAGGACAAGTCCCGGGCTTCCTACACCTATAACATACGCCAGGTGTGGGCTTTGTATATGGGTTAGAGCTCGTATTCTTGGTTGTCACCCCTCCTGTTACTTGGAGCCGTAGATATATTTTTGTTAGCGTTGGTGCCGCTCCCAACTTTAGGGCCGTAAGCCGGCCTGCCCCCCCGGAAGTACTCCTATCCCTGCTAGTGATAATCGGGTCCAAACTATCCCTCCGAGTCCAAATGTGCCTCCTTTGCGCTCCATCGACTCGGCCTTCAATGCTAGATTATGAGCCTCTTCCACGGTCCAAATTACTTGCAACCCGACTTTATCTCGAAGTGTCGGTCTTAAACCATTTAGATACCTGGATACTCGCTGCCCTTCCGTCTCGTTAAGGTTGTTCCGCTCTAGCAATCGTGAAAACTCGTTGTGTAGTCGAACACCGACTTGGAGCCTTGTGCACGTAACTGGAACAAATATTGCTCATAGTCCGGTGGTAAAACCTTCCCATCATGAGTTGCTTCATCCTTCGCCACGTCCTTATGGGTGCCTTCCCCGTCGATGATGAAGTTTCTGCCAATTGATCCCACCATACCCACGCCTCCTCCTTTTAGCCTAAAAGCCACATATCGCACCATTTTTGCATCGGGCACCTCCATCATTTCAAAGAACCTCTATACTTCTGTCACCCAATCCAGGAAATCCTCAATGCGTAAGTTCCCATTGAAATTTGGAAGCTCCGCCTTCAATCGATAGTCATCATATTCTCTTTGTCGATGGACCGGCGGCACCCTTTCGTATCCTATTTCAGATCCTCCTCCGAGCTCCCCTGGTTGAGTGCGTGATATTGATTTCGTTGTTCCACGATGGCAGGTTGTCCTCGGGCAATTCCTTTGGCACGTGTCCCGTCAACCGGTGGCCTATTGTTGGTGACGAGGTTAGCTCCCACAAGCAAGTCACGGATCCGAGCGACCCGCTGCCTGCATCTCCTCCACCACCGTCCACAGGCCTCTACCCCACGTTCTCCGCCAATGGGGTTTCCATTCTCCTCCTCCGTTAGTTGCCATCGAGACCGGCGATTCCGTGCCAATCAAACCGCCAACAAGATGGAAACGATAGAAGAGGATACGTACACGCTAATATCCTTGAAGAAAATTGGTTTTGCATAAACTTTATTTTCAATAATAAAAACTGTCATTCCTCCTTTACGTTCCCCATGCCTTTAAAGGCTTACATCCAACTTAAACTAGATAAGCACAACGAATTATTCAAGATAAACACAAAGAAACTCAAATAAATTAGATAGGAACAAAATAAGTAAATTAAATCTATTCTAACGACCCCTAAACTTTGGGTGGTCTCTCTTAGCCAAGAACGCCTCCGCCAAACGCTCTACGTCATATAATTATATATACATGTATTTCTACTCTTTCGCTCCACGTAAAATTTAACATGACACAGAACATGAGTATAATGTTAGTTCTTTTCCATAAAAAATACCATAAAAGAGAATCTAAAAGGTGATAAAATTAATATTAAATCACTCATAAATTCAGGTACCCTTATGGTTAAGACTTAGTTTGTATTAAATAATTATCCTTTAGTAAATTCTTACACTTATTTCTATTAACAGTAATGACCCAAACACCTGTACTAAATGCAATTATGAATGTCAATGCCATCTTCATAGTAGGACTAGATGACAAATAAAATTCCATTATATAGATCTTTTTGAAATACAAGCCTTTGGTTAGGAAATCCCATGGATTATACAGATCTCTTTCATCTAATATCTATCATTCCTGTACCACCCATCTGGTCTATAGTTCATAGGACCACTGCTTCGAAACATACTTTGTCTTTGGTTAGAAAATGAAGAGAAGTAGAGAACTTCCCACAATCCCACTTCCCAGCAGGTTGCAATCCTTTAACAAGTCCTACTCGGATGAGATATCAATTAAATCAAAGCAACCCAATCTCTGCATATATAGCCTCAGTGCTCTGACTTTAAAAAAGAAATCCAAACTCACTTTGATGGCCAATTGTTGTCGCGGAATGGGAGCACGTGGATGGACGCCGATCAACCTTTCTCTTCTCGCCGTTCAGATGGCCGGGGAAAGGAGTAATATGCTCACACGCGCCGCCAAATCGTCAGGAAGCAAAACATTGGAACACACTCCCACGGCCGCAGCCTCGGCCTGGATGAGCAAAACAATTGTAGGAGAGGCTACTTGGATCCATATTAGGATATTACATATTCGGTTGATAGCTTCGAGAAAGAGAGACTACTGAAGAGAGAGGGAAAAAAGAGGGAAGTTAATGGGACGGTTTTATAACCAACAGACCAAGAACTCTAACAAAATAAATAAATAAGAACTCGTGTCAAATATGTCATTGATTTATTTTTAAAAAAATAATTTTTTTTCTAATTTTGAGAAATATTTTGACGAGTTTTGTCGGAAATAAATTTGGTTTCAATAATATTTTTAATGAGTTTACTTATCTATGAATTGAGACATATTTAATTGACTATTTTTTATTAGTTTTGATCAAATCACAAGTGAATTTGATTAAACCACTAACAATACGTGTCATGTTTTCTAAGGATATAAAAGTTTATGATCTCGGAATTAAATATTTTGACATTAAGTCTATCATCAAATGCTAAATCTAAACCTTATTATACTATGGGTATTGATTTTGATAATCTTACCAAATTTAATATATCCGTCGTAAACTCTATATATAAAAATGAATCCATTACCAAGTAGGAGATATGGGTCAAAATGAGACCAATAATGTTAACAGGTCACACAAGAAAATGAGAGGTTTGCGATTGCATTTAGTGATCACATATATATATAAAACATATGTGAGACGGTTTACATTTAGATAGGAGAATTGAATGGGTGGGCGAGTTGTGCTCATAAAAATACAAAAGTAAATGAATGTAAATAAAAAACTTGGCATTAATATCATCAAATGCTAAATCTAAAACTTTGAACTAGCGAGCAAGGCCTAATATATTTTGTTATTATTACCAAATATTAATTAGTACAAATATAGTCATTAAACTGTTATATAGCAATAGTTAAGATGAGATCCATCCAGGGTAGGAAATATGGGTCAAACACATTTTATCACAGGTTTGTGAGCATGTCCAAGTAATGTTAAAAGGTCTCACAAGTAAATGGGAGGGTTGGGTTGGTATGGTTAGTTGTATATATTTAGGCCAAACCTATATAGGATATATGACTAAAGAGCTCAAGATCGTATAAGCTCATTAAAAAAAAGGCTAAAAAATATAATAATATAATGGGCTAGCCCATTTAATATCGAGTGTAATGAACTTTTCCCGCTTAACAGAAAGTATATCGAATTTGCCTTGTGTAGCCTGCTTAAGTTGTCACGTGGTCCAGAGAAGCTAGGCCCATTAATACAATTTTATTATTATCACATATATTAATTATGTAAATATAGTCATTAAGTATTATATACTCTAATAGTTAAATGATGTTTATGTTTAAGATGAGGTATGGGGTTTGAGATGCATTAAAAACATTTTATCACGGTTTTAACATTTTGAAGAGGGCTGCGGGGCTGGATGGGTTGGGGGAAAGGGCTAAAGACAATTAAGTAGCCTATGGGCCGTGGCTTGTCGTTGTTGATCTTCGTGTCGAGAAGCAGGCCCATTTGCGAAGGATGCAAGCCCCCCCTTTTTTTCTTTTTTAAACATTTAAATTGGTTCAATTTTTATTTTAGTTTTTTCGCCAAATACCCATAATATGGGCTGGGCCTTGCTCAACACCATTTAAATGGAGGAAGATACCCCTCTTGCTTTGAAAATCGTGCTACACAAATGTGAGTTTGAAAATTGAAATATAATAAAAGTTTGAATAATGAGAAAAGCGCCGAACAAAGAGTTCGAAATATAATAGCCCAGGGTGAGGTGTAATTATGTGATTGGTTGATGCAATTACGTGATCAATTTGTTTTTAAAAATAATAATGAGAAAAGCATATGAAGACCAATCATAAAATCAAATTTTAAAATTATTTTACTTATCTCCTGTACATAAAAGAAACATAATGCATCAATCAATGTTTACATTCTGTTGCCCACAAAATTTGCTTCCGAAAAATTGTTCCCTGGATTAAAATTACACTCCATTAAATAATTCTAAGTTCACGCACTAGGTTTCTAATTTATAAATACAAACATTTTAATATCCAAACTTTAACAATATACCCTCAGTACCTAACATGCAAAATTACCACCAAAGGGCAACACTGTTTACATTATTTTGCCCCCAAATTAATTTGCTTTCAAAATATTATTCCCTTGATTAAAATTACCCTCCAATAAATAATTGTAAGTTCACGTACGCACTTAGCTTCTAATTCGGAAATACAAGCATTTTAATATCCGTAATTTCAACAATATATATATACCTCTTGAACCGTATCTTGGACCGGGGCTAAACATCCCCCCCCCCAAAAAAAACCCAACCCAACAAAAAAAAAAAAAAAATTTTGAAATTTTTTTGGGAAAAAAAAAAAAAAAAAAAATTTTTTTTTTTTTTTTTTATAAAAAAAAAAAAAAAAAAAAAATTACTCCCCCCCCCTTCTCCCCCCCCCCCCCCACACTATATATATCTGGAACAGTATATCCCCCCCAACCCCCCCCCCCCCCCCCCCCCCCCCCCCCCCCCCCCCCCCCCCTATTGGGGCCAATTTTATAATTTTATTGTTACTATAGAAAAGAGATAAATAAGGCAAACTCTTCTTTTCTCATATCCTTTCAAGGCTAATTTTGTAATTCTATTATTATTGTATACTTTCATTATATTTTCACGGCATATTAGGTAAAAAAATATTCCGACATCAATTTTTATATCATTTGTCACTTTCGTCTTAATTTTCACATCATCCAGTAAAAATAAATTTATCAGTACCTTTTCCTTACTCGGGTAGCTTTTCCAAAGCATCCAAGCAGAGTATAAATTATGAAAAAAATATATTTAAACACTAAATAATAATGTATTAAAATCAAATTTTATCTTATTGAAAACAAGCACCTATCCCAATTTTTATTAAATTAAAAGCAAAAAAAGCTTATGCATATATAATTGCATATCAATACGCTTCCCGTTCCCTCCGCTCTCACGGCCATTCCTACATTCCATGACCAAACCAAGCACGTTGAAATGACCACTACGAGTACTAATACTATGACTTCATCAAGACAATGCAACTATTGCCAACACGGATCTTTACGTGCGATGCATTTCCACAACTGACAAAGTGACAGATATCCTCCCTCCCTCATCAAGTTCATGTCGATCGGTCAGTTCCAGTTTCTTGGGGAAGTTCAAAATCTAGCTAGGCTCCCCCGTCTTTGGCTTGTGGGCCATATCAACCAGAATTCATATGGTAGTTTACAATGTTCATATATATATATTTTTAACCTCTTTCTTGCTCTCTTCTCTAAAAACCGTATCTTGTGAAGGTTTGACTTACTCTAATTATCTCTACGATAGTCAATAGCCTCACAATGTCTTCGTTCTTTTGTTTTCCCCCAATAAATGGAATGCTTTTAAGCAACTGGTCTTTCCAAGTCCCTACTTACACGTACCCATGCCAGCATAAGCGACTCAAAATCTGGCGGCAGGCCCATTTGTGCCCCGACAAATGCATGATTTGTATTGTGAGTTACATGGCATATAAGACAACGTTTTGGAGGGTTTGTGCACTCCCTTTGAGGTGCTCCACCCCCCAAAAGGAACAAGTGTGGGAGGGTCACGTAGGGTTTGCCTCCGTGCCCCCTTAGCTCTTCGACATACCCGCAATCTCTTTTGTGAGTCATACACGTGCTCCCTCCATGTGGTCCTTCGACCATTTTATTAGCACAAAAAGTCAACTTAGTAAATCTTGCCAACTTACTTACTTGAATAGTTAAAATTAGAATGTTACCATAATTTAGTGAATTTTAACCATTATTTTCTCACCCAAAAAAATATCAATGAAAAAAAAGCGTATCATAATTAAAACAATGATTTTTATTGAAAGAAAATTTAGAGCATGTTGTTTTACCATAATGTTTTTAGGCTTTAATTTTCACATTTTTTTTGAAAATCCATTTGGCTTGCTTAACATTATATACATATACATATTGGGTCGCTTGATACATTGAAAGCTTAATATAGTTATTATGAAATTTTTTGATCTGAACTATTACATCAGTATTTAACCGTTTAAATTAAATTTCATCAAATATAATTTTATTGTGAAAGTTTAATTTAAATAAATAATTACAACAAATAATGATTCACGAAAACAAATTAAATAAGAAAAAAAATAGAATGAGAACAAGTGCGATTCCAATAATGGCATAATTGTGTAAAAATCAATGACATCGCTATATATAAATATATAAAGTCGTTTACTAAATATATATTTATCAAGGCCAAGAAGTCAGCGTTGGGCCGTTGGCATGAATAAAAATGCAATTTTCGGTCATATAGGCGAGTAAACTAGACGTAGTCGCATATTCGGCGTTGGGGTTGTTTCCAAAACAATAGACAAGTCATAGTATATTTGGGACAACTGATCCCACCGTGTTAACTAGTAGACTAGACCATTCTTCTCACTTTAAGGGATCCTTGCCTATCCTTAATCTTCATTTTTTCTTCCTTCTTTTGTGGTGCTAATTCCAAAAACACACACTCTCTCTCTCTCTCTCTCTCTCTCTATACAAAATTTAGTGGAAAAGAGTACTAAAGAGCAGAAGCAGGTTTCCTGTCCTCTCCCTTCCAGCACAAGAGATACAGAAATTTAGTTGGGGAGGCCACTACAGCCCATATCCCTCTCCATTTCCTATCCCTCTTCCCTTAAACTAATAATCTCTCCTTCCCTCTCTCTCGCACACATATTTATTGCTCATCATATGATCATTCAATAAACAAGCGCGACGACTTATATCACCACGTACAGTCCACAAGGCCAGCTCAGTCCTTCAGCCCCACCATCCGATTGTTAGGGGTTCCACTTCACGTCCAGCATGTCATCATCATCATCAGGGTGTTGTCTTGTGATTCTCCTCCTGTGTCTCGCGAGCGCCCTGCAATCCTGTTCCGGACTTCGTCTCCACGGCACCAGCGACAAGAGAATGAATCACCCAATTTCTGTCCAGGTTGTTCCGATCGAGTGGTTATTTAGTTCATATAATCGTGCACATATATATATATATATACATATATACATACAAGTACTGACACAACGGGTTCTTTATAATCAAGAACCCTCTATGTTGTATACATTGGCATATTATATATGTCTTAATTAAGGTTCTTGTTTTTCCTTACATGTACGCAGATTAAGGATGAGAAAGTGGGTCTCCATAACAAACTTTTGGGCGCTAAGAGTCACCCAGGAGAGGGAAATCACCAAGGGATGCGGATCGCAGGAGAAGGCAAATTAAGGAAGGAGAAGATGGGGTTGCGTGCATCAAGAGGCGGTGTTAGGAAGAATGAGGCTGTAGTTTCGGTTTCTTGGCAGGTGGCGCCCCACAAAAATGTGGTCGTGTGGAAGCGGCAACCGGGGTTCGAGATGGATGATTATTCGTGGCCCAAAACGCATCCTCCTTCTAACAACTGATGAGGCAGCAGCTAGCTAGCAAGCACTGACCCTTTTAATTATATAAATTGTATGGGGATATTGACTCATCATATATTTTACCTGACAATTAACTACTGGTTAAGATCTTCGAGAAAGGATGTGTATGTTGGAGGAGCCAGTGCCTCTATACAAGTTTCCTTCAATGCTTGTATCTCTCACCTGCATATACTTTTGTATTTGTACATAGAAATTGCATTTCGTGACAATTAGGTTGAAAAATAATATATTATCATTCACAAGGGAAGCTAAGTTCGATTTGGGCAGTGCACTGCGAGTTGACCTCTCGTGTAGTGAAGTTTGTGAAGAAAGGAGATTGACGTTTCAAGCATAAGGAAAGTAGGCCTGTCTGCAAGCACGGTTTGTGCATGTGTTAGAATTTATCTTATTTTTAAGTATTTATTTATTATCGTGCATTTAAATAAAACCAAAAGAGTGATTAATATTAGGATTTTAAATTTTAATGCATTCCTATTTATGTAAGGCCATATATGCCACAAAACATTTAGAAAGAACTATAAATTGGAACCTTTTAGAGTTTTTCTTATCAAATGAATTTTTAGTTAATTACTTTATAATTATTTGAAATAAGATAAATTGTTGTTGTATACCAATAAGAATCCTCAACAAATTAATTTTTTCATTAAAAGAGTTATCAATTTTTTTAAAAGGACCGACATCTATTTTTCATGCTCAACAAGTCATTCTTCATTTCTTGTGAGGTCAACAATTTCAGCTCTCTTGTAAACATTTAAATAACACATTTTATTCAAATTGGTATTTGAATTTCCATCTCAAACTGTGTACGTTTTTATTTTTAAAACAATTCAGATCCGTCGGCCTTTTCTTAAAACAAAAAAAAAAAAAAAAACAAACAAAATTACGCCTCAAAACGGGCATGACCAAATAATACTTTAGAGTTTAAGGAATTAAATCTTAAAATCTTAAATTTTATTTCAAAAAAGATTAATATCATCTAATTAATATTATAATAAACTATAAATAGTTTATTTTTATCATATATAATTTGCACAAGTTTACATTCAAAATTTAATTTTAATTTAAATGTCAAATTCAACTTAATCCAACCATCATATGCATTCATATATATATATATGTACTGAATTACTTAACTGTCTTTTAAACAACAAATAAGATATGAATTAATTAAAAATAAATCTGTACAAACGTAATTTCTTAAACTTAACTCATTTAAAATGCCAACTTTTACACAAAAATAAAAGTACATTAATCGAAGAAGAGTCAGAACAAGCCAAGAGAATAATTAAGCCTTCCTAGTTCAGATAATAATTTGATCGTATATATAGTATTATTTTTCATATACACTTCAATATTGCATAAATGTTAAATTTAAGAGAAGATGTGAAATATATTGCTCATTAATATCCTTAGAAATTGAACTATGCAATAATAATAATAATAATAATAATAATAATAATAATAAATAATGGCTTGAATATTTTCTGAAAAATAAATTTTCAAAAATTTATTTTTCAAATAAGAACAAACAAAAATATAGCATATAGGAAAAATTACCCAATCCGATGATAATATACATAGCATTACTTTAACCTATAAATAACTATTTACTTTTCCATATAAATATCTCATAATTTTACAAATTTAAATAACTTTTTACTTTCTTATACAAATATATAATAATAAATTCCTTAAATCATTAAAATAATATTTTATATTATTTTTTTAGTTGATAATAATTTTTTTATAATTTAATATGAAATACAAATGAAAGTTTTGAGAAATGAAAAAATAATAAATTAGAGAAAATGTTTATATGTAATTTAATAATTATAGAAAATTAATACTG
Organism: Taxillus chinensis; assembly: GCA_023512835.1. Taxonomy (NCBI): domain Eukaryota; kingdom Viridiplantae; phylum Streptophyta; class Magnoliopsida; order Santalales; family Loranthaceae; genus Taxillus; species Taxillus chinensis. The sequence continues at coordinate 15,921,722 of CM042086.1, read as the reverse complement.
TTTCTATATACATTTAAAAATGTTAAACAAATTATATAAATAAAATTAAATATAGTTATAATTTTATAGGAATGATTTTGTAATTTTATAAATTTTTTTAAATAAAAAACAAACTCTTATAAATAACTGTGACTAGTATAGATGATGAATAAGCAACGGTTTTCAATTTATTGCAAAAACAGAATTTAAAAAAAAAAACATACAAATTTTTAAAAATACAAAATCTGATTGCAACGGAAGTCCAGCATTCCAAGCAAACCAAACATTCTTAAACTTTTCGTCCCAGATTTGTGATGGACCTCGCCACTTGCCTCCACCTGATCAAACAAAGCAATCTCCTTTTGGGACCTTCGACTTCGAAGTCCTACGAAACTGCTGTCAACGACAACGAGAGCAAACATCAAGAATGTATGCTCATGTTTTGGTTCGGTTTAAGTTGATTTGATTGCATTTGGTTTGTTTTTGATTTGAAATGGACGGATCATCGAAGCCCCCTCAAATCTCGGAGTTGTTTCAGAAATTCGCTCTCGCTTTCAAGGCCAAAACGTTCGAACTCTTCACCGAAGACGAAGGCGAGGATCGACCGTTCACCTACGCCGCCGCCGCTGCAGAGGACTCCCACGACCTCTCCCTCCTCGACTCCGCTGAGGAATTCATCACCGACCAGAAAGTCGTCGTCATCAAGCCTGACTCCGCCTTCAACCCGTCGCCGTCGATGGCCGGAGAGCGACGAATCCGACATGAACCCAACGATGCCCAGATCGCGCAAACTCTAATTCCGTGTCTGTTCGCGACCGTTTCGTGTTTCGAAGCCTCGTACCTGCAGCTGCAAGCGGCGCACGCCCCTTTCGACGAAGAAGGCATCAAGGCCGCAGATCGAGCCATACTCTCGCATTTCAATAAATGGTCGGATGTGAAGCGATTCCATAGCAATCTCCGAGGGGGTGTCGACTCAAATCTCGATCTCGCAATTGGGTCGTGCTCCGATTTGCAGGTGCAGGAGAATCAGAGTAGGCTTCGAGCCCTAGAGACCGTCGTTAATCGCTTGCAATCTGAAATCGATAGCAAACACGTTAAAGTTTTGGCTCTCAGGCGAGATTTGAGCGTCGCTGAGAGATCGAATCTGGAGTTATCCAAGAAGATGAGCGGTACTTCGATGCCTTTGGACGAGGTTTTGTTATCTGTTAGCGTGTTTGATTCTTTTTTCCGTGATGCAATTCGATGCGTGTGTAGGTTTACCAAGCTTTTGATAAATTTGATGAAGAAAGCAGGGTGGGATTTGGATTTGGCAGCCAAATCGATTTATCCTGGTGTTGAGTATGCTAGAATGGGGCACAACCGGTACGCCCTCTTGTCCTTTGTTTGTATGGGAATGTTTCAGGGTTTCCATTCCCAAGGGTTTGGGGTTGGTGGTGGGAATGAGATCTTGTGCAACGGCAACAGTTTGAGTTCTTGCAAACATAATTCATTGAATCAATTGGTTGAGCACCTGTCTGCTGGTTCCATGGAGGCCCTGAGTTGGGAGCCAAGTTCCGATTTCTCCTTGTTCTGCAAGAAGAAGTATCGACAGATTGTTCACCCCGCCCTGGAATCGTCCATTTTTAACAATTTGGGTAGTAATGAAAGGCTGTGTCCTTGGAGGTCCATGAGTGTTTTGTACCAGGCCTTTGTTGGCATGGCTAGCTCAATTTGGATGCTCCATAAGCTGGCCTTTTCATTTGATCCAGCAGTTGAGATATTTCAGGTGAAAAGAGGTGTTGGGTTTTCATTTATATACATGGAAGATGCTACTAGGAGATGCAGGAAGACTAAATCCACAGTCGGGTTTAGTGTTGTGCCTGGGTTTAAGGTTGGGAAGACAGTGATTCAGTCCCGAGTGTACCTGATTGAAACAAAAAGTACGAACTTGCAACTTGCGAGTCCAGTGCATACATAACATGTGGAGTTCATACCAGGAGGAAGAGAAGCAACTATTGTTCTCTTGTACTAGTACTGGTACCCGCCTAGATGTGGGATGGTTACTCTCTTGCTATTTGGCCATAAGATACTCGGATTTGCACGCATTAATGAAGTTTCCTGTTCCTGTGGGGGTTGGGTTATCTGTAAAGAATCCGCCATAGAGTTCTGCTGTAAATCTAATCTTCTTTTATTTATTTTGTACCCTCTCATGGAAATATGAAGGGGTGGTGGGAATCGTTTGTTTTTACACTTGGGCATGCTATCCCGTTGTAGATCTATTTCTGCATGCTTGAAATAATAAGAAAGAAGTAGTGGCTTCCATAGTAAAATTGTCCATTATATGATTTCGTTGTGGCTGGAAACTTAGCTGTATACTGATTTTTATGCCAATAACATTTAATGTCAGTCATGCTTTGAGTTATAGAATCTAGTCTTCTATACAACTTGTTACAAATGCTTTATTCACACATTTTCTGATTGCCCTCATGTTCCTAGGGTCACCTGCTTCTTTTAACTTTCTTCGTGTGAAAGTAGTGCCCTCTTGGTCCCTGAGCAAGTGGTCCGCCAAAATAGCACCGACTTAGATGGGAGAGCATGAAATTCTACGGCTCGGGCTATTTTATTTTATCCATAAAACTCCTTAAGAAGTACGAATTTTACAAATGTTTTGAAGATTAGCAAAATCATAATTTATTGTGAGAATAAATTATGCTATCGACTAATGGAGAATAAGTTCAAAGTTGGATGAGTCATGTGAGATGTTTTAAAATGATGAATGACTTCTAGCCATAATTAGGGCATCTCCATTCCCTCTTTATCTCTATTTGTGGAGAAAACAAAATTACAAACCTAGCCTTTCAAGTTGTCTTTTCATCTTCAATTTTTTTTTACAACGGTGTATGAAGTAATAATAAAAATAATCAAATTTACAGTGGGAAATAATAAAGTTGGTATGGAGTAATAATAAAAATATAAAATTTTAATGGAATAAAGACTAAAATAAAGAGGATTGTTGGAATGTTAATTTCTTAAAAACACACACTGTAATTTAGAAACAAAGATAGAAAAATTTAAACGTAATAAGTAGTTTTTCCATAGAACTTATTTGTTTATTTATTTTCGCTCTGATAATTTTATTTTTGTTGTTTACTTTGTTATATGTTTAAATTTTTGATTTTGTTGACTTCTTCTTTTTTTTGTTAAATCTAGAGGATAATTTTTATGTGATCAATTTTTCATTAATTATGATATATATTATACTAGTTATTCAAAAGTTATTATACACGAGTAATATATATGTTTATATATATATATATATATATAGTGAGATGAGATATAAGTGAATAAGATCTTTCCACCCGTGTTTGAGATTGCATGATTAAATATGTAATCCCCATGCATCGATTTATATATATATATATTATGATTTATTATGTATATATAAGACGAGTTCATCTTCATTTTTTGTAGGCTCAAATATAATTAATGAATGGGTGAAACCCATGTTTATTTTTCTTCCCATCTCTCCCACTTGGTGTGTTTAGGGAATTCGTTGGATCCATTTTTGATGACTTTGAGAAAGATGAAAAGAAAACAAATAGCATCTATGCCCATTTACAATGTGCCCTTTTTTCTCTTCTTTCTTTTCAATAATGTATTTGATGTTCGCGTGAACGTGCCTTTATTCGTGCCGTGCGTGCGTGTGGGTGTGCTTTAAGCACAATAATAATGGAGGAGGAGCAGAGTCGGTGATGCCCTATATATTATATTCACGAGACCACTGGACACGGCAGAGACGCGGGGCCGAAAACGGGGGATGAGCGGCGTGAATCGGAGCATTTCGGCCATGGGTAATTCATTTTCTTGTGTTTTTTTTTTTCTACTTCTAACTTGAAGTTTAATGTCAGTTTTGAATATACGAGTATTTTTTTTTTCTATGGACAACATTGTTATATTTAATTATTTGCTACACACGCTATTTATTTTATTTTTAGTTGATGTGGAATGAGAGGATATATGGAAAACAATTGCCAACCGGAGAGGCTAACAAACCCAAAACCTCACACATGTCAACGTCTTACCACTGGGCTAATTAACTCTGCAATTATAAGTCATGCTCATTTACTTAAATATAAAAGCAGATAATGTAAATGTAATAAATCATTGCAGCAAAAATGACACCGAGAAGACTTAAACGGGCCAATCAAGGCTAATTACCAATGGACAACATTTCTCCTTATGCTAATTGGGCTCATTCATACGAAGTAAATGTATGTATTATTGATACAAGTATTTCAGTTATACAACTATATAAATATGTAAAACTCATAATTTGATTATAAGATTAAATTTAAAAATATTTTAATATTTTAAAATAAAATGATATAATAACATATATATAAATTTATATATTATGATTTTATTTTATTTTATTTTCATTTCATTCTATAATTAATTTTATTTTTTAAATAACAGTATAGTAAATTTATGTGAAGGTAGAGATGTTTTGTTCTAACTTGCTCATTTGTAGGAGCACAAACAACAAACACTTAATTATTTTTTTAAAATTTATAAATTTAAACTACCTTTTACTTTTATATATTCTTAAATCACTTTCTATATTATTAAAATAATATTTTATATTATTTTTTATTTAATAATATTTTTAATAATTTAATATAAAATAAAAGTAAACGGAAAGATAAAAGTAAGAGATTTTTTTTTATATAATTTAATAATTATAAAAAGTAAATGATACTTTATAATATATTAAAAAAAATATGCTATTAAAAAATACTATTTAAAATACTTTATAATACATTAAAAAATATTATTTAAAATCCCGTAAATAAAATTAAATATAATTTTATGGCTTTTAATTTTTTTTACTAAACACAGGAACAAAATATGCTACTACTCTAATACCCATCAAATTATACCCATTAGTATCTGTTTGGTTAACACGTTGGGTGAGGGACTAGTTTGTAATGGGTCGTGACCTAAAAAACGGGTGTTACAGCATTCTTTGAAAAATGTTGCTAATTAGTTAGGTTTTCCAACGACCCATTTGTTCTCTTTATTTGTGTGTGTACGTATGTATTTTTTTTAAATTTCAAGAAGAATATACGCTTAAATTATTTTCTGGGTTTGATTTAATCTAACAGAAAGTAGGAATATTTGGACAAATGGGATTCAACAATTGCATGGAACGACTGTTGCAAACGTTCCTGCGGAGTTAATAGAGAAGGGACAAAAACGTGTTATAGATGCTTCCAAAACTCTCATTCACGAGAGGGCAAAGTTCAAGGTATTCCTTTACGTTTTTGTTCTTGGACTTCTTACTTTACGAGGCTTCCAATTATTTACTTAAAGTTTTAATGTGAAACATTTCTTAAGTTTTTATTCGACAGATATCATATGTTGTTGTCATTTGGCTGTTGGAAACTTTAGATTTACTTCAAAGGTTGAAGAATTGATGACCCTGCACAGCGCACACGACTGATGAGTTTTTTGTCAGTCTGACGAGGGAAATAAGTGCATGATTGTTTATCCAACACAGTCAGTCTCCTCGTATGTATGTGGTATTTCTGGAGACATAGGATGCCTTGGCAATTCATCCCTGTTTATTGTCATGAGGGTATATATATTGATATGGGCATATAGGTGGGATTACCTGGCAGCTATATTCACCCCCTGAATGTCCTGAACCTGGTGAAATGAACCTATTAACATCTCTAATGAGTCATTGACAGTTTCCCAGCAAATGGATGTTTCATTATTCTATTTTATTTTGGTTTTGTGTATACTCTGGTGTAACCAAATCACTGCTGGGGTTTTTTTTTCATACATATATATATATATATGTAACTGCACTCTTTTTGCTTCTAATGAGAGCAGGCCTCATTTTTAAAATATGTTAATTTGATGAGTACCATAACATATTCTTCTGCTTGTATTCAGGGAGAACTTTTACGGGCATTAGGTGGTGTTGAATCATCATCTTGTCTTCTTGGAGTACCTTTAGGACATAATTCTTCATTTCTTCAAGGACCAGCATTTGCTCCTCCTCACATCAGGGAAGCAATCTGGTGCAGTAGCACAAATTCCACAACAGAAGAAGGTAGTAAGGATAGACTCCTGTCATACTTTCAAATAAATGCATAACTTGTAAACTTCATCCAAGAGCAGCATAAGATTATCAACTTGACGTGTTTTGGTCTACTTGAGACTTGATGAACGTAATCTTATTCTTCCTCTTCTCGTTTTGCTCTCGAAGGACCCAATGATAATAATTTTCTATTTCCCTTTTATTTTGTAACAGTATTTTATTCACTAAACTTAACATTTGTTTCGATGAATTTAGCTTTATAAAGTTATCTCACCCAATCCAAGGGTATTCGCTGATGTTGGTGATGTTCCTGATGGATGAATATCACTTTATAAAGCTAAATTTATTATAAGTGTTTCATTAAATTTAATGCTAAATTTAACATTTGTTTTAATGAAGCACACTTTTTTGGGCCACACAGGGAAGGAATTACATAATCCAGGGGTATTAACTGATGTTGGTGATGTTCCTGTTCAAGAGATACGAGATTGTGGAGTAGATGATGACAGATTGATGAATATAATAAGTGATTCTGTGAAGCTAGTGATGGAACAAGTAAAGCATCTTTTTTCTGTCTTTTTGCAGCTTAAAAATTTTTATACACCAAATTATTCATAAGCGACCATTCAATCTGCAAGCTGAAGAAAACTGACAAAGGAGAAAAAGAACAGATTTTGACGTCACTGCTCTCTCTCTTCTCTCAGTTTTTTAAAATGGCATGAGATATTATTATTTACAATCATTCCATTAATAATCCACCTTTTTTGTTTTGTTTTTGTTTTCTATATAAATCTGAACTTTTATAATCTTGCCTTTTCAGGACCCATTACGGCCATTGGTTTTAGGTGGCGATCACTCAATTACTTTTCCTGTTGTAAGGGCAGTGTCTGAGAAGCTCGGGGGACCTTTGGATATTCTTCATTTTGATGCCCATCCAGATATTTATGATTGCTTTGAAGGAAATAAGTATTCACATGCGTCTTCTTTTGCTCGAATTTTGGAGGGTGGTTATGCTCATCGGCTTTTGCAAGTAACACTGCTTTCTTTTCATTTTTTACACTGAAGAGTTGTTGACATACACACATTGATATTGACTAATTTGTGTCAATTATTATTGGTTCAATATTCGATCCATGTTAGTCCAACTTGAGATGGTAAACTTTGGAATTATATATGGTATGCAATTTATATAATTGGTAGCAGAACACCAGACAAAAGGGGGGAATATTAATTAATAACAAGGGTGACAAAGATATGTAAGCGTTACCCATGGGATGAGCCAGTTTTGAAGGTGGATTCAAACACAAAACAATTGATATTATGATTTTCTGAATGGGTGTGCAATTTGTACTCGCTGTGAGAAATGAAGATCCCTGGTTGCACAAAACCAAGTGTCTGTGCATTTTTCTCTACAGTGATCCCTCACAGATTATATATATATAAAATATATTATTTGTGACAGGGGCGGGCTACTCGCATTATTGCTGTTTTTATTAGCTTGATATACTTGTTTCTCAGGTCGGTATTCGATCAATTACAAAGGAAGGTCATGAACAAGCCAACCGATTTGGTGTGGAGCTACATGAAATGAGAAACTTCTCGAAAGATCGCCAGCTTTTGGAGAACCTGGTCTCTCTCTCTCTCTCTCATCGTGAATAAGCAAAATTTTTTCCATATATATATATATATACCGATTCTTTTTTCCCTATTGATTGTGACAGAAACTAGGTGAAGGTGCAAAGGGCGTCTACATTTCAATAGATGTTGACTGCCTAGATCCTGCATTTGCTCCTGCGGTGTCTCACATTGAGCCGGGGGGGCTCACATTTCGAGATGTTCTTAACATCCTCCACAACCTCCAGGGTGATGTTGTTGCTGCCGATGTGGTTGAGCTCAACCCGCAGCGTGATACTGTGAGCGGCATGACAGCCATGGTTGCCGCGAAGCTGGTAAGAGAGCTGGCTGCAAAGATATCAAACTGATGAGCTTGGCCTTCCGGCTTATTGAGGGTGGAGAGAGAGAGAGAGAGAGTCGATGAACACCGTCGTTTATAACAACAGCTGCCTAGTGTAGTGTTTGGCAACCATATGTACGTGCTTATAATAAAACAGGGGTGTGTTATAAACGCATGGAAACACCCACAATGTGTGTCCGGAGAATGTTCTCTCTTGCTGTTGGTTTTTTAAAATATATAGAATAACATTGCGTGAGTATTGTTGACCAGACATTTTCTGAAATTTAAACTGAAGATGTTCTTGTAATTACCTCCTCCCAAAAGAAATCAGAAGCTAACTTTGCTGATATGAGGGTTTGCGTCATATTTGTTTGGCGCTGTGGGGGGTATTTTTTTTTTTTTTAGTATTGTTGGATATATAAGTTCGGTATGAGATTATTTTTAAATAATTTTAAATTATTTAGACTTATTATTTTTAAAAGTAATATTATTATACTAGTTTTACTTGTGATTTCTGAAAATCTGAAGAGACCGTATTTATATTGGCCTTATATATATATGATTTTATTATATTGAGCCTCAGAAATCAGATAGTAGGTGTAGAGTAACAAGTTGGTTAATCTTATATAGATTAATTTTAAACCTAATATATAAATTTATATAATTTATATCATGATATATAGTTGTGCTATATATAATAAAATATATAATTATTAAATTTAATTTAAAAAATAACTTTACTGTTTTAAAATATTTACGATAAAGATATTGAGAGCAACACTATAATAGATTATATGCTTTTAAAGAATTATAAATTTTGGTTATCTCAGGATTTGGTGTGTTTTGGGATAACAATTAGATATGTATGTTTTATTAATGTTAAAACAAATAGCGCCCCCTCAACCAAAACTTCCCGATCCGTCCTGTATATATGCAAATATTTATGTATGTATGTATGTATGTATGTATTTAGGTGACAATTTAGCGTTGTGCGCAAGGTTTGTGAATTATTTTTGTGAATATAATATACAGATTATAGAGAACACTACGCATGCAAGTAAAACCAGAAGGCATACGACTGTTGACAAACATACAACAAACTAAAACACTCCGGCACTGCGCCGGCAGTACTAAACAGATCATAAGAAAAGGACGAGCCGAGGACGACAAAACGTCTCATGAAACTAAGGAAGAGAGAAGAAGAAGAAGAAGAGTGACAATAGAACGTGCGACAGCAACACGTACGCCAGTATATATATGTATATGGCTCTCCGACTGCTCATTCCTCGGCTCCACTGTTCTCCGGCAGCCTGTTGAGGTCGAATCCGTGCACTGCCGCTGCGCCTCCCGATGAACCGCTGTGGCCATTCTGATTCTCCGGCAAGCAGTTGAGATCGAACCCCAATAGCATCCTCCTCCTCCGATGCCGGGTGGGTGGATCGACTGCCTCCACCTCCATTCTGTTATAGACCCGGCCGGCGGCATTCAGAGTCAGCAACTGGGCCTCCGCCGGCGCATTGGGGGAGGGTTGGGCGGTGAAGGTGGGCGGGGGGTTAACCCCACGCCACGTGCGCTCGGGGTGACTCCTCATGTGCCCAAACAGGGCCTTCCACGACCGGAATTGCTTGCCGCACACGCTACACGGGGTGGCCACCTCAGGGGCGTCGAACTTTGGCTTGGTGCCGGAGGGGCCTACTCCGGAGGCTTCTCCCGCCGGTCTTCCCCTCTTCTTCTTCTGCTTCTTCATCGACGTCTGCTCCTCCTCCCCCTTCTCTCCCCCTCCTCCTCTTCGCGAGGCCTCGTCGACCACATTGGACGCCACTTCCTCGTTCACAGCCTCCGCATCGGACGGCTTCGGAGGAGGGGGTAACAACAGCAGGCGCTGCTGAGGAGGAGGAGGAGGAGGAGGAAGAGGCAGTGGCTGTCGTCCTTTCCCGCCGCTGCCCCGGCCGGATGAGTTGCTGGACGCTATTTTCCCTTCAGGATTCATCGTACGTGACAACGTTAAGACGATGGGGGACACGGTGGGACGTCTAGCTATATAGCCTCCGACCGGTGGGGAGGTATATGGTTTTGCCTTTGTTTGGGAGTGTCGCGGCGGTTCGTATCGCCTCTTGGAGGAGAGAGAGCGACCGTTGTTACCGTTCCAAGAGGCGCCAATCGAGTCGGTCCGAAAACGCCACCGTTTGGACTTAATTTAGACGCGTTAGAAAAGAAAAGGAAAAACAAAACAAAACCCTCCTTTCTCTCCATCGTCTCCATTCCAACGCCGCACTCCCTCCCTCAGTCCCCCTCTCTCTCTCTCTCTCTCTGCTCTCTCTTCATCTGCCGCTGCCGCGTCAGATCCACCTCCCGGATCCGGAGATCCCTCTCCGGCGACGCCGTCCACCTCCATATTTTCCCAACTCTTCCCTCCATATCATTAATTGGCCTTTTTCTTTTTTCCTGAATTCATCAGATTCCCCGGCCCCCAAATTAAGCAGACAGATCGAGGATAGCAGCATAGCAACCAAATTAAAACAGACTGGACTCCTATTAATCTTCCAACACTAGACCCGCCTCCAGACAAAGACACAATCTGTAAGACGTACCCTTCATGCCTAACATTCTGTATATATATATATATATACAACAATCACTAGACTAGATAGAAAAAAACCAAAGCAAAGAAAAAAAAACCAAGACAAACAAGCAAGTATACCCTCCCCTAACTAAATCTTGTTTCGTTTTTAATATCTGAGAATTACACTTCACAATCCCACGCCTATGGCTCAGGTAAATAACCCGTTCTCTTCTTACCTGCTCTGCATCTGGGTTTCATTATGTTTTATGGCTATTTTGGTTATTATAATTATTTATTTTTATATTTTTAGGATTTTGTGCTAGTCACCAGTCCTCGGCGTTTCGGGGGAGTCACATTCCTCGTTTGTCTCTTTGTCTGCAGGCGGGTCTAGTGTTGGCAGATTAATAGGAGTCTAGCCTGTTTTGGTTGCTATTCTGCTGTCTGCTTTGGGGGGCATCTGTTCAGGAAAAGAAAGCCAGGAAAGGGAAGCAATAAAAGCTTATAGATCTTGCTTCGATCTCTTAACTACCTCCTCCATATATATATATATATATGTATATATGTATACACACACACACATACAGAGAGAGTGTGTTTCGCTGAAAATGAGAATGTGAGGCTAAAATGAGTATCTTCTTTCTTTTTCTTCGCAAAGCAAGCACCAAACCCAATAAAAAAACACCCGAAGTGTATACTTTTTAAGCTTCTATCATATAAGGGTTTAATGGAAATCTATTAAAATCAAATTTTGCCCGTATTCACGATCTAGCGCCATTATCAATAACTCTTTCTATATGTATAGAACATATCTAACGACATCGAACTTACCACTCAAGTAATGTGTCAAAATCCCATTGAAGCTTTTAGATAATTGTGTGTGTGTTTTTTTTTTTTTTTTTGCATGTTGCATCTAGCTCATTTTAATTTACAGGAGTACACATTATCTAACCATGAGGATTACAGAAAATAATGGCTATGTATAGCGGCGAAAAGTGAAAGCACTGCGGTAGCGGCGTCGAAGTAGCTATTTTTCAGTCGGACCATATGGCAGCGTTTTCACAAACATTAATTGCTTGAAACGTTTCCCGGCCCTTATAAAACGCTAGCATATCTTCGACTTGTGCTGGTACTCTTAAAATGCCGGTATATGGTCGAATTGTGCCGGCATATTGTTGTCTTGTGCTGGTACTTCAAAAACGCCGGCATAGATGTCGGCCTGATTGTTTTATATATTCCCAGTTAACTGCAATATTCATTGACAGTACAAAAAAATCAATTTTTTTGGCTTGAAAATATTTCACCTTACTACAGGAAATAATGGCTGAAAACACACAAATAACGATATTCATTAACCCAATTAAACAATAATTAATTTAAAATATAATATTCATACATAATGAAACAATCATAAATCCATTAAAAGTCTTGTAGTTATGAAATATAAAATATGAAAGTCCATGGTCATCTCCATCTGTGATAGTGACTTGCACGTATCATTTTTCTTTTGATATAACTTGACTATATATGTCAATTATTCATAGATAATTTGAATCCCTTGTGTTGGATCAATATCTTCTTAAGCATTAATTGTTTCATTTTCTTCGACAAAGAATATCGTAATTACATACTTTCAATATTTATTATTTACTGCTTACGATATTCTTTGTCGATGAGTTTTCCAACTTTTATTTATTTACTTTGAATATATAAATTTGTTCTGGTTTGTGCATGAACATTTTTTCTTACAAATAATTAATCCACTGCTTATTAGACATATATGCATTCAACAAAAAATTAGAGAGTTTCTGATTCACAAATTACTAATTCAGCGAGATATGCAGTTAGCATTTAATAATGGATTTTGTTTAATTATATAGTTGCCGATAGTGAGTCTGCAGAGCTGAAATTATCACGGCAGGAATACATATAGCAGTTTTGCAAATCTGGAAAAACAGTTTCACAGACAAAACACATAGATATGAGTTTTTCAAACTGAGAGTTGATTTATGTGAATTTAAAGCAAACTCCTAATAATCCGGCGACCAAATAGAGCGCACCAGTGCTAAATATAAGTAGTGGAATTGCATTAACATGTGATTCTCCATATATATATACCATTCACTGATTGCCCCATATATGTTTGCAGCGTGAAAGCAACAATCAAAACTACTTCTATGAAATGCTCAACATATATATATATATATAATTGATGAAAATTGGAATGCTATATATGCTATTGAAGTATACAATGTTCATGTGATCCTAATACATGAATTTGTATATCAATATTATTTCAGTCCTATCAAAAAAATCTTTGAAACTGCGCCAGCAAATCAGTAACTTGCAGAATTCTAGCAGGTAAATTTGAAGGGGTATATGCAAACAGTACTTGAACTTTGATTTTTAATATATCAATGATGCAAATCAAACTTTCAATTATGGGAAGTATTAAAAAGGACTACAGCTATTCATGTACATGATTTAATTAAGTTACCTTGTGACTTGAAAATGTTACTGTAAGTATATCTCATAATACAAACACTGCATTTCAGGAAATGGATCTGAGCAACAATAATCAATATATACCTGAGGGCAAAGGTTTCTCCCTTTCTTTTCTTCTCTGTCAAACAGATATTTATTTTCATACGCCTTCACTACCATGGGCTTTTATGTGTTACTGTATTTGTGTTTCTGTCACATACGAAAACCGAGAGGAGCCACGTACTATCGAGCAGGTGAGCCTTATGGCAGCGCGCGGGCCCTAATAACTATATATGGGCAGCTAATACCTTCCCAATTCCCAGCAGCAATATGATGCTTGAAACTATGCCCAAGTAAACGCACTGCAACTTATCCAACAACATCACTAAGACCATATCTTGACCGGACACAATACAACAAAAAAACCGAAATACTACAGAAACAGGAACGACATCACAAAAAATATATACCATCTTGACCATCAGTAATACCATCTTGTTATCAGCTGGTACCTCTCGTAATTTTTACAATTTAGGAGACCACCACTTTAACGACATCACCAAAAATAAGTTTTGAAGCGGAGGGGGGGCTGGCGGTGGGGGTGTGCGGCGTTGGAGACGATGAAGAGAGGGGTTTTTTTTTTTCCTTTTCTTTTCATTTCTAACGCGTCTAAATTAAGTCAAAACGGTGGCGTTTTCGGAACGAGTCGATTGGCGCTTCTTGGAACGGTAACAACGGTCGCTGCTCCTGCAAGAGGCGCGACGCGAGGCTTCGATACGAACCGCCGCGACACTCCCAAAAAAAGGCAAAACCATACCTCCCCGCCGGTCGGAGGCTATATAGACTTCCCACCGTGTCCCTCCATCGTCTTATCGTTGTCACGTACGATGAATCCTGAAGGGAAAATAGCGTCCAGCAACTCATCCGGCCCGGGCAGCGGCGGGAAAGGACGGCAGCCGCTGCCTCCTCCTCCTCCTCAGCAGTGCCTGCTGTTGTTACCCCCGCCGCCGCCGCCTCCTCCTCTTCCTCATCAGCGCCGGCTGTTGTTACCCCCTCCTCCCAAGCCGTCCGATGCGGAGGCTGTGAACGAGGAAGTGGCGTCCAATGTGGTCGACGAGGCCTCGCGAAGAGGAGGAGGTGGAGAGAAGGGGGAGGAGGAGCAGACGTCGATGAAGAAGCAGAAGAAGAAGAGGGGAAGGCCGGCGGGAGAAGCCTCCGGAGTAGGCCCCTCCGGCACCAAGCCAAAGTTCGACGCCCCTGAGGTGGCCACCCCGTGTAGCGTGTGCGGCAAGCAATTCCGGTCGTGGAAGGCCCTGTTTGGGCACATGAGGAGTCACCCCGAGCGCACGTGGCGTGGGGTTAACCCCCCGCCCACCTTCACCGCCCAACCCTCCCCCAATGCGCCGGCGGAGGCGCAGTTGCTGACGCTGAATGCCGCCGGCAGAGTCTATAACAGAATGGAGGTGGAGGCAGTCGATCCACCCACCCGGCATCGAAGGAGGAGGATGCTATTGGGATTCGATCTCAACTGCTTGCCGGAGAATCAGAATGCCCACAGCGGTTCATCAGGAGGCGCAGCGGCAATGCACGGATTCGACCTCAACAGGCTGCCGGAGAACAGTGGAACCGAGGAATGAGCAGTGGTAGAGCCATATATTCTGGCGTACGTGTTGCTGTCGCACGCTCCATTGTCACCTTCTTCTTCTTCTTCTTCTTCTTCTTCTTCTTAGTTTCATGAGACGTTTTGTCGTCCTCGGCTCGTCCTTTTCTGATGATATCTTTTTAGTGCTGCCGGCGTGGTGCCGGAGTGTTTTAGTTTGTTGTATGTTTGTGAACAGTCGTATGCCTTCTCGTTTTACAGCATGCGAAGTGTTCTCTGTTTTACTCTGTAAATTCACAAAAATAATTCACAAACCTTGCGCACAAGGTTTAGAATTTGGGTGACAATTCTTTAAAAGCATATAAACCCACCGGTTGGTTACACACGTAGCATTGCTCGCGTCGTGTATAAATAAGTTTTCATGCATTTTCGACGATAATTGTTTTGATTTTGATACGTTGAAATTGAAATCCTTTATTAACCAAACCACGGACGACGCGCGTGTGTCACGATTCAAACATTTTTTAATTTCCTTATGCAAAGTTTAATCAATTAATATTACGGAGGGAGTAATAAACTTTAACTTATTTAATTTAATATTTATCCTAAGATAATGAATTATCACTTCACTTATTTAAGAGAATAATAATATATTTTATTTTATTTTATTTTATTCTCGCGTGATGTAAAATTAAAAAAATATAAATGATTTTTTGCCTTCTCACCAAATCCTTTATCCACATCAGATTTTAGTGAGCTCAAAATCCTATCAATCATAAGTCATTCCTAACGATGATATTAAACCAACTATAAAGTTTACTTTTAAATCCTACAAATTGGGCAAAAAAAATAATAATTAACCAACTAATTAATCATATGGATAAACTCAAAATCAATAATTTTACTAATAGTCAGTTTTCTTTAGTCATGATTGGTTGTAAGAATCTCCAGCCATATGAGGATTTTGCATGAGTTAATAAACTCTTTTCATCTTGATCTCTTGATCAATCATACTTTTATAGAATATATTATTTATGACATACACCAATTGATGTATTTTACGTAGAAAGTGAGCAAACTTGGATATCCCTACACAAACTAGTTGAAAACTAGAGCCGTTCTCATGATGTGTCCAAGGTAGGGCGAAACCAATTTAAGTAAGTCCCGATCGGTATAGCTTACTTGAAACATCCACTAGGGCAACCGAGTGCTGCACATGTGAAATCCCTAATCCCGTGACAAAATGGAGTTAGAGTTCGCTATGGCGTTGGGAAAAGCCACACTATGCGGCTTTTTAATTTTTGGATGTGTTATTGTAGTTTGTTTAAATGTAAAATTTCATAGTAATCTAGCAGTTGGATTTTACACAAATATAATTAAAATATTTTTTAGTATATTTTTACTTATCTTTTTATTTATTTTAATTACATTTATGCAAATTTCAATTGTTAAATTACTATGACAATAAATATATAATCTAAATTTTTAAAACAAATTAAATAATATATCCAATTTTTAATTGCATGGTGGGGCTTTTCTTTTTTTGATCGCATCAAATGATTTACGGAGCCGATGTTATTTTTGATTGTAATCCTAGTAATAATGGTGCTTTTAAACATATTGTTTGACGCGTTTGTTACTGCCGGTAAAAATCGTTATAACTTTAGTCATGGTTGTGCAAAGCTAATCACGGGTGAATTTTCTAAAAGTCTAAAAGAATGGCAGGATAATTATTACATAATCACACCAACACAAATAAACCTACTACCCACTAAGATAATTTTATCTACTCCACTACACTGCCTACACCGCCTGCCGTATATTTAATATTTTTGCAAAAAAAAAAAACAAATTGTTTTTAAAGACAAACACTTTTTGAAATGGCAATGCCAAAAGTCAAATTCAATTGGAAAAACCAAAAAAGAAATCCCCACAAAATTTGGAAACATTTACACGGAAAAACATCTCAACAGCCGCCTAAAAATTGACGTGTAACCCCCAAAATAAACAGCCACCAACACAAATTTACTTAAAAAGAGGGCAATACAAAAAAAGGGCCTACAACCCCCAGCCAGTAGATTTGGTGGTTTTCGTGCATTTCTAGCATCCACCCATTCATCACCGTCCCCTTTTTCGGTTTCCTTTTAAAGTGAATTCTAACTTCACAACTTGTTTTCAACGTGTTGTTTCAAATCAAATGGTTGATAATAATAATAAAAAAAAACCCTATCCTTAATTCAAAAATCCAAACCAGTTGAATTTACCTACCCCCCCCCCCCCCATTCCCTTTTATTTAACTCACATTTTGGGGCTTCATTGACTCCCCCCTCTCTCTCTCTCTCTCTCTCTCTCTCTCTCTCTCTCTCTCTCCATTATTACATTTTAAATTCCTCTAATCATTATTCATCGTTCATTCCCCCCTCTTTCTCTCTCCCTCCCTCCCCCCTCTCTCTCTCTGTATAACCCTCAATCATTTCTTCAGCAACCCATCAAATAATATCCGTCCTTCTCCTGCAGAGTTGCCAAAAGAAGGTCACCCACAAACGAGACCTTCCAAGGTACCATAAGATTCCATTTCAAGAAGCAAAAAGAGGGAAAAACGGACCAAAACCCATTTGATTTTTATCAACCAAAAACGCCTACAACAAACCAACAATCAAACTCAGAGAGTATGTATGGTAAGCCCTTGAAACCCTAATTTTAAAACCCCAAACCCACATTTGGGGAAGAACAGCCGGAGCAGGAAGAAGGGGAAGGAAGGGAAAAAAAAAAAAATTGGGTCATTTTCAACCTAGGGTTGGAGGAATTTTTCCCGAGAAAATGTCTCACCTTGACAACATCCCATCAACACCAGGGAAGTTCAAGATGGACAGGTCTCCGTACACGAACCGATTGAGGTGGCAATCGACTCCTGGCAAACTCACTTTCTGGTCCTTCGTGTTCCTCGGATTCATCTTCTTCTGCTTCTTCCGATCTCCGTCATCCTCCTCCCTGCACTCGGATGCCTTGCGCCGGTCCCTCCAGACCAACAGTTGGGGCGGCCGCGAGTGGGAGGAGCGCGTGCGGTCCTCCGCTAGGGTTCGGTCGGGCGATGGGATCTCCGTCCTCGTCACCGGCGCTGCCGGGTTTGTCGGCTCGCACGTCTCCATCGCACTCAAGGGCCGCGGCGATGGAGTGCTGGGGGTTGACAATTTCAATGACTACTATGATCCTGCGTTGAAGCGGGCTCGCCAGGCGCGCCTCGAACGGTCCGGGGTGTTCATTGTGGAGGGCGACATCAACGATGCGGCGCTGCTGAGGAAGCTGTTTGAGGTTGTGGCATTCACCCATGTGATGCATTTGGCCGCCCAGGCCGGCGTGAGGTATGCTATGGAGAATCCGCTCTCCTATGTTCATAGTAATATTGCTGGTCTTGTTAATTTGTTCGAGGTTTGTAAATCTGCGAACCCACAGCCAGCGATCGTGTGGGCGTCTTCTAGTTCGGTTTATGGGTTGAATACTAAGGTACCCTTCTCTGAGATGGATAGGACTGATCAGCCTGCTAGCCTCTATGCTGCCACTAAGAAGGCTGGTGAAGAGATTGCACACACTTATAACCACATCCACGGACTTTCACTCACCGGTTTGCGATTCTTCACGGTTTATGGTCCGTGGGGAAGGCCCGACATGGCATATTTCTTCTTCACGAGGGATATCTTGAAGGGGAAGTCAATCCCCATTTTCGAAGGTCCTAATCATGGGACAGTTGCCCGTGATTTTACCTTCATTGATGATATCGTGAGGGGGTGCCTCTCATCATTGGACACTGCTGAGAAGAGCACGGGCAGCGGTGGGAAGAAGAAAGGGCCGGCTCAGTTGCGGGTTTTTAATCTGGGGAACACTTCCCCTGTGCCGGTGAGTGATCTCGTGAGTACTCTGGAGAGGCTTCTAAAAGTGAAGGCCAATAGACTGATGCTGAAGATGCCACGTAATGGGGATGTGCCGTTCACCCATGCGAACATCAGTTTGGCTCAGAGGGAGCTTGGCTACAAGCCCACAACGGATCTTAAAACAGGCTTGCAGAGTTTTGTCCGGTGGTACCTCAAGTACTACAAGGATGGGGATAAGACCGCTTCTGCATAAAAGCTTCTGGCCATTGTGTGGTAGGATTTGTTCAAATTCATGTTCACTTTGATTCTTATGATTGTTCTTATAAATCTCCCTGTCCCTGTTATTTTTCCAACCGTGTTCTTTACGTACACCGTCATGAGGCCCTAAATAGGGAAATTTGTATCCTATGATGAAGGAGTCGAGTAGTTCTGACTTTTTTTTATTTGCGTTCCTGAGTTGAGCTGTATCAAAAGGAAAGCAGAACTGCTCTCTCTCGCTACCTTTTCTTGGAATCTTGGGAATGTAATTGTTGTAGTTTTGGCATTGTAGAATTCGTTACTGATGCTGATTGTTGGACTTACTGTCATTGTGCATGTCAATAAAACAATGCACAATAGACTGGTCTGGTTGTATTTTTTTAAAAACATTATTATGAGTTGCACATGTAATTTTTACACTTAAAGTGTCATAATATGTGGTTTGGGACATTCCCTCATTTTGCTATGTATGATTATAATGTTTTGCTGGTGATATGTTTCTGCTATTTACTTATTTTAGATCCAGCGTGCTTCCTTCGTCCAAATATTCTAATTTAGAATTGAAAATTCTACCATGCGGGGAAAAACAGGAAATAAAATTATAATTGTATTTACTAGGCAAGAATTTATTTTTCTTGCGTGTTAATGTGGTTGTTGGATATCATTGAAAGTTGAATATTTTACAAAATATTGCTGACTTTGCAACTTTTTGTCGGTTTATAGCTTGAACATTTTTTTCGTCTTACAAAATATATTCAAACTGGTGGCTTTGATTCCTTTGGTTTCTCTCTCCCACACATTGACTATTATTGTAAGTCTATCATCTACAATCTATCTCCTATCTCCCCCTTTTTCCCCTGTCGTTCATTTTATGGAAATATTGGTAGTGTTGAAGTTGTTTTGTATTGGTAAAAGACCCATTGTGAATGCTTCCTGGGACTCCTATAATTGTTTTTTCCGTTGTGTAAGTCAAATTAGAAAGAACCTCTGGCTTTGTTTAGCTTGTGACTTCGGTTGCACTTTGCCGCTTTGAACTGAAAGACAAACTGATGGCAGGTATGGTCTCTATAAAATGTAGTTCTCATTCGTTTAAATTAAGGAAAAACCTGAGTCGATCATGGTTCTCAAAATTAATATTTACAGCAGTGGAAAGATTTCTTTCGAGAATTGTTGAAGGAACCATTCTTACAAGTATAGAATTTTTGTTTGTATTAGGGAAATGTTTGTATTACGGCAGTCATATTAGATTTTTTTTTTACTTTTACTTATTTAAATTATTTTTGTTTTCTTATATAAATATAAATTAAAATATATTCATTTAATTATTTTCTATATAATTAAAATAATATTTTTATATTAATTTTTTATAATTTAATATAAAATAAAAGTAAAAGTTATAGAAAACATAAAAAAAAATTAGAGAAAATTTTTATATATAATTTAATAGTTATAAGGAATGAATATTACTGAGAAATAAGAGGGAATTTTTTAACTTTTAAATTTTTTCTTTCTATATGGAATTTGCTATTAATGTTGGAGACAAAATGAGGTTATATGTATGGCCTCCTTGGTTGGTTTGGTGGTTTTGATTAAAATTGGAATCGTTTTGTCCTCAAAAGGTTCCCGTGGGGTTATTGAAGAGATAATCTTTTGTCTCTAGAGGCCCATTACATAATCAAATATCTTTCACGGTTCCCCGTTACAATTTATTATTGGAGCATTTATGAAAAATAAAATTAAGTTATAAAAGTATTTTATATTTTTTATGAGATTTGTATAGTATTTTTAAATATATTAGAGCACTCACATAAGCCTTCCAACAAGTTTGCCTAAAATTATAGTTTTAAATTATTTTTTACTTTTTTATACAAATATATATTACAGTAGATTCCTTAAATCACCTTCTACATCATTAAAGTAATATTTATATTAATTATTTTATCTAAAATAATATTTTATTTAATATGAAATAAAAGTAAATATTATGGGAAATGTGAAGAGAGTGAGAGAATTTTTATATATAATTTAATAATTATAGAGATTGAATAGTGTTTCTTAATACATTGAAAAATAATGTACAAATTTCATGGAGAAAGTTAAATATAGACATCTGTTGTGAGAATGATTTTATGACTTTTTTTTAAAAAAATTCTAAATATAGGAAAATAAATTTCTATAGGAAATCTATAACTAGTCTTCTTAACAAATTTTATTTATTTTGATTATAAATTATAAAAATATTAGTTGAAAAGTAATAATTAGATGATAAAAAGTATGAAATATAAACATTAAAGTAAGATTAAAAATATTATTTTAATAATATAAAAATAATTAAAACATACATTGTGATGTTTATTTATATAAAATTTAAAAGTGATTTAAATTTTTAAATTTAAAAAAACGATAAGATATATGTTGTTAGGGCATTCACAACTATTTTCTTATAATTTTTCCTAATTTTACATATTTAAATTACTTTTTATTTCCTATACAAATATACATCACAATAGATTCCCTTAATTACTCTCTATATAATTAAAATAATAATTTATATTATATTTTTATTTAATAATAATTTTTTATAATTTAATATATAATAAAAGTAAAAGTTATGAGAAATATGAAGGAAATAGGAATTTTTTATATGTAATTTAATATTTATAGGGAGTGAATAGTGCTTCTCAATACGTTTGAAAATATTATATAAATCATATAGAGAAAGTTAAATATAGATCTTCTACCGTGGAAATGATTTTATGAATTTTTATTTTTATTTTAAATTAAAAAAATAGATTGATATAAAAAAATTAATACTATTGCTCTTCACATTTACATTCATGTTGCCATCTTCCTTGTCTTTTCTACCTCTTTTCATTTTATACTCAAGTCAGGTGCCCGTTTTTATTTCATTTTTTCTAAAAAAATTCCCATATTAAAAAGTAATGAACCTCTAAATATACCTTCGTATTATAACTTTAATAAAATGTTGATGATAAAAAATGTTTAATTTTATTATTTTTAATAGTATTTCTACATTCCATAGAATATAAAAATAGCATATAAAATTTATTGTATAGATAATGAGCTTGGAAAAAATAATTATTCATTTATCAAAAGTTTTCAAAATTTTAATTTTTTTATTATAATAAATTTAATTTTTTTTGCCTGTGTATAATGAACATTTAGGCTAAATAGTATTCATTATTATTAAAAATTAATGGCATATTTGTTTTGCTCATTTTTTTTTTTTTTTCCAAAATATGATATTTATTTTCAAGTACAGAAAACACAATATAGAAAATAACAAAAGATTGTTTTTATTTTTTGAGACATAAAAAGTAAAAAATAATTTTTTTTTATTTTTAATTTTTAGTTTTCTGTATTTGAAAACAGTTATCATATTTTGAAAATAAAAACAAAAAATTGTAAAACAAACATGCTCTCTGACATGTTCAACTTAGTATTATTAATTTGAAATAAAGAAATTTAGTTAATTTTTTTTGTCTTAGAGAATTTGAAACTATACAATATAAATGTGTAAATTATTTTAATTTAAGTGGTAATTAAAATTTTAGCTTATGCTATCAAATCTTATATTAAATTGAAAGTATTCGATTGAATAAGCTATCTAAATTAGAAATATATTAGCTAAAACTTGGTAGGGAGTTAGAGCCATAGAATACTCACTTTTTTATAAAAGTTATTTTATAAATTTTTGCTAGTCATTTTTTATAACTTCAAATCATAGATTCAAATTAGATATTTAAATAATATAACTTTTTATAAAATTTGAAGAGTAAAATTTTTAAGTATTTTTGTTCAACTGTCTATTCAAATTAGTAAAAAATTACATTTTGAGGGCTACAGTAAGTAGTCTAGTCTAAGAGCGTTGCCCTAGGTTTTCTTTAAGCAAAATGTAGCTTGATAACCAACTTTTCCAAAATTGACTACTCATTTTTTTATTAAATAGTAATTTAATAACTTAGTAAACAAAATTCTGGCTATTTTATTTTAGTAAAACAATAATTTGATTTTATTCTCGCCGGAAAAAATAATGAAATTATTCTTACGAACAAATTATATATTTAGCTCTCTTCGTATAATAATAATTTATACAATATTTTTTAATATATTAAAAATTATTATTCATTTCATATAATTATTAAACTATATAATTTTAGAGCACTCACATTAAAAATAGTTTAAATTTATAAATTTAAAAGAATTGAGAATATATATGAGTGCTCTAATAGCCAAATTCAATGTAGCAATAGAGAGAATGCCATAAATTTGGCCACCTTTAGGATATTGTTGGCAGGGTTACCGGATGCTATCACTTGGATGAATTTGTAGTTGTCGGGCCTGTCCACATCTTTAATTATTACAATGGATGGTATCTTGGGTTTTCGATGGTAACACTTTTATTTCATGACTGGGAATATCTGTTTAATTCTTCTAATTACTTTGGCTAGTTCTGCCTAAAAATTGAATGTCGTTTCCCCTGAACGCTCCATCGGAATATGGTGGTTCTCCTCTGTGACACAAGCCCCCACCACCGGGACAGCAACTAGATTTAACCGACACTAGAAGGGCGAAAGAGTAGAGTTGCGCATAGCTCCAAAAACCCAAATCCGAGACAAACAACTACACTTGTGCAAAGCCGTGTAAGGAGGCAAGGGTGTGACCGTTGGAGAATCACTTTAAAGGGATCTCATCTCACAGAGGTTACATTCACAATTGCTTTCCTTGCGAAAGCACTACTCTTAATAGGGTATTTATTTAAATGCGTTTTTTATTATATAAGGATGATTCTCAAGGAATCTGAATTCCAACGTCTTCAATCCCTATCACATTCCTTCTACAAATTCTCTCCGCGAATGCCATGGAAATCGCTATGTAATATCACTGCACAATTTTAGGTTTGCAAAACACGTTCTAGGCTACAAAATTTTTACAGTGATTTGATAATGAATTCTTAATCCATGCTAATCACAAATTCACAAGATCTATGGCTTCAGCAAAGCAAACAGGAAGGTAAAAAAGAAGATAATCTTAAATTTCATATACATCTAAAGGGCAATAATACACATCCCCAGCCAATTGCAAGATACCATCACTGCAGTTACCATAAACAGTAGTCTTTTCACTTTGCATCTAGCATTTGTTCAACGCCTAAGGGTATGGGCTGTCTACGTGGCCACGACTCTAGTTTCTCGAAATACTTGGTCGGCACAACACCATCAAAGCCCTCCGTCAAAATCACCTTGTTGTCTGATATGTACAACTTCATTCCCTCTGAGTCGAAAGAAGAGAAGAAAATAAAAACATATTAGTACCGTAAAGAAAAATAAATGAATACGTTTTATTTCTTCCTCTTATTGTCGCCGGTGAAAGCTACAGTGTTATACTGAAATGAAATGGAAATAGGGTATGGCATATTACCTTCTAAAGCTTTCTTAACATTTAGGAAGATTAAAACGTTAACATCCTGCCTCATACCTAGAGAAGACAAATAGCGTGTAAACCCTCAGAACTCGGAAAAACTATATAAATTGCAACTGGATGGACCATAAGAATCAAAATTAATGCTTGGATTATAATTGATATAATTTATGAACTATTCGTTTCCAAAGTCACAAGATTCTTTATACCAACCAACAGCCTCCTAGAAGTTAAAATGAATTTTAAATAGGAACTTCATAAGCATATGAAATAAACAGCTGCCATGAGAACAGTCATGAGGTACACTCAAGGATCATTACACCTAAGTTTGTATCATACGGAGAAGATACTGATTATTTTCATTTCCAAATTGATTTTGAAACTCAAAATGCACAGGAGACTAAAGGTTTCTATTCCCCTGTTCAAACACCAATGTGGATGTTCAAGGTCGGCAAAAAAGGAGGAAAGGGTAAGACACTAAGACTTGGATTCAAATGATATAACATTCTTATGAAAATGCTTCAGTTGCTAGACTCAAAGTGCAGTTAATAATAATACATATCACATCCTCTTCTATGCAGATATTTTCATACCCAAACCCCATTTTCTTGTCTACTTTAAATCAGATAGGGGTAGAAATAGGATATAAATATATTGAGGCAAGAAGAAGAATTATAATTTTGTTTTAGAAAACAACAACGAAGGAAAGATATCACACAAAGAATTCTGTTTACCACTAATGACCTCTCCTTCATTTGGCAGGCCACATGAGAAGTGAACGTGCAGTCTGTTCATCCGTTTTAGACCAGCCTCCAAAATTGATTCCAGATTCCTCCTATAGGTTCCATGTACACAAACTGTCCATCACAAAAATAATAGTGATTCAGGCAAGGTAATTGCAATATGTGAACCAAAAGGGTCTCCCGAGCTATTACTTGAAAATTTGTTTACCTGGAATTTCATCAGCTGAGAGGATTGGTTTCAATAAACTCTCAGTTTCAACCGTCTGAATAGATAACACAAAAAATAAAATAAAATGGTAACTGCAGGCAATGTCTCTCAGATAGCAATATGATAAAAGGAAATAACGACCATAACCTGAACTATGGCCTAAGGGGATTTGTTTTCTCAGCTATATAAAAAATCACGTGGTAGGGCATTTCATAATCAAGTACATGGGTTCAAGAACTTAATTTGCCATGTGGGCAGGGCAGATAATTTCCATACACACATTACAAGAGAATGATTTTAAGAGTGAATATTCAATATTACATAAAAACTAATATTAAATTTCACCAGGCAATCATATGTTATGCAATTGGCAGGTAACTCTCAAACATTTCAATGACAGAGATGAAATAAAATTTTATCATAAGCCTAAACAAATTCATTGATGTATACAGATAGTCATTTTGATCAATTGTTACCCCTAATAAATGTAACTTTTTTTAAAAAAATCCACAATCCAGGTGGAGCACAACACATACATAAAAGTAGAGTGCTATCAGTGAGCAGTTGTCGGCAGCCGAAAACAGGAACATGTTATGGGTACAAGCATAAATTTACAAACTCATTCTATTATATCAATGTCATTGCAGTTTGTGAAACCCCAGAAAAGAATACATTCTGTGGAAGGGCTATAGAAGAGGGCTTACCTTTATTGAGTGGCCTTGATTTGCACGTATCAACAGCTGTCCATTCTCTTCCAGGAGGCCAAAGCGTTGCTTATTGTCTCTTCTGACAGCCTAAACACATGCATTAATTAGCCAAGAAGCTTATGCTGAAAAAATAAAGCAAAGTTATTTTTTAAAAATTCCTTTAATGAAAATGACCAGAGGTTCCCAAAGAAATGGCCACGAAATCACTAAAATAAACACAATTCAGCTAATTGATCATTTGATCAAACAGCATCATGCACGGCTTATACAGTACAGACAGATTTAAGCAAGGGATAAGAAACTATTCGGGAAACCCACAAACCTCTTTGACATCAGCTTCGGTGTGTGAATTTAAAGGGACATCAGCAAATGTCCTCAAATTCAGCTTGAGTAAATCTTGAACTTGGACGTATCCGTCACTACGCACACTCAAGTTCAACTTAGGAGCCATGTGACGCAAAATTCGTGTGCTGAAATACACACACACACACAAATCTAAAAAAAGGCGGATACAATTCATAATTCTCACTATCACTCCTTCGAGTAAAGAACAAAAACATTAGGGTTTTAAAAAAAAAATCATATGTTCAGTTTGGAAATTTCATGATAAAATAAAATAGACATAAAAATTGCTCACAGGAGTCTTCCAAGAGCCCCAATATTATCATCATCACCAGGGCGTCTGCCGCGACCTCTTCCTCTACCTCCTCCGCTGCCACATTATAAACATTATAGGATCAACAAAAAACACACAACGCACATGAACACATCAAACACATTACAGGATTAACAAAAACACATCAAATTTGTCAGATCTCTCTCTTGATATACATACATATATATATATATATATTCACAATTTGAGGGTAGGGTGAGATGCGAGAACCTTGTATTAAGGCGACCGAAAGGGGCGGTTTGGGTGTGGCGGA
Organism: Taxillus chinensis; assembly: GCA_023512835.1. Lineage (NCBI taxonomy): Eukaryota > Viridiplantae > Streptophyta > Magnoliopsida > Santalales > Loranthaceae > Taxillus > Taxillus chinensis. The sequence continues at coordinate 15,894,901 of CM042086.1, read as the reverse complement.
AGGTGTTGGTGGGGTTGGAGGCGGAAGAAAACATCATGCTACTATTGGTGCGACTGCTGGTGGTATTGGAGGACAAAGCTGCTAGGGTTCCAACTGGTCGTCTTGGAGAAGAAATATGCGTGAGCGAAATAGAGCAGAGCCGCCATAACCGAGCGGTGCTTGTTGTTATGGTAATGGCAGCAGCGCACATTCTTTCTCTCTCTCACACACGCACACACACTGTTATTATTATTATTATTTTGGCAAGTTCCAAATCCAGGAAAGACGGTTTGGCCGTAGTTGAATTATTTAAATTTAAAATATTTTTATTTTTAAAATTAATTTACTTTATTTGAATGGAAATTTTAAAAATTTAATATATTACAGTTAATAATTTACAGGCTAATTAATTGGTGAATCAAATTAATTAAATATAATATAATATATTTTTAAAGACTTCATCTACGTCTTTTCTTACATATATCACTCTTAACGTTAATAATATCAAACGCAATCATATCCATCGAAATTCATATTCTTCTTTAGATTTGTATCATTAAATCAATAGTATTGCATATGCACAAACTTTATTGAACATATCAAAATGTTAACAGTGAATGGATTAACCATTATTGATGTCATATATATTTAAATTTTAAAATAAAAAATCATTAGAATTTGTTTGATATATATATTTTGGTTTTATTATTGGAGTTAGTATTAAATTTTAAATTTAAAAATAATTTCTGTTTGATATTAGAGAGAATGTATTTAAAAAAAACTAAAAATTAAATTCCATAAAGATTTAAAATAAAATAAAATATGATGTGCCCAGGTAATAAAAATAAAAAGAAAATTTTAAAAAATTTAAATTTTTCTTCAGAAATATCTTTAAATTTAAAAATAAAAAATAACTAAAAATAATTTTTAAAAATAGCTACTGCACTCACCATTTTTTAAAAATAGTTTTCAAAAATTTATTCATTTTTAATTAAGATGAGTCCAAAAATTTAATTTGACTGTTCAAAACAAACATGGCTCAAAATTAAAAATATTTATTAAATTTTTAATTAATTTGGATGTCTAAGAATGATAAAACTTAACCAAATACCAACATGAAATCAAAGCATTCGAATTATCGTTTATTTATGTTTACAAACCGGTGGTGAATAACCATTCACGAATAAAATTTATTATTCTTTCATTTATTCAACTGAATATTTTTTATATTAATTTTAAATAATTTATATAGATAAATAAGTTTATTCACGAACTCAATTATCTGTTGAACTGTTCGTTAACAAAAACATTTTATTCAAAACTAAATATCCTCTACACCCCGACTAACATTATTTTAAAGAGATAAGTCACAAACGGTGGTGGAAAAAAATAATGACCCGTCCATGGTTGCTGCTCCAAAATGTTGATGCGGAAGCAACAATCTCATCCTTTCGGGAAGCCAATGAGAAAACATAGTACCATTTGTCAAGCCGAAAGACTTAACTGTTCAGACAAAAGGGAAGGCACCAGTATCATGCCACTAGGAGAGCCTTGTCGATCATGAAGATGACTCTAAGAAAGATTACCACATACTCAAATCCATGCCCAAAAACACATAATCAACAAAAATTAAGCAAAGCCATAAATCTTCATGAAAAATAGTAAAATACAGGAGAGTGCGCATGCGCGGTCAATCCCCGACAAATCATCATACTTTTTTATACGATAAAAATTTTAAATCTCTTCCTAAAAAAACCCAAACTTATTAAAACCAAAATTAAAAACTTGAAGGGCAACAATCTCAGGAAAACAATTCCCCCTTGCCAGGCAGATATGTAATGGAAATGATTCTTGGATCCAAAATGAATCGTATGCAGTGCATTCTGGATAATAACTCTCCAATCCAACATCAGTCCCATCATCCAACATCACCCCCGTCGCCTACGACGCAGAATGCAACAAAACACCTAGCCAATGGACCTCCAGTTGCTCTGTTCATTTTCAACAAATTCAAGCCTTCAGATTTATTGATTAAATATATAAACATTTCATATATGAGTCAAAATCAACATATATTAAAACGGTATTCAGTATATGTTTTGTAATATCCAACACCATAATAAAACAAATTCATCACATTGAACGCCTTTAAAACCCATGAACAAATCAAATATATTACATTGTCTCAATAAGCACCCGATAAGAGCTGGGTCAGGCCACAAGAGCTAATGTGAACGCAGCTTTCTTTCACAGTTAATTTTAATTGCATGATGACGGTCCGCCCGCTTGAACCCATAATCATCTCTAGGTCACAAGGTACTAATAACCAATAGGAACAAAGCCTTTCCTTACAATTAATTTTAATTGCAAAAAATAAGTCTGTGACTTCAGAGTTCCTTGAACTCAAAGTCATGAACCACTTACTCTACCAACCAAGCCAGTGCAGGTTAAAGATAATATGGTTTACACATTTAAGCCTCCACATGATTTAAATATGATAAAATACACTATCCTCTCTTAACACAAGCTCTAATTATTATTGGTTTCACATGCATAATAATAATAATAATAATAAAGTTGATTCATTAGCTAACAAACCTGTGCAGAGATACATACCTTACAAGAGATGTAACAGAAGAAACAAGTTGTATAGAACTTCTCAATGAAAGATTCACACCTCCTCCAGTTGCTCTGTTTATTTTCAACAAATTCAAGCCTTCAAATTTATTGATAAATATATAAACATTTCACAAATAAATCAAAATCAACATAAATTAAAACGGTATTCAGTATATGTTGATGTAAGATCCAACAGCAAAATAAAACAAACACAACATCACAGTGACAGTCTTTAAAACCCATGACCTAGACCTAAAAATGAAATATATTACATTTGTTTTAATTTGAAATGATTCCAAAATCTTTATCTTGTAATAGTTGATGCATATGTTCATCCAAATTGCTATCAAAGACCAAGGCATGTTAGAACACTCACATAAGCTTCTTAATAAGTTTTCTTAAATTTACAGTTTTAAATTATTTTTTGCTTTTCTATATAAATATACATCCCAATAAATTTTCTAAATTACCCTTTACATCACAATAGATTTTCTAAATTACCCTTTACATCATTAATAATAATTTTGTTATAATTTAATATAAAATAAAAGTAAATATTATAGGAAACGTGAAAGAGAGAAATAAAAAATTTTTATATATAATTTAATAATTATAGAAAGTGATTAGTGTTTCTAGATACTATACAAATCTCATAAAGAAAGTTAAATAAAAGCATCTTATGTGGAAATAATTTTATGATTTTTTAACTTTTTTTCCTAAATATAAGAAAACATAATTCTATAGGAAATCTGATATAGTGCTCTTAAAGACAATAAAGTTTACACATTTCAGCCTCCACATGATTTAAACATGATAAAATACACTAAACATGTATCCTCTCTTAACAAAAGCTTATTATTAGTTTCACATGCATAATAATAATAATAATAATAAGTTGATTCATTAGCTAACAAACCTGCGGAGATATAGAGCTAACACCAGATGCAACAGAACAAACAAACTCCACGACGAAAGATTCATACCTCCTCCAGTTGCTCTGTATATTTTCAACAAATTCAAGCCTTCAAATTTATTTATTAAATGCATAAACATTTCAAAAATAAATCAAAATCAACAAAAATTAAAACAGTATTCAGTATATGTCGATGTAAGATCCAACAGCATAATAAAACAAATACAACATCACATTGACAGTCTTTAAAACCCATGACCTAGACCTGAAAATGAAACATATTACATTGGTTTCAATTTGAAATGATTCCAAAATCTTTATCTTATAATAGTTGATGAATATGTTCATCCAGACTGTTGACCACGCCCAAGGCATGTTAAAGACCATATGGCTTACACATTTCAGCCTCCACATTATTTAAATATTATAAAATACACTAAACATATATCCTCTCTTAACACAAGCTCTAATTATTATTGGTTTCCCATGCACAACAACACTAATAATAATAATAATAACAATAACAATAATAACAACAACAACAACAACAACAACAATAAAGTTGATTCATTAGCTAACAAAGCTGCAGAGATACAGACGCTACACCAAGATGCAACAGAAGAAACAAGTTGAATAGAAGTCCATGATGAAAGATTCATACCTTGCCTCATTATGAAAAAATGCAGACCATAATCCCACAAGAGCCGCAAAAATGCAATTCAGTGACAGTCAATCAGAGTCCTCATAAAACTCACCGCCATCAGAAAGCTCATCAAAATCCCTTACCTCAAGCTGGTAACGAAGGATTCCACCAATACCACCAAACCCCCGACAAAACTGAGAACCTTCTTGTGACTTATTAGTGACAAATTCAAGTGAACAGCCAAAACGTTTATACTCACTGGCAAACCACTCCAGCAAATGAAGTTTTTCCTGAACCTCCAATTCAGAATTTGAGGCTGCATCATAAAAATTGCTTGGATCGATCTCCTGCATCTGGTTTAAATATTTTATGATGGTCTCATCTGTTGTGCTGTTTTTCAGGATGTAACGATTTATATCAAGATTTTCCCACACAATGAGAGTCTCAATGGCCCCCATTTCAAGGGTTTTTATTGTGTCATCCACACCAAAAACATACTTCCCAGTGTCCTGGCTGATCTCCTCAAAGAATTTGCCCATCAACCGCTTCTCCTGTACAAACTTCACATTGGCTAGAATATCAGAACAGAGCTCAATGGCCTGATTGAAACCACTCACCCCTCCATATGAAACATCAACTACATTAAGTATCTTAGCCTGAAGCCGAGGATCAAACATATCAGATTGGCTGAGCTCTGTCTTGAAGTCAGCGGACCCAGCAAGTATCAGTCCAGAAACATTGGGCTGGCTGGTAGCAGGATTTATATAAAATTGTGTGGCAAGCTCTGCTGTCTTTCTCACAAAGTTGTGGCGCCTTTCCATACGTAGACGACCAAACCGATTAGCTGATTGCCCTCCTCGTCCATGTTTTGGTGGGAGGTCAACTTTAAATTTATGAAGCACCTCACGGGAATTTCCACTTAATGTCCCATAAATAGTTCCTTTACCATCCATGATGATAAAGCCAAACTTATCATCAGATTCTAGGAGTTCATTAAGAGCTTCTGTATGGAACTTGTTGTCACAAAGATAGAGCGATGAATTTATGGGCTTGAATGGTTCGAAATCAAAAGTCACCTTCTTTTCCTTCCCATCTTCTGTTACAATTGTCCCAGTGTAAAGCACCAAACCATTGCGAGGAACCTTCGAGTAAAGCTTGAGCCTCTGCTGAGCAGATGTAATTGCACCCAAAACCGAAGTACGATTCACCTTGCTTTTAATGTTTGAAGCAGTCCCAAGTTCATCTCCGAGCATCTTTGAAACACGAGGAATTTGATCACGTGGAGGCATGATAAGAGATATCATACTGGTTCCATTTCCCTTTGCGGATTCAAGAGCCTTGATTAGCTTCTTCACTTTCCATATCTCAATGTTCTCATCAGTTTCAGAACCTGCTGCCATCTTGAGGGGTGACCAGGTGATGACAAGAAGAAACCAACCTTGCAAAATAGTATAATTCAATCATACTAGAAAAATAATCAATAAAAGATCATTGTATTGTGTCATCTCCTGATTCAACCTATGTTGGTTGGCTTGTAATGTAGCACCAAGGGCCCTTGAAAATCAATTAACAAATAAAGAGACCAAGACATTACTGACTGTGGAGGAAATAAAATCTTCAACACTTCTACTTACAATCCAATAGATTATAGAAATCCCTAATACATTGGCAAATAGTGAATGGTTATCATATTTCATATATTCAGTTTATATTGTCTACCTTTGTGTTCTCGATGACCAATTCACTATGATTCATTAAAGTAGAGGGTTAGTCTGTTAACAAATAGAAGGCCCAAAGTAGGAATTAAAAAAACAACAAAAAAATGTTGGCAGAATAACATTTTGAGATTAACTGCAATTGATGGTTCGGTCAAGTTCATTGTTTCTAAATACAACAAATTAACAACATGCACAATCTAGAACCATAGCTACATCTGGTGATGGAATATATATATACCGTGGCAAAGAAGATACATATAATTAAATAATAAATACATTACCATTATTTAAACGTAAAGATCCCACTCTAACTCTAAGGTTGCATGATAAAATAATTTATATATATATAAAACTCAAAAAGAAAAAAAGAAAAAACAAGCAGACAAACAAACATGTACCGAGATAGTAAAAAAACAAAAAAGATCATATATTTTCCAAACAACTCACAGAGGAGTGGGACAAACAGTCTCACATGTCGAAAGGGGAGCGAGCCGAGAACGATACCTTGTGGCTTGAAGACTTGTGGCTTTCGGGGGGTGTAGCGGCGCGGTTAAGATACGAAAGGGAGAAGAAGAATGGACCTCCACAAAGATGGAAAAAGACAAGCGTAAAGGTAAGGAGGAATTGATTGGTTCAGGGTTCGCAGGACTTCGCAAGAGGAAGAAGAAGAAGAAGAAGAAGAAGAAGAAAATATATGGCAGCGCGAAGAAAACCGAAAAAGGCAAGACTTGAGACGGACGGCACAGCACGATTCGCGCCGGTTTGACCTTATCAATGTGAGATTTATTTATTTATTTTGTTTTACTTTCTTATTTCTATTATTATTATAGTTCCCTTATTTATTTATTACCATTTTCGATGCGAGTTTTTTTTAAATGTTGAATTTTTTCGAAATATCCTTTGAAAAAGGGCCAAAATTTTATACATGGATTTATCTTAATTAACCTTTTGAATAATTGAAAATTAAAGAAGTCAAAATAAATTCAAAGATTTAAAAAATGAAAATAAATAAATACAGTTTAAAATTAAAAATTAAGAAATCATAAATAAAAAAGAAACAATAACAGAAATTAAAAATCAAAACACGACCATGTTTTTTAAATCCAAAACACTGGTGGTTTTTTTTCTTTTATTTTGTGTGTGTTTTTCTTGTCTCGCTCTTTTCTACTACTTTTACAATAAAAACGTATTTAATAGAATTTATACTTTTTTATTTTTTATTTAATAAAAACTATACTTTTAATAAAGGGAGTTTATATGTATTTTTTTATTTTAAAGAATTAATTTAATAAAAATATCTACAAATTATACTTTTAAAAATTACCTATTATAATTAAACTTTTAATAAATTAAATAATAACTCTCTAAATTAAACCAAATGATATTCACTTTATTTATTAAAACATTATATTCTTTCTTATCCTATTTAATTTTTTTTCTTTTTCTCACTATATTTATTTTTGATAAATAAATAAATATTTTAAAAAATAATATTTAATTAGTAAATGATTACAACATAAACAAAAAAATAGTCTTTAAAGAAATAAATTATTAAAATAAAAAAATAATATTTTAATAATTAATTTTAGAAAACCTACTGTAACGCCCCCCAACTTTGAAACTTCCAAACCGGGTGCGTTAGCGGAAAATAAATATACAAATTTTATATCAATTTCAAACTATTACTTATTTAATCAAACAAACCATTCATTATTACAAATTTCAATCCAAGATCTTTAAGGTTTAGGGGTTTAGAGACTAAGTGTTCATAACCCATTATTACATAACAAAGCATACGAGCAAACAACTTAATAAATCTTTAAGTTTTCACACAACTTTATTTCCAAGCACTTCTCGACTCCTTATCCTAGTTTTTCCATCCCTTAATTACCTGGGGTTAGAAAAGAAATCATAAAAAAATGGTGAGCTCAAATAGCCCAGTAAGGGTAAAATAAGCGGGTAAGGAAAAATCATGAAGATATCGAACATAGAAAATACTATATAACATTTGCATACATGATCAACATTTCACAAGGAAATCATAACATGAAAGATTATGTTTAGACATCGTATCATAACATCATGACCTAGGTTAACCACCCAGATACCGTATCATAACATAACATATTATCAGCTGGATTGACACTCTCCAGTGATGTTCTTTACCCAATGCATTGGAGGTCTTTCTGGAACCACCCATTATAAACTTACTTTGTCCAAACATAAGAGGTTATAACAACTTTAACATACATAACATGAGGCATCACATAGAATTTCAATAAAACATTCAAAGTTAACAAGGATAACCACGAATATCAAAATGGTTATCTACCCCAATCAATAGCATAGATTACCAAGAGAGAGATTAAAAAGAGACCAATCTAATCTTCTCAACAATAAAATGGAATTAGAAGAATAAGAAACATAAAACTCTTACAATAATAATTCCAAACAAGATAAAGAGGAAGAGAAAGGTCCCTTACAATAATAATGAAATATAGATTATAATGAAAAAGAAAAAGGGGATGAGAAAAACCCTTACAATCCGCTTGTCGTTCTCCGCGTTCTAAACCTTAAAAATATCAAAACACTAAATTAACATTAATGCTTGAAAAGTTCAATATCACACATATCTCTTTTTATATATATATATATATATATATATATATATATATATATATATCATACTTTAACTTATATCTTTTAATAGGCATACCGTGCTTGTGGGGTTGAATATTAATTTGGGTTCCCACTTCTATTGTTGTTCCATCTCCTATTTCGATCCCATGCATCGTAAGCCTTGAGTTGTGCACTAACTAGGTTATATGCTTTGAGAGTTTTTGAATAAGATTTACTTCTTGTATTGGGTGAACGGAAAAGACGTTCGATAAACTTATTTTTCCTACGTGTCTTCCACCTTAACCATGAGGGGATATTAGACACGGGTCTAAAAAGAATATTAGGAGGAGATAAGGATGGGGATAGCTGTGAGGTTGAAGCATTAACAATTGGAGTTGCAGAAGAAGAAGAGCGATTGTCGGGGGAATTCATTTTGGAAGTCGTTCCTTACGATCTTCCGCTATCTAGAACCTTAAAAATAAAAATAAAAACATAAGTTAATATTCTCATCTTTTCACTTGAATTATAAAATGACAACGCTATGATAAAATACTATAATTTAAAATAATTACACAGGTATGTATATGAGGTGGCAAGGCCAACCATGTATGTATATACGAGGTGGTACAACCTATCATATAAATAACATATGTAAGGTGGTAAAACCAACCATGAATATAGTATATATGAGGTAGTAAAACCAACCATATAGATCTACATAATAAATAAGAAGCAACTTCAAAATTTCAAAATCTTAAGTATTACCTTTCGTAGAACTTCGACGCTTGGTAAGTACCAAAAGCAAAAGAGGATTTGAGTTGATTATTTGGGATGTTAAGAGGGCTTAAGGGAGTGTTTTTAGAGGGAATTTCGTGGTGTGGCTTGAGGGATTTGTGCTTAAGAGGAGAGGCAAGACACTCCTTATATAGGCAAGGATGGTAGGTGTAATAGTGTGAAAAATAGTGTACGAATTTGACTTTGGCATTAAATTAAATTATTTAAAATATATATAATACTTTATTTTCCTCATATTATCTCTTATTAAAAACGTGGTTATCTCCTCCTACCATTAAAAAATATTTTTAAGACTTTTAAACCTAGAAGGTTCCTTTGGCATCAAAAGTCCACATTGGTGTACTCCCTACTAATTCAATTATAACGTTTTTAATTTTGTAGTTTTTGACAAATGGCCAATTGTATTGCATTACTAACTCAAATATCTACAATGGGTATCAATTTTATAATTTTTAAATATGTATAACAAAAGTTATTGAATTTTAAAGTCATACTAAAATGTTTACCCGTTCATACTGAACCTATGTGTAGTATTTTAAATTCTGGAATTGATTGGCTTCATATTAAATTCTGAAATTTCTACACGTTTTAGCTAAGTCATAAATGAACAAATAGGCTTTGGTTTCATGTCAATTGGATCTGTATAATTGAAGTTATGAATTTTTGAATGGGACCTCCAGAATCTGCCTCATTCACATTTTTGGGCCTTACCTATGTTTTATACTTTTGGTAAAGTTAAGGCTTGTAATACTTACTTACCCATAGTAATTTGGCTTAAGAAACTAAATGACATAATATATAACATCTAAACTTTTTATGACATATAAGAAATTATTTTATTTTTTTATAACGTATTTAATATTTACGCGGATAAAATAATATAATTGCATAATCAATAAACAATAAAGTAAGATAACATTATAGCATAAAATATTATAATCCTAAACATAAACATTAATATCATATTCTATGGCCTTCGTAAAATTTCTTGAATTATATTAGCGTATGTGCGTAGGACGTGTTGTGCTTCTACAGTAGAGTCGCACAACCCTTCGGCTAACATTGTCGTGGTTGTCGCATGAATAACCTCAAACTTCTCCCTGTGTCTCATCGGACACGAGCATTTAGCTCATCTATAGCAAAGCATACCTTTGTAACTTCAAGTCGTATTGCTCGTCGATCTTTATCGTGTACACTATTCTCGGATGGCAGTACTTGAGAACTTGACGCCATAACTCTTATTCTTCTTCTTCTTACTTTTATACTCTCTTATAAATAAAATCTCATGCTCATACCTATTTATGGAAGTCCAAATAGATACTATTCATAACAGACGGATACTATTCATAACGGCTACTTATCACATGCTATTTGAATGACTATATTGGGTGCTTATTTTTATCGTGATAATATCTAAAATATCCTTTCTAACTATTGTTAACAATAACATTATTATTATTTTATTATTATTACTCTTTAAGTAAGAACTTAAATAGCTAAAAATTTTGCGGGTCTTACACCTACAATGTATGCCCTAATTAGAACAACACTAATAATAGACAGTAAACACAATAGGCATGCTACAGCACGTAGGCAGGCAGCGCAAGACGTTGGCTGAAAGGGGAGGCAGTTGGATCGACCGCATAGGCATACATACTTATTGATACAAAATCAAATGCTAGATTTTTGTAAGACTAATTTAGGAGAGGGAGAGGACAACGACTATGTCATCACACAATGCAAGGCTACAATTGGAATTGAATAGGAACATTATTTTGCACTTCCACGACAACACGAATGCATGTCACACAATTCATTATGTTGAACAAAAAATCACTATACTAGGAATATCAAAATCAAAATATATGAATTTAAAAGTGAGAATATCAACCTGAAATATGTATGAATTTAAAAATGAAAATATCAACCTGAAAATGATGAATAGCCCATCATACTATTCTATAAGTTACCCTTTTATTTTATAATTATTTTATTTATTTATTTATTAGTTAACATATATAACAAATTTTATTATTTATGGTAAATACAATTTAATTCTTAACTTATAATATTATTTTTCAAATATAATATATCTAATTGGAAATAATTTGATAACATTTAGGTAAAAAAAATTATTAATTACATAATATTTACATAAAATTAAGTAATAATATTCTAATAAAAATAAAACATACTCGTATGCTACATAATTTATCATAGAATCATATACACCATTATATTCTATCAAAGTTATAATTTGCAAGCAGTTTATTTACACTATCGAAGTAGTTTGTGCTTTTAATAATCACAAGAGAATTAACGCTTGAAAATAGGTAGTTTCAAACATCATAACCTCAAGAAAATTCAAAAAAGTTAATTAAGAAAGCAATATAGAGGGCTCGGAAGAATCCATCAGTGCTCATCAATCATGAAAGTCATAATCAAAGAAAACCTAAATTCACATCCAACCTCATTTTCAATCAAAAATGAAATTGAAAAATGAAGGAAATAAAATATAACATATGTAGAGCAACAGGAGATATAATCTGCGCAAACCTGATGCATGACCAAACTAGGCATTCAGATGTTGAGAATAAAAATAGTTAGGTAGGGAAATTTGACCACATAAAAATCCTTAATTATGGTGATCCAACTCTAGAAAGATCACATACCCAACCTATAGGTTTCTTAATAGTAATAAGGATCAATTACAAAGATTGCAACCACCAACAACGAATGCAGTAATTTCAATAATTGGATTCTGCCCTACTCAGCTTACATGACAAACCTAGGGTTAAGCTTAGGTTATCACTTGAAACATCAAGCATAGATAAAATAATAAAATAAAATATTATATTATTTTGAGCCAGACAAATTTATAAAGTATTTGGGCTATTAATTGAGAAGTTAAATATAAGCAATATGGGAGTTCGAAAATATATGAGTACTTAACTTCATATTATACCTGGATCATATGGACATATATAGGAATTCAAAAAAATATTATAACACCCTAGTCCCACACCGAAATATATGATAAAACGTTTTAGGATTTTATATTATGAAACCAACGAACGTACAAACATCTCATTGGCTTTCACTTTTGGGTGATGGGTCATAGCTCAAGTGTAAAAACCTGATATGTCATAGTTGGTATCAAAACATATATCAACAAAAAAAATATGGAACTAAGCGTTATAAAAAAGTTGAGTGATAAACCTATATGGATGGAAAAGTATCACGCATAGGGTGTGACTTACCTCTAGTGTTATGTATGAACATTTCATGTTGTTGTGTGATGCATACATGTTTCATATGATTCGATGAGAACACTGAAAATATAAATGAGAGAAAATTGTGACACCTTAATATGATATTGAATGAGCCTAATAAACTCATTAGCATTTTTCGTGTTAGCCATTTTAGGTGGAGTTCTTATGTGTGATGGAATGTAACTTAAGCATGAAAACCTTTGGATGATATATTCAGCTTGTGAATATTAGGCTACAATCATACAGTTCAAATTTTGAATGTTACCCTCATGTATTTATTTAAATTATATTTCTTGTATTTTGGTTATTTAGATCCTACTTATTTAGGTCAATCTATTGTATTTTAACTATAAATGTACATCTTTCCATAAATAAAATTAATCAAGCTTGCCTACGGTCTATTAATTATCTTATGAATAAAGTTTATACTATCTTGTATCCGTATTTATAACTACACCTTTGGAATCATGTGAAAAAAACTTGAGCACAACCTTTTTAATCACAAACCCACAAACTTAATTTGTTGGTTAGGTTGGAAACTCAATTTTGTAGACATAGAACTAAAGCTTCTAAGATGATATTATTAATATATCAATTTGCTTCCTTTATTAATTTAGGCAAAAAGCAAGCAGGGTTTCAATGCGTTAATTGTTTTCATTATTGTAATTAAGATTCCTACATATGCCTTATACAAAATATGAAATGCATGCATATAAATCACATCATGTCATAATATCTAGTTCGATTTCTTTATAAACTATTAAGACTAGGAAAAGGGATCTCTTTTTCATCTCTTTTACTTTCTTTGTTCAAATCTCGGGTGAAACTATACTCCACATCCTTTTAGTTTAATTAATTACAAGTTTTACCATTTTAAAAATCTTGTATAACTACCATATTTCTTATTTAAATAAATTACATATTATCTTGTAGGACTTAATGTAATTGCACTCAATACTCTGCTAGTTTAATGAATTATATATCTGGTATATTTTTTAATTACACATTGAAATAAAGCATTAATTTTTGTGAATATCAATATACCCCTGCCATTGCAACTAATATGATGGAATATTAATAGGGTTTACCAAATCTTCTTCTTATTATAGTTTATCGAATTAATTTAATATAAGTAGATTAAAAAGTTTGGAAAAAAACTTTCTTTTAAATATTTTATTTTTTAAAAACTACGAGAATATCATGTGAAATCCCACTAAACATGTATAGTATTTAATGTAATTTATTTAAATTTATTATAAAAATGTAAAACCAAACGAAGGTAAAAATAAGGGAAAGAAAATAGAAAAGGAAAAATATGAATGTTGAATTAAATATTTTTAAAAATTCAATGTTACTGATATTGTTATTTATCTTTTCTTGATTTTGTTTTAATTTTGGTTCCTAGCATTATCCTAAATATAGTTTGTTAACTAGAAGGTTTTTTTGTTGTTGTTAATTGTTTTGTTAACTGGAAGGTTAATGAACAAGGGAAAGAAGAAATACCCATCCACTTCATGTCTCATTTGTTATGGGTGATCAAAAATTGATTTGGACTGATAAATCAAATCGAATCGAATCGAATCATATAAATCGAAAATACATAATTTTAAAAATAATTTTAATTTATTTGATTTGAAATTTAAAAAATCTAATATATTACGATTAATTTACAATTTAATTAATTCGTGAATCGAAACAATCAAATATGATATAATATATATTCAAAGACGCCATATGTCTATTATTACCTAAGTCACTCATCATAAATTCAAATTCTTCTAATACATTGGGAATATTAATGATAAACAGTATTATTTATATCATATATATTTGTAGAGTACATAACTAATATACTCTATATAATTATTAACTTGTTATTGATGGTTCCTAATTAAACATTAATAGTAATAACACCCATAAATCAAATCAAATGGGAAATTAATAATTTTTTATTTTTATAAATGTATTTTAATTTATTATTTTTTCAAACATGTCCCATTGAGATTGAGGTAATTGGCCCACATTCAATTTCTCTCCCAACTGCGAGCCTGCCACTCCCCACTACCATTTAAAGCCGTCCACGCCCTCCCCCCCCCCACTCCCCCAACTCCCCCCACTGAACACTCATTTCACAGAAAATTTCAGAAATGGGACTCTCTCCGCTTTCCCGAGAGAATCCACAAATTGGTCTCCCCCGATTTACCATCTCCGTCTTCCTCCTTCTCGCTCTCTCATGCCCACCATCTGTTTGCGAAAGCGTCGAACTGAGGGCTCTCATGACCATCAAGGCCTCGCTCGACCCGCGCGGCCTCCTCCTCTCTTCCTGGAATGCGTCCGCTGTGGGCGACTCCCGTAGCCCCTGTGGTTCCTCCGCCTTCGAGGGCGTAGCTTGCAACGAGCATGGCTACGTTACCAACATTTCCCTGCAGGGCAAGGGTCTCTCCGGCGAGATTCCGGCGGCCCTCGGCGAGCTCAAGAACCTGACGGGCCTTTACCTGCACTTCAACTTCTTGCACGGAGAAATACCGGAGGAAATCGCTGGCTTGAGCGAGCTCACGGATTTGTATCTCAACGTTAACAGTCTGTCTGGGATTGTCCCTCCTAAGCTTGGGAATATGTCTAACCTACAAGGTTAGTTGCTGTTTTTATTTTCCCTTTTTATTTTAAATATTTGGGTTGCTGTCTTATATCTCAATGTGGATACTTTTACTGGGTTCTTCCTGAAATTCGGATTATGTCTATACTTGAAGGTGCCTTTGGGTTTTTACTAAAATTTTCGTTACTGATTTTAAATCTTTTTGGCTAAGAATGTTTTAATTATTTTTTTTTTTTGTCAGTGGATCTATGTTTGCTGCGTTTGGAGAGTCTTATTAATTTGCACGTTTATTTTTTTTAAATGCTTCCTTTATACTTAGATGTCTAACTTGTGCAATGAGCTATTTTGAGTTAACTCTGTAACTGGCTTAAGCTCAAAAATATGTTGTTGGCTCCTCTGTATAGTTCTCTTGTCTGATTTAACTGGAAATATTTTCTGGGAAAACATTTCCGTTTATTTAAAAGCTTTTCAGTGTAGCCAACCATAAAATTTTACTAAGAGTGTTCTAATTTAGGATTTGGTTTTTCTTTCAGTTTTGGACCTCTGTTGCAACAGGTTGAGTGGGAATATACCCATGCAGCTGGGATCTCTGCAGAAGCTCAGCGTCCTCTCTCTGCAGTACAATCAATTAACCGGGGCTATTCCAGCGACTTTGGGGGACTTGGGAGGGTTAACGAGGCTGGATTTGAGCTTCAACTCCCTCTTCAGTTCTATACCGGTAAAACTAGCGAATGCCCCTGCGCTACAAGTTCTAGATGTCCGAAACAACACGCTCTCTGGGAAAGTCCCCTCAGGTAACTCACATTTCCCTAATTTTCTATGCTTATTTGTAGTTTGCATTTTGATCCATTATTGTAAAGCTTTTGTGATGATAGTACCTGTATTTGATTCCAATTTTCTCGTGGTTTCTAATGAAGCACTGGAGAGACTTGGTGATAGGTTCATATATAGAAACAACCCTGGCTTATGTGGGGAAGGGTTTTCCATCTTGAAAGTTTGCCCTTTCCCAGATAGTTCATCCACGAACAAGCCTGAGCCAATAGAGGCCGGGTCAAATGTATCTAAGCCGGAAAAATTGCATCCTAGCCCAAGTTCATCAAAAAGCCCACAAGGTTTTGCATTACTTGGAGCTATAGGAGCCATTCTTGCTTCAACAACCATTGGACTCTTCACGTTCTCATGGTACCGCCGCAGGAAACAGAGAATTGGGTTTTCTCTTGAAAATCCAGAAGGACCAACCAATACTGATCAGACCAAGGAGGTTTGCAGGAGGAGGTCCTCTCCTCTTATCAGCCTCGAGTACCCCAGTGGGTGGGACCCACTTACAAAGGGTCAAAATTGGAATGAGGTTTCTCAGGAAGTTCTCAAAGGGTTTATGTTCAATCTAGAAGATGTTGAGAGTGCTACCCAGCATTTTTCTGAAGTGAATCTGCTCGGAAAAGGCAGTTTCTCTTCCATCTACAAGGGAATTTTGAGAGATGGGTCTGTTGTTGTTGTTAAGTGCATTGCCAAGACAAGCTGCAAGTCAGATGAGTCTGAGTTTGTGAAGGGATTGAAGATACTGACATCGCTGAAACATGATAATCTTGTGCGGCTAAGGGGTTTCTGTTGTTCCAAAGGCCGTGGGGAGTGTTTCCTTGTTTATGATTTTGTACCAAATGAGAACTTGTTGCAATATTTAGATGTGAAGAGTGATAGCAGCAAAGTGCTTAATTGGTCTGCCAGATTGTCTATCATCAATGGCATTGCCAAAGGTAGGCTGATTTTGTTCTTTTCGTCATGTGGGTGCATTTCTATATGTCGTGCGTGTGCATTTATATATGTTTGGAAAAAGAAGAAAAAAGAAATAACATTTTAGAATATGTTGCACTTCAAAATTTCAATGTGCATTTCTAAAAATTGGGAAATAATAACAATGAGCCTATAAATTTACAGTTTGATCTTATTGGAGTAATTGGACCTACAAGTTTTCATCACCACCCATACAAGTTCCTAAAGGACCCATTAAGCTTAGTTTGGTTGGACGTGATTGTGAAGAAGAAAACCTAAATTGTGTGTTCTTTTAGTCATTTGAATGTACTAACAGTTTGTTGTTTGTTTCCAAACAGGCATTGCATATTTGCATGGAAACAAAGGAAAGAAGCCTGCGTTGGTCCATCAGAACTTATCAGCCGAGAAAGTCCTCATTGATTTGCAGTATAATCCCTTGCTGTCAGATTCTGGCCTTCACAAACTCCTCGCAGATGATGTTGTCTTTGCCATGCTCAAATCGTGTGCTGCCATGGGCTACTTGGCTCCTGAGTACACCACCACTGGCAGGTTTACTGAGAAGAGTGACATCTATGCATTCGGCATGATCATTTTCCAGGTCCTCTCGGGAAGACGGAGGATCAGCTCCTTAACCCGTCAAGCAGTGGAGCTATGCAAACTCGAAGATTTCATTGACCCAAATCTGGAGGGGAAGTTTTCGGAAGCAGAGGCCACTAAGCTTGGGGAGATTGCTCTGCTTTGCACGCATGAATCTCCTAGCCAGCGGCCTGCCATTTTAGATGTGATCCTAGAGCTGACCGATTTAACTAATGAATCTTGATCCTGATCCTAATTTGTGGTAGGTAAAAGAGTTAAGATGGGTTAGTAATAATTAACCAGCTTACTAATGCCAATGCTGCCGGATGCTATAATGCCCGCCCTTCTATGTTCTTTTTCGTAGCTGAACCAAAGACTGATGTCTACTAATTTGTGTTTTACGTATGTTTAGTGGAAATCTAATTACACGATGTTTTTATTTGACACACGCCCCATGCATGCAACCTTTATGGGTGCAGGCAACCTTTCATAAGAATTTTCCGTTCTATTTATAGCTGCCTGCTGAGAAAACTTAATGGGAAATTGAAAACAATAAACGAAGGTTACTAGAAAAAACAAGCATGGGAGCTTTTTGTTACTGGTGTGGTATCGTTTTAATGTTTCAAAAATAGTTGAGTTAAGACATGGATGATTTGATCAAAAGCGTCAATTTTTATGTAGCATATTGCTCTAGTCTTAAATCTTGTATTTCACATACAAGTTTTAATATATATATATTTTTTAACTTTCAAACATTTTGCAATTTTTGATATTGTTGTCTCTTTTTTTTTAAAAAAAAACTTGTGAATTGTGACTTGTGAGGGGTATGGGTGACAGCTCATAAGTAAGCTGGAGAATCATCTACAAGGAAATATGGTCCGTGCAGATTTTCCCGTGACCGGATATGTTATAATAAACGATTGCAAACAACAAGCGGCATAAAAAGCCAACGGGTGAAGGGACTCATCACGAACGATTTGATCGTAGCAGGTGGGGTACATAACCATCCACCCCGTTTGAAGTTCAACTGCTCTATTAATATTAAAAAAAACATTCCACCGCAGGTAAAGCTATGCAGCATGCAACGGCACGAGCATCTTTCTTAGCTTTTAAACAGTCGCCAAATACGAGACAAACTTTTCTATTAATGGTTTTTTTTTTTTTTTGGGGGGGGGGGGGGGGGCGCGGGGGAGGAGGAGGGGATCCACCATAGGATTACAGACGGGTGACACTTGTGCGGTGTGACTGTGAGAATCTGGGGTTCACGGGGTATGGGTACTATGGGTGACAATCCACACCACCTAGGAGGTGCCATATGAGTAAGGGGTAAAAGCGTAACTAATGGCCTGTTTATATGCAAGAATCAAAATATAATACTACTTTAAAAATATAATCCGGTCAACGAAAACATACTTTATAATAAAAGTCTTTATTTTTTATTTTATAAAACATACTCAATTTATTTATTTTAAATTTTTTTATATCTTTTATTTACTTTATTATCCGAAGTTATTATATTTTATTTTTTAATCGATTTTCGTAAAACTCAAATAACCCAAAAATTCAAATCCAACTGTTGCATATTTTGTAAAACACCATAAACTTTATATTTATCGTCAATAAATCCAAGAACTAGAAAAGTAATTTAAAATATGAGGAGTTAATGGAATGATGCATTTTTTTTTATTTTAGGACTTCGAGTTTTATATTTCTTTGCTATTGTTCACAAATTTTAGATTTGATTTGCTTTCACATTTTTTTGTTTTTATCGATATAGTATTTATGATTTATCAACAAATTACACGTGTGATTCCGCAAGGCATTGTTAAAAAAATTGCTCGGTAGAGTCACATAGGTAAATATTAAATATTTTATGTTATATTTAATTAAGTTTAAATTAAAATGATTTATAATAATTGCCTGAATTAAATTTGAGTAAATTTTAACAGTAAATTAAATTATACTTTTGATTAATCTTCTATGTCAACCAACCACCGGGATGAAAGGACACTTAACCTAATGAAACTCATTGTCCATTGTGATTATATGTAGTGTAGTGGTCAAAAAGAAATAATGAATTTTTTCCAAATCTCGTTCGGCCGGGAGAATATTAAGGTGGTTAACTATTTAGATCAATGGATTCACTAGTTTTTTTAAAATTGTATATATATATATATATAGACAAATATAAACCATGTATATTTATAAAATGTTTTAAAAATTCATAGTTTAGTCAAAAAGTTTATCAAATTATGATTTTTTTTGTGTTGATTTACTAAGTTCAGAGAATAAATAGACTAAAAATCTATCATTTACTAAAGTTTTTAATTAAAATATAAATTTTAAGAACATTTTATAATTGTATATAATTGATATTATTGATATTAATGCTAGTACACCTAACATTGGTCTCTTTAAAGAGTATGTAAATTTAAATTTTAATAATGTCTGGAAAATATACTAGTATTACCCACCTTCAATGATATATATTTAACTTTATCCCTCAACTCCATACTCTTTTCCATCGTTTCTGCCTGTTTAAAATTTTAAAAATAATAATATTTTTATCTTTTTAAACATGTATAATAATTTTATTTTTATTTATCAAATATTTATTATATACTTTTAAAAATTATAATTTTTTAAGATTATAGTTCACTCATTTGTTTTCAAATTAATTTTTTTTGCACGACTTAAAGTGAATTCAATTTAAAATATAATTTTATTAAGCTAAATTGCATATATATTTATTTTTCTACGAATGTCTTCTTTTTTAAAGCAATAAAATAATTTTAATATTATTATTAAAAGGGTGCATTTTAATTACATTACATTTATTCTTTTAAGCAATAAATGAAATATCGTATTTTTTAAATTTTATATAAAAAAAAATCATCAAATTTTGCATCGGCAATACACCATTATTTATATAATAATAGTAAAAATGGAGTTTGAGTTTGCTGTGACTTTAAAGAAAAGACGTACGGTATTTTGATTTTTTGTTATATTGTTATAGTTTATTTTAAAAATTAAGTATTCAATTATGTATTCATGTTTTGTAAAATTTCACAGTCGATTTTGCATAAATATAATTAAAATTAAATATTTTTTTATCTTTTTTTATTTGTTCTAATTATATTTATATAAAATTCAACTACTAAATTACTATAAAATTTTATAATTATAATATACATAATATAAATATATAATTTAACAGTTAATTTTTAAAACAAATTACAACAATATAACAAAAAATCAAAACACCACACCGTTCCGCTTTTCTTCGAAGCTGCAGGGAACTCGAACTCGTAAAAATGTGTCTTACATGAGGAACAAGTAGGGACCCCACGTCCATACTCACGAATCACGAGGCACGCCTGGGTATTGGCCGCATATAGGCGTGGCCGCATGGGTTCTGCTGTGCTTGCCCGTCTCGTGAGCCTCTCTTGTCCTTTCTTACTCTGCACTGCAGCCGTGCTGTACCCTCGTTATGTTCATTGACTTTACCACTTTTATAATTTGTCTGTTTTCTTCCAACAGCCCCAAAAAGGTCTCACTAATAATATATGAAGGCAGCCCTTGCATTATTAACTTTCACACCCATATTTTCTTCGGTGGCTTACAAAAATTTTGTGTAGAGATTAAATTATCAAATTTTATTTTCTGTTATCTATATTTTATTTATACGTTCAAAAACATTTTAAGTGTAAATAATTATTTTTTAACTTATACTTTAACACTTATCTTTAAATTATTTATATTTTTTTATTAAAATAATATTTTTATTTTATTTTTTTATTTATTTTTCCATCCAATCTGTGCGACGCCAAGGTCCATGGAGCCACTAGCCCTGTGCGAGGCATCCAAGGAGGCAGGCGAGCCAAGGTCTCTAACGCCAAGATCCTGGGCCAGTCTCCGATCTGAGGCATCACAGGAGCCTCCTGCAGCTCCTGCCAGTCTCCGACGCCAAGGTCCACGGCGCCACCGGCCTTGTGCGAGGCATCCCAAGAGGGATGGACGGCAAACTCCGCCCTCAAGGGGGTTGTCGACGGCAAGGGATGTGGTGGCGCGGCGGAGGAGAAAGTAGGGCAGGCGGTGCAGGGGCTTGGAGTCCAACGCGTTGGTGCCGCGGCGGTGGAAGGTTGTCTTTTGGGAAGAGATTTTGGGACGGGGTTTCTTTTTTTTCTTCAAATGGTAGAGAAAGAGAGAAAGAGGGAGGAGACCCTTTTAAATTTGACTCTTTAAAATAACTAAAATTTTATTTTTTCTATTTTAACAATTCAAGCATATTTTTCAAACTCTCTATTTTAACCATTTATCAATTAAAATATTTATTTTTTTAAATATTTATTTATTCTTTTAAATAGAAAAATAAATATGAAAAGAGAAAAAAAATAAAAAAGTAAATATGATGAGAGAAAATATAATATTTTAATAAATAAAAAGTAAATAGTATTTGGTTAAATTTAAAGAGTTACTATTCATTTTATTAAATTTTTAGTTAGAAAAGAGAGTTTAAAAAGTATAGTTTTAAGATATTTTTATTGAACTAGCTATTCAAACTAACAAAAAAACACAAATAAAAAGTCTATAGTGGATGCTCTGACGCCGAAGGAAAAAGTGAAAAAATGAGAGGCCGTGTTAGGGTTAAGTTTGGAGGATAGGGAGGAGAGAGGAGGGAAAAAGTTAAAAAATAAAAAATAATATATAATAATAAATAATAACTCTTCAAGTATCAAGAATTACTGTATTATTTTTAAGACGTGGAGAAACATATGAAGAGTCTTTTAGAATATAAATTTATAATTTTATTCTTTACATGTATATAAAAAAAATGGATTGGAGTTGTTCTAGCGTAGTAAATAATAATTAAATTTATTTTACTGTAATTAAGTTTTAAAATATTAAAATAAGTCAAAAATATTCAATTAATTTTAATAAAGAGTACTGTTATATGTAGTACTATCGCATAAGTTTTGCATAATTCTACATTTTAAACTTTTTGGAAAAGTTGGCAATGCCTTTTATTTCAAAACTAAACCTTAAATTGGGCTATAATAATAGCGTCGTATTACGAGGTCAGGGTTTTCACCTGTGCAATACCTAGTCACCTTAGTGAATGCTTTAAGCCTAAATGTTCGGTGTACACGTAAACTGATTTCGTCATATCTTAGAATCATCAGGAGAACGACTCTTGTTCTCAACTAGTTTACGTAGGGATGACTAAATTCTATATTCATCATCAAGCTCACGACTAGTAGCGTAAAGTTTGATGATGTTGTATCACATGAAGTTTGGCCTCTTCCTGTTCTTTGCCTTCTTCATGGTAGTGATGATGTTGTTCATCTAATTCATGGGGTCCTACGGCTCATTAGTCATTACATAGGTGTAATGGGTTAAAATATCCGTTGTCACAATTTTAGATTAAAAGACGTACTTCCGATATAGATTGAAGGTAAATTTTATTCTTACGAAAATGTGTTTTTTTATAAATATTTTACTATTTTAAGTTGATTAAACATGAAAAACATGCATTAAAGCCCTTTAATTTTATTTAGTAGGATTATTTTTAAAAATAAAAAAATATATTACTTATAAACACTTGTAAATTATTTAAGCGTAAAGCCCGAGTTCGTATTTCTTTTTCCCATAAAGTCCGGCAGCTGGAAAGTTCAAAATGCATAAGATCATCTTTTTTAAGAAAAAAACATAATTTTTTAAAGATGTGATGGGACATTTTTTTGTATGCGCATGTCATAAAGTCGGATAATATCACACAGAGGCGAGACGAATATTATACACACATATATAACTTATCATGATACAAAAAATAATAATAAAATTAAAAACTATACTTCAGAAAAAAACATAAATTAAAGTAAGTAAATCTAATTTAAACTAAACTAAAACTAAATGAGCAAACCTAAACGAAAACTTAAAAAGTTATATTAAACTAAATAAAAAAAAATCTAAAACTAAAAACCTTAAAAAGTTACTAATAAATAAAAATCTAAAAAATAAAGTAAACTAAATTTAATTTAGCTTATTCATTTCTTTTTATAAATAACTCTATAGGTTTTTTCATTTGGTTTAATTTAACATAATTCAGTTTAAGTTTTTATTTAAATTAATTTAATATACTTTTTAAGTTTTATTCATAACTTACACCTGATTTTATGAAACGCGAATAAAATTAAAACCAACCTTTTGTGAAATACTGATTCAAAAAACACCCCATTTTAAAAACGAGCCGAAAAGGTACTTTGCTCTTAACAAAAGTGCAGGGGCATAACATAATATTAATAGCAAGGCACACGTGGCAGCATATCAGAAACCAGCCATTCTTGCTGTGACTACAATTTTGGTGTTAAATACCTTCATTCACACTCCAAATGTTATAGCAATGGTCCATCATCACAAATTTCGCATCAGTTTCCCAAGCGATGCTGATAGGATATTATCATCTCTTCTTGTCGAATAGGATTTGTACATATTACTCTATCTGAATCCTCACAACCTTTTTGGGTCTTCCAACAGAAGAGTTTGAGTTAGGATCATGAACTGGTCTAACTCCAGCTCCTCCAAAGGGAACAATAGATGGAAGAGCCTGACCAGCCCAGGTTTCCTGCCGACCATTACTAGACCCTGCATGACCAAGGACACCAATCTCAGCTAGCAAGACAATTCCCATAACGTAGCTCATCACAAACATGTTTTGGAGAGTGTATCAGACAAGTTTTGGTGAGTATTATGGCGTAGGTATATATGTGGCAAGTGAACTTCCAGCTATGGCAGCCACAGAGGTCCATAAAGCTAATGCTATGCATCAGGATTGCACAAACAAGTAAAATTATGCATGTACAATAAAGCAAACTCGTTAAAATAAAATTCGCTGACATGTTTTGGGCAGCATTTTTGTATGGCCATCTGCAAGTGCCTGTGCAGTTGTGAAGGCCGCAATGACTCATTTTGCTAATGCTGAGCATCAGGTTCGCATAAACAAGTCAAATCTACCAAAACTCTGCATAAGGCTCGACACATGCAGTGGGTCAAAGCAATGGGGCTGTTTCAGAAGTCTTTTTATAGAGGGAAAAGCCATTATTTTTGGTGCTGCGAAATGGGACAAAATATTGAGGACTATTAGTAGGACAGAGAAAGGGAGCAATTGATATTGTACTGTGTTAAGAATACATATACACACATATAATGGGATGAGTTTCTCTTTTCCTTAAAATCTTTTAACCTAATTGGCCAAGTCCACTAGCACTAATAATATAATAATATAGAACTCATAACAGGCATAAATATCAACCATGCTGGCTTGTTGCATATAAAGCAAACTTGCTATCCAGTTGATGTCCCTTTGTAAACACTACCACGTGCAAACTCTTGGCTAATGTAATAACAACTCATTTAAATGTGTTTTGTCCTCTCACGCCATAATGAGAGAGAAACACTCAACCCATACTCAATATCAGCCAAAAAATGTATAACTGCAGCCGTACCTCAATATTCTGCTATAGCACTGTTCCTCCCAACAGCATACAATTTCTTACTCCTCCATGAAACTTACCACAACTACAGGTGAACCTAGTGTCGGTGGGGCAACCAACCTAATTAATATCAATATAACACTCCATGCATGCATCATTACCACCAACATACAAGGCATAACTAGAGGGACTCCAATGAATGGGGCAACCAACCAAATCGGCAAAGTAAAACTCCATAGGAGCATAACCATGAGTAACAAAAACAATCCCTTTCTGGCTACCATGAAAAAAAAATCTTTGAACGCTTAAAATAGCATCCCAATGTGACTGCCTCTATATGCTTCCAAGAGCCAACTCACCACACTAACAAAGCACACAAGATCAGGCCTGATCATTTGAGGTAGCTGAGTTTACAAACAATACGTCAATACCTCTCACGGTGCTCAAATAACTCACCCTGATCAGGTAAAAGCTTCTACCTTAGTTCCGTAGGGGATTCCACTAACTGAGATTGATGCATAAACACTCAATCGATATATATATAATACATACTTACATTGAGACCAAAATAAAATAAAATTGAGCCACTTCGATGCGATGAAATATCTCAAGTTCCCTAGGTCCATCATCCCGAAGTGAGTGTATAAATATATTTTCAGATCAGCAATGTCTTACACATCGTTATCTATATAAACAATATCATCTAATGGTAAAACACAGCATGATTATTCTAAATTTAAAGTAAACCAAAGCTCTTGGTAAACAAAAAAAAATCATGCTAAAAAAATGCTTCAGAACCTAATAGGATCAAAAGAAAAAAGAAGAAGAAGGAAGGTTAATCAAAATTAATTCTAGTTAGACACAAACTCATGCATGTAAATAAACCAAACTAATAAATCATAATTCCAATAAAATAGGATTAGCTATATAAACCAAAACAAATAGAAAGCTTATATTGAATTCATATTACGGATCTTTTACTTCGAAACATTTCTATCGGTCATCATGTTGGTTTCTAAATTTAACGATTTCAAATCTTTGGTTACCACCTCCGGCGAAGCCATTTTTTATCTTTTCTTTAATTTTCTATCTCGTTCAATGTCAATATGCTATACTCTCATAACATGTGCATCTATCAGTGTACGTCCTAAACGACCAAGCAAACATAAATGTTTCTCTCTTATTTTATCTTATCTCTAAGTAGAGCTATTCAACCATATAATGAATATTCTTATTTTGAATTTTATCTATTCTAGTTTTACCATACATCCATCTTAACATTTGCATCTCAACAATACTAAGCTTTTGTAGATTTGTTTTTAGCTAGCCCAACACTTTATCTCATATGACAAACAAGGTCTAATAGTTGTCTTATAAAACTTTCGTTTTAAACGTATTTACATATTCTGATTACACAAAATTTTCGTCGCAGTTCTCTACTTAAACACTTGGCTTTAATCCAATGGTTAACATATTTATCAAGCCCTCCATTTTGCTGAATTATCAACCCTAGCTCTTCATTTCTACATAAACTCATGCATGTAAATAGTAAATATAAATATACAAATAAAAGTTAATAAAATTAATAAATGAGTCGAATGTATTTCTATTAAATGAATCTTTATTGAATTGAATATGATTACATTCATATTTAATTCGATTTAAATGAATCCAAACGATATTTGCTTTAATCTAACTCAAACTCAATCAATAGTCTAATTTTTTAAATGTTTTTTTAAGCCAACCAATCTACTTATCTCAACTTTATTATAACTATGAATTTGGTTAAATCAAATTCGAAAGCCCTTTCTCTCATCTTATTAACAATGACACAAACATTAACACAAAATGTTATCTCTCACCTTTCACCTAATTTACTTGGTTGCTCCAACGCAAAGTTTTTGAGCTTTGGCATCACCTCCTTCCGAACAAATCTATACATACAAGTTTTTAGTTCAAATTTTGATTCTTTTAAATTTGAAGTTTATTTAGAATTAGTCGTTCATATAATTTGAATTTTGAATGATTTCAATTTTTATTTTTTCACATTAATATTACTACATGTGTTGGGACCAAGCTTTCTTTCGAATGTGTTAAATGTTTTTATTATACAATTCTAGTTTATGTGTTTCAAGCTTTTGGGTAGTGAAAGGCAATTTCATCTTTTTGCCTTAACTACTAGAGAAGGACTACTAAAGTTGTATTAAGATTTTAGGAATATAAAGTTAATTAAAAAAATGTGTACTATTTGTTTTCCAATTATGGGTTTTTTTCAATGTCATGAGTGAGGTTTCTAGAAAACTATAGTGGTTTGGGGGCATTTTGATCATTTTGCTCCAGATCCCATAAATATCCCATAAGGTGAATGTGGTGATACAAGGAGGGTTCTTATTGATGAGTCATTGACATGGAGAGTAAGAAAATTTCTATCATATGTTGATTGGCAAAGACTTGGTGAAAGTTATTATGTCACATGATGGAAACAACACATTTCGACTATGTTCCCCAAGTGTTCGATCTATGACTTACCCTTTTGTGTCATTATATGGTAAATTAATAATATATTATGTGTTACTCTAATTTATCATATCTACCATGTTTTGTTTGAATTTTGCTTTGTGATATAATAATAAAATGCAATTATATACTATTTGTTGTATATTTTGAAATTTACATTAATTTTTAACTACATTACACTTTGATCACTTTGTTATCACTTTATCACTAAAGCATCCAAGCTCCTATGAACCGTTTTTGCATCACTAATTCATATAGCCTTGAATTCAGTTTTCAGTACGATTGATAAATATTTGCTTAAAGGAGTATTAAATATCTAGTATCTTTTATTTTAAGTAAGAATATTATTGTAATTGATTTGGAAAAGATTTACCTCTACCCTATAAAGTGTTCCAGTAATCATTTAGTTTAAGCCTTACCAACTAACAGGAATGATGCCTATAGCAAACTAATAACACATACCATCATACAATACACCATGTTAAGAATTTAGTTTCATCCACTTTAACCATCATTCTAATCAAATCAAGAAGACAAAAGCAGAATATGCAATGCTTACCTGGATTTCCATCCATCAGGGACCCTTTGTTCCACCCAGGAAACTGCTTTTGCGCATTGTCTTTCCAGGATTCTTCAAAACCAGTTAACTCATCTGATAAACCAAGTCATCCCCAGCCTACGTATCAGTTAACCGAAACACAGATGATTGAACAAGGTGCTAAGATGTCATCACGCTAAATATGGAAAACCTTTTTCCAAATTGTATAAAGTCTGCACGGTATCCACTTTACCATCTGAGCCAAGCTTCCTCGTGACCGAATGGCCCTACATAAGCAACAAAAGGGGCCAGAACTAAGAGTATTGACACAATAAACTGAAGCCAAACAAGGGTTCAAACCACAAGATTGGGAGTGGAGCATTTGACTATCCTAAAAAAGGACACCAATAAATAGTTGATAACATTACATATTCTCAGCTAGGGGATTGGGTAAAAAACCACTTACAACAAAACTACACTCATCTTCTACTTAAAGTTTATCATTATATGACAATGCTAAGCATCAGGAAGGCTTCATGAATTTTCATCATGAAAGCAGAGTCAGACCCCTTAAAGGGATAATTTTTTCTTAAGCAGTGTTCCAAATTTAGTGGGCAGAATTACCTTTCAGGGGTCCAACTAAGCCTTCATTATGAAGGCTCTGGAAATCTTCCAGATGCATAGCATTCTCTTATTTCAAATATATAAATGAGCATAAAGTGGGCAATTACTTTATCATTAATTCCTCTAGAAACTCTATGAGCAGCTAGACCTGTTGTTTTGTCGGCTTCTCTGCTCTCTTCCAGCACGACCTGATTCATGACACATCAAACCAAGAGAACAGCTTCAACAGATTTCTTTACAACCAATAGAAGATTTGCTTACCCCATCAGTGCCAGCCTTTCTGGTAGTGGAAGCAGAGTAATATGTTCCATTTACACCACCAAATGTAACCTTCTTAAAACTGATACTATTATGAGGTTGTGCCCTTTCCACTTGATTATGACCAGTTTCATATTGCACATGCTTGATCTTTGTCACTGTCAGAAACATCACATAGATCTTGCAACACATGTAGTTTATGTAAAACAAGCAAGCTAACAAAACCTAAATGAAAACGTGAATGAAGCAGGGGGGAAGAAGAGAAAAGAGGAGCGAAACATGTTAACCCTACAAGGCTACAAAGAACTCATTATACATTCAAATATTAAATACATTAGGCAATGCGCCTAGCCAAATCAAAAATAGTAAAAAAAGAATACTATCATCACAACATACAACTGTGCCACATGAGAAGTAGTCTACTCATGAGCAGGATACCGCTTAAACATGAATAGTCATCTGTTCATTACTTATTGTCTACCAGCAAGCGATTGTTCATGCTCCCACATTGTTGATATTCAAACACTAAAGATTAAAAACAAACCTACCATCAGAACTATCATCAGGATGCTCAATATAGGGTAGTGGGCTTGACATGGGGCATTTTTCAGTGTCTTCTATCTTGGCCTCATTAACATCAACTTCCTTCTCATCATCCGAGTCTATTTCTTCAATAAGTATGGGTTTTGGAGCATTTTCCCTCCGTGAATCACTAGAAGGTTCACAATGACTAAAACTGTTGAAACCAAGCATGCTACCAAATGGACGTGTGAAAAATGGGTCATCAAAAGGATCCCTGATTCCAAAAACGTTAGACAACATGCTTCTCTGGGAACCAAAGCCTCTAGAAGCCCCAAAATTAGAAAAATTACTGCCTGGGTCAAAAAAAGTATCTGTAGTTTCCCTTCTCCCCTCCATTTTCTATTTGACGTGCCTTAAAAACAGAATAAACAAGCCAAAATGAGAATCACTGTGGAATGGAAAACAAAGCATTGTTGAAAATACAACTAGAATAAAAATATAAGCTATATTAGGGAAAAATGTATTCAACTGGGTGAATCCCATAAATGACAAATTAACTTTATTCAGAACTGAATTAAACATGTTGCATAAATTTTACACAATAATTCGTTCTGCGAAACTCTACAGAAACCAAAAAAACAAAAAAAAATGTAAAATTAACTACTACCTCAGCAAAAAAGAGCCCTTCTTAACTAAGTTTAATTAATCTTTGGATTACTTGAGCTGACAAACTTTTCCTCAGATAATATTTGACATGCACAAAAAACAGAACACAGACAAATACTGTTTTTTTAATATTCTTTTTATTGCCATTTCATAAAGGAACAATGTAAAAAAGAGCGCTTCTTAACTAAGTTTAATTAATCTCTGGATTTCTTGAGCTGACAAACTTTTCCTCAGATAATATTTGACCTGCACAAAAAACAGAACACAGACAAACACAGATTTTTTTAATATTCTTTTTATTACCATTTCATAAAGGAACAATGTAATCAACTCAGTGAATCCCACAAACGACCACTTAACTACAATTAGAAATGAATTACACATGTTGGCATTCGTTTGAAACACTAATTCCTACTTCTAAACTCTATACCGACATTAATAATAGAAAGTAAGTATACAATTACGTAAGCTAACAAAAGTCCTCCAAATTATGTTTAATCAATCTTTGGATTACTAGTCTAACAGAATGCACTTGTTAGACTAGTGGAAAAATTGACATTGAACAAAAAATAAATAAAAGAAAGATAAAAGAAAATGATATGAATGAAAATGATAACCAAAGATATGAAATTCCTAGATTTGAAATAAATAATAATGACAAATAGAAATGTTTGAAAAAAAAAAGATTCATATATTAAAATAAATATAAAATTTTTGATTGTCTTTATTTATATTGATGAACTCATATTATTCGGATTAAAACTGATTAGATTGATTTAATTTGGTTTTTATAATATTTAGAGTTCGGGGCGAGTCAGGACGAGTCAGATTGACCTTTTTTATTCTATTTTTCTTTAAAAATCCTAGGTCTGAGTGAATTGAACAAGACTCGGATCCAATCTAATGGCTTGTTGGGACAAGTCAAATCAGATCAAGACGGGTCGGATTAATTTAGAACAACACAATACAACACAGAAAAAATAATAGATCTTATACATATATATATAAAATAACCCATATTATACTTTCATTTGAGCATGGAACCTCATTTTAATTTGAGCTATTGGATTTGTATTTAATAACCCATATTATACTTTCATTTAATTATAATTTCATTATAGTAATTTGCTAATGAAAGTCAATATAAACCATTGATGAAGTTCACCGTAACAAATCCAACTAAGAGAATGAATTCTCTTGTTCTCATTTTATCGTAATCATATATGTGTGTGTGTATATGGTTATGATACATAAACCTATACATCATCCATAACGTATGCACAATTGAACTACTGTTAAATAGAACTTAGATTTGGACCGCTGGATACAGATCAAATGAATTATATTAACCGTGTACGGAGTTCACACGAGCATATCATCATCGTGTTTTTCACCGAACAAAAAGATGCAAATGGAATGTCACATAAAAATAATACCTACCATCTTTCAAAGAAAGCAAAGTAACAATCATCATTATCATCAATCAGTTTACCAATCAATCACCGGAATGAAGAATAACAAACGACAAAGGGAATAAAAGTATATAAACCTGTAAACGAGGAAGTTGAAAAAAAAAACAGATAATTTAAGGTGGCCAGAAGGCTAGCAAAATCCAAATCCTAAATGGTGGCAAAGGACGAATCCCATTTAGTAGAAGAAGATGTACGGATGTACCTTTGCCGATGGAGGACAAAGGACAAAGAATCGGTGATCCTTCCTGAGACCGCGTCCTAATGCGGTGGCACTTAAAAATTAATGAAATTTTAGAGACAACAACACGCTGAGACTAGGAAGAACCGAAAAAGTAAAGAACATTACGTCATCATCAATATTGTTTACTTCTAACTAGAATCTTCTAGCTTGTACCTGAAACTACTAAACTGTTTGTCTTCGACGAGGATATAAGACGTGGCGAGTTGAGATTGGCTTTTCCAATATCAGAATACGTATGTTTTTATTCAACAATAAAACTCCAATTCCATTCAAAAATAAAAATAAAAAACATATAAAATGACAGAGCTGAACCAAGTCGTTTGAGTTTCATTTGGTATTATTACTTAATAAATCGAGTCAAACACAAACACTAAATCGCCATATTTATGTTTGTTAATGTTCACGAACTTGTGAACACTTGTATCAGGAATAATATTTAAAATACATCAACATATTTGTTTATGAGCATTATATTTTTAATTTATTCAAAAACTTAAATATTCGTTCGTTTAATTGTTCATAAACTAAAATACATAATTATTTAAAATTTTAAACAAATTAGTTTATTTATTTATTTGTTTGCAAACTCAAGAAGTTGTAAGTTTGTTCGACTGTTTGTGAAGTAAGATAATAATAATTTAAAATTTATAAATAAATATGCTCGTTCGTTTGTTCGTTTACTCAATTATTTGTTTAACTATTCATGAATATTTGTTTATGAAATATTATTCGTGGACATCTGATCATGAATTAATTATTAATGTTCTCAAACATTGTTCATGAACACATATTCACAAACAAAAACAAGCAAAACATAGTCTTGTTCGTGTTTGTTCATTTATATTCATAAAAAAAAAAAAAGATTGTTCATGAATATCACCTTTCTTAAACAAATGAACATAAATGATTTTTTATCAAACCGAATGCGAGTTTGTTCATGAACGTTTGGTTCCATGTTACATGGCTTAAATGCTAATATAATTCTAAAATAATTCTTAACTTTAAAATAGGGGTTCAAGGCTCTTTAAAATAGAAAAAAATTCAATAAGAAAATACAACCAATTATTCTAAATAATATCAAAAACTCTTATGAAAATTATTTTAAAAAAATCACCTGCAACCTAAAAGCATTACAATATTATCCTTGAATATAAAATAATTATTTAATTCATTTACATGGCTCAAAACTATTATATCATTCTTAAATAAAGTATAAAACATTAGTATTTAAATTCTTTAATTTAATTTCAATAAATAAATTAGATTTTATTTAGACATAATATAAAAGCTTAAACCTTAAATGAATTAAATTATTATTTTAAAAGTACGACTCATTTTATAATTTTCTAAATTACTGGTTATTAGAGCATCAGGTGCAGCCTCTTTAAATTTTTAACTAAATTTGTCTACATGGAACAATATGGGTCATAAATTATACTCGAGATCTGTGTTTTCAATACAAATTTTATTAAAACCCAAACATCGAGACACCAACTATCTAAATTTGGTTATATTTAAATAACCACTGCTTCGATGTTTGAATTTTAACAAAGTTTGTATTTAAAATACCAATCTCGAAGATAATTTATGACCTATATTGTTCCATATAAACAAATTTAACTAAAAATTTGAAGAGGCTGCACCTGATGCTCTTACTTGATTATTTTAGCGAAAGACTTGAGACTACTTTTCTTTTTCTTTTTTCTTTTTTTCCAAAAAAACGATGGGCGCCCTTAAAAATAAAAAACGATAAAATTTTATGATCTTAATGGGAGGCAACACATCTAGTGGTGGAAGGTAATAAACTTAGAAGTGAAGCAAATAAATCTCCATAAACAGAACACTAATAATTATTATATTCCGGTCGATTTGTTTTTTCATGATGTTTACGAACACAAATCTTCAATGATCCAGGTTTGATGAAAAATCAACGATTCTGAATTTAGATTTACAAAGTTCATAAAACAAGGGTACAATTTCTACAAATGGGAATAGGTCACAAGAAAGCTCAATGAATATTCCCAAATCCCACAAAAACTATTCCCATTCCATACATTGCTGCACCCAAACTTCCCATCATTGAAACCTTTGTACTAAAAAAAATTGAAATAAACATTAGCGCATCACCAATAATCCACACCATTCTAGATCCCATATTGTATAGCCTCTGGTCCAGCTGCTCCCATGCACCCACCCACTTCTTCAACTGCTCTCTTCACTGTAAATTCAACAAAAAAATGATGCCCGTGGGACAGGTAAAACCGAGCCCTATTAGTTGAACCTGATCATTTTTATACGAACAAGAGAACAAGAGGCGTGCTCTCGGAGGCCTCTAAATCTACTGGTAGTGTGGAAGTCCAAGCTTTCCGCTGCAGCAGCAGTTCTCAGAATTCCTGGCCATCCAAGTCGGGCTTTGATGGGTATTCAAGACCCTGAAGCGCAGGCATCCTCCGCAAATCCTCCTCTGCATATGCCGGGATAAACCAGTATCGGTTGTCTGCCCCAAAAACCTGATGATGGAAAAAAGATATAGACCGATTCAAACTGCTGTACAGAACCCAAGACCCCCAATTTACCACAAACCAAAATCTAAAGGGTTTAGTAAAATCTGCAATTATGCGTGTAGCTTTTGTGTTTAACTTTTGTATCATATAATGCTACTTTTTCACACATTTCACACGCATCCAGCCTAGCTAGCGCAATGTATTGAACCCTTACTATTAAAGCCCCAATACCATGAATCCAAGCTCCATATCAAAAGGTTCTGCTTCTAGCAGTCAAATTATGATGCTACTAGCCATATGCCAGCTCTGACAAGCCATTCAACAACAAAATGTCCTAGGTGCAGTCTTTTTCTGATTCTAAGCATAGCCTTTGCATATGAATATAGCCAGAATGTGCACCTTTCCCATACTAGGACATGACCAGGTTTTCTGGATTGAAACTCATTGTGATGGAGGGGCAATTTGACTAAGGTTAGATGTTTCATTCCCCAATCTTCAATTTCAAAAACATACAGATTCCCCACTATAAATGAAATCAATAATAATAATCGAGGGCTACTTGTTTTCAATTATCATTGGAAGCTGCAAAACCAAACATCCAATCATTACAATATACTCACTGGATGTAAAAAATTTCAAAAAGAACAAACCCAAATGAATGGGAACCATTCAGGCTTCTAACTATCGTCCCATACATGCAGCCAATAATCACTAACTGCAGATGGACGACGTGCCAAAAGGATTAGTTTTGAAGCAAAAAATTGTTGGGACTTAATTGTATTCAAGTGCATTGAATACTAACTAGAAGTTCCAAGAACCAGTAAATCTGCATATGAATATCAAGGTCTTTTTCCTGTGTGTGTGTGGCTAGGCACATGGATAACAAGCATATGCTGACGAAAACCAACCTGTTCAAAGTTCTTCTTTCTACCAAGATCATAACGCCATTTTGGAGTAGTCTTCTTCTCATAAGCCTGAGTATAAACAAAATGTCCATCAGCATCTACTTTAGTCCACATGAATATTTTTAGATCTTTGCCTGAAGGCAAATTATTTATAGCACTACACTGGATCAGTGGCAGTTCAGATATCTAAATAATGCATTATTAAACACGTGAAATCAAATAACATGCTTATTTGCAACATGCAAAAATATGCGAGAAAAATAATAAGAAAAAGGCAGACCTCAATAGTAGTTGTATTGGCTCCGACCAATGATATATGCAAGATCAGAAAACCCATAACACTCAATGCAAATGCCAGGTTAAGAACTGCAATAACATGTAATTGAGTCAAACAATAGAAATTGCAGTAATATTAGTGTGCTTGGTGGGAGGGGAAGAAGCCATAGAAACATGGTTACTAAACCATACCAAAGGCAAGGAAAGTTGTTGCAAGGGTGCCTGGTGTTCCAGGTAACTCTGCATCACTGAAAAATGCTAAAAACTGTGGAAGTAATGATAATGTCACAAGAGCAGTCTCAAGGAATGCGTAGAACTGTAAAAAGATTGACAAAAGCATCAGTACAATTTTTCAAGGGTGTCAACCAATCCTGAATTTGAAGCCGGCTAAGAATTTGCAAAATATTTCCAGATGCATGCGTATATCATGCTGATACAGTATACAAACCAGCTGTCACTTCCAATTTAATATCTAATCAGAAACATAATATAGGGTTCTAGAACAGCACGTGGTATTATAGAAGCCACCATAAAAAAACAAAAAAACATGAGGTTTCAGACAGAGCCAGTGATCCAGCATATTCAAAAACAAGCTGCTTAAACGGAAAAACAAAGGAAAAGTAATCCCTTAAAAATCAGCCCAACTGCTATCCCTTGGATCGAATTAGCATACATACCAACCAAAAGCACACTGCCGCAGGATAGGGAACTAAATGGACCACAACAACACATCTCAAAAACTTAAAGCTGTAACAACATGCGTGCAGTAACATACCGTCAACGTACTTGTGTTTGTTAAAAAAAAAGTACTTCTTGTCATAATAAAATAAGAGTTCAACACCTTAATTCTTCAATCCATATGTTTACAGGATGCAAAATTCAAATAGTCTGATGTGCAATTTG
This sequence comes from Taxillus chinensis, assembly GCA_023512835.1. NCBI lineage: Eukaryota > Viridiplantae > Streptophyta > Magnoliopsida > Santalales > Loranthaceae > Taxillus > Taxillus chinensis. Next base: position 15,858,482 of record CM042086.1, on the reverse strand, counting down.
AGTAGGGATCCTGACTATTACATAGCATAAACAATTTTACCAATGTACTATAGCTAGAACAATTTTGAGCCAGCTCGTTAGCAAGGACTAAAATTGGAAATTTTTATTTGTTATCCTGGGTGATGTTAGACAACAATTCTAAGTATTAAATTTAATTTTGAATCAATATTGGATAATTTTTTAAAAGTTCAAATTTCTAATAGTAAAAAATATCAACAAATAACAATACTAGATGGGAAAGACAAGCCACCAATAAATTTCGCAGAAGACTCGTACCACGTGCTTTCCTTATAAAAGATGATCAGCAGATTCACAATTCAAGATTTCTATTCTGGCACAAAAGCAGAACACATACTGTTGTTTACAATGAAAACAATAAATATTAAATTTAAACTTTAGCAGTAATCAAGTGCATCATACAGACAAATTCCATGAAGTTTTCCATCAAATAGAATAGTTCTTATATTATATGGAAATGATGTTTCAATCCTTCAATTTTCAACAGGTTTATTCTTCATAAAAAACTTCATATGCGTGCCAGGACCATATTTCCTGGAGTTAATAATTGTATAATATATTTCCTGTATATGTATACTAACTAAAGTCAAGTATTTGTCTATTATAAGTTAAAGAAGAAAATATAGTGGGACACAAACATTAATCATTCATAACTACACATCCAGAAGATGTTCATGAAGCTAATAAGTGTAAACTACATTTCCTAAAGCTAGTAGATGTATACAAACCAAAGTCAACTATTTGTTTGTCCACAATAAGTCAAAACAGATTATATATCGGAAATTAGACATTCATAACTACTCATCCAGAAGATGAAGCAGTAAATAACCACGTTAAAACTTGTCTATATGACACCCATAGGAAGTGAAAATATAACATTCAGTAAAAGATTATCCAAGTTAAAAAAATGAAATTTCTCAAGCGGGAAACAGCCAAAGGCACCTTCCCCGGCAATTGAAAACTTTATTTATTCACAGACTAAAGTTGCCCCTGGGATGCAAAACTATTTTGGCTTGATCTTGCAAGGCTGCTTGCCAAAAAAACAGCTGCCATATTCTTTCTTTATGAGACAAGATTCAATCAACCATTCCAGCTAATCAGCATGTTACAAAGTAGTTGTCATGGGAGTTCACCTAACAATTACAAATCCATGGCAGACCAAGTATCAAGTATTAGGACCTACATGAGCACCCTGGAAATCATGACATGATGGACATGATAATACCAACAAAAGACATTTCTTGAGTCATCGAAAAGGGCTAACACTTTTTTTATTATAATTAGGTTAAAAACTTAGCTCTAGTAGCTTTCATTTTTTCTGATAACTCATAGAAGAATTTTATGTAAGAAGGCACCAAGGCAGTGTTGGTGTGGAGCAAAAACACATCAAAACATGATGTCAAGAATCTCATCCGAAGGAGGCAATTTACAACTACAATTAAGCTCCAAAACTCATTCTTCACTTTATGAGTCCCGCCCTCCAGCCCCTCAAAAACCGCTGATTCCATTCCCGCAAAGCAACGCATAACAACCACAGAAATCTTTGGCCATCCCATGTTCTTTCACCCCTTTCAAAGCTTCCAATTCATTGCTCACCCTCCTGCTGCCCCCAAGCCAGAGCCAAGCTTTGGCATACACAAAACTCCAAAGATGGTGCATCAAACCACAACACAGCTAGAGATAATCAACCTGCTTGCACAACTATGAAGATGGTCTAGAATCTTAATCCTACCTCCAACTGACTCCAGAGAAAGGTTGTGAAAGACCCTAGATGGTCAAGGCACCAACTCGTATCTAGAAAGTTGATACTGATACGATTCTACCACTTCTTAATAGCATAAAAAAAAAGATTTAGTTTAATTTTCATGATTTAATTTCATGTAGTGGAAAAAAATTATAAGGAAAAAATGATATTTTTTTCATTTTTTTCATTTATAAAAAAATGATAATCTTTTCATTTTTCATGATTTAATTTTAAGTTTATTCATGTAGTGGAAAAAATGATAATTTTTATGAAAATTATAGGTAGTTTATTTAAGATGTGGGAATCATGAGTTAGTGGAGTTGAGTAGGTATATATAGTCATATATTATAAAGCATATTTTTTAATTAAATCAAAAAGAGTCTGTGAGACAGTTTTCTACAATCTTCCTCTCGTTAGATTCTGACTAGAGTGATCCTTATCATTTGGTATCGAAATCATCTGTCTCCATGGCCAAAACACATACTTCCCATACCGACCAACCCAAATAGCCATCACAGTCCTCCACTGATGTACCCATCCCTAATCCATCAGATACCATTCCCCCCCAGATGTTCCAAACATACATAACCAATTGACAATCATTGTGACACGTCTTAAACTACTTGATGGACTGGCGGCCAAGGTTGCATCCTTGGAAACACAGTCCCGAACCACCTCGCAGCAACCATCCCTTGATGTTGTTCCTGAAGTGTCTTGGCAAAGCGAGACCAAGAATCAACGCAAGTACCTCTATGATTGTCCACGACCTCCTTGGTCGGATGATCCAGAAGCAAACAGCAACACACCTTTGCCATTATATCGAAAAACTAGAGCAAAAATTAATTTTCCCAAATTCAAGGGTGGTGATCACCGCAATCCTCGCAGTTGGGCTATCAAGGCAAAAAAATATCTCTATTAATTTAAAATTATCGGGGACTCGAAGGTTGAAGTCACACCGATGCACTTGGAGGTAGACGCCTTGGATCTTCACACCTGGACCACAATAAAGCAAGAATTAGTGCGTTGGGAAGACTTGGTGCAATTATTTCAAGAGGGCTACGGACCTCTTGATTTTCAAAATCCGAATGAAGCCTCGTGTTCCATCAAATAATTTGGTACGGTGGGAGTTTGCACGAAGGGTAGCTAGGATTATGGATTGGCAAGAAAATGCTTTTTTGGGAGTATTTATGGTTGATTTAAAAGGAAGAATTAAAAGTAAAGGTGTGTATTCATAAATTGCATTCTGATTTAAAGGAAGAATTGAAGGATGTCTTTAGCCCAAGAGTTTAAAGCAAATGTGATATTACACAAAAGCCAAAAGCCCAAAACATTTACATGGCCCAAGGGCTCCTCAGACATAACTCCATGTCTATCTCCTACGACACCCTCACGCTCGCTGCCTATCCCTTCATCCATCCCTAACGAGCGATAAAAGCAACGTAAAAAAGGAGTATGTTTCCTTTGTGGCGCATGCTTCACGCCGAGACACCAATGTCGGTCATCTTTATCCCAACTTGAATTCACTAACAATCTGAAGAAAAGCTGCCTCGATGACGACAATAGTGAGACGGGTCACTAGAACGAAGGAAATGTGGCAATTTCCTTCTTTTTGCCTTGAGGACAAGTCAATTTTTCAAAGGGGTACACTGATACAGTTCCACCACTTCTTACTTATTCCGACAAAAAAAAAATTAATTAAATTTTCATGATTTAATTTTCATGTCATTCATATTGTCAAGTTATGATGTTAATGGGTAGTTACGTGGGTAATAGAGATATTGGGATAGTTAATTTATGTAGTGGAAAACATGATAGTTTTTTATGGGAGTTATGAGTAGTTGATTTAAGATGTGAGAATCATAAGTTAATGGCTTGAGTACTTGTAAGGTTATATATAATCGTATCCTTTTCATTGTAAAATATGTTTTTTAATTAAATCAAAAAGAATCTATGGGATAGTTTCCTATAATCCTAGGTTTTGACTAGAGTGGTTCTTATCAAAAGTCTAGACGATAAAAAGGCATTCTTCATGTTTATAGTTATTGTTAATAAATACAAGTAAAACAATAGGATAATATCACAGAAATCAACATAAGAAAGAAAATATATGATTGTTAAAGCACAAATTCAGCTATAAACAATACTAGAAGGGTTTGGGTTTAAGGATATGTAAACAAAATCCGACCCGTTTGCATCTATAAACAAGACCCTATAATTGCCTAACAAAACTAGAACTTAGCAATTCTTGCTAACTCTTATCTTTGTTAAATTTAATCTATTAGGATCAATGATCTCCACATTTTCTCAAGGTCTCTGTGTCTTTTCTAAACCCATGGTATTTTTTATCTATCTTCCTTGCAAAACCCATTTAAGATCTTCCAAATTCTCTTTTGAGCTTATGGCTCTTCTCAACTCACAAGGCTAGTCTCCAAACTTCAAATTTATATGTCCTTTCATTTTTGGCCAAATCAAAATCAATCCTAGTAGGACCCAAAGTTTCCACATCTATCTTCAAACCCATCATTATAATCTAATGAAACATATGATTCCATATTTTAATTAAGAATTCAAAGCTATATTCATTTCTACTACCTAAGTAACACTTTCCTAGGATTATCGAGTAATATCTCTTTCTCTCATTGAGTTTTTTTTTAACTCATTTGATAGGATCATCATACTCTTGGTCAATTCATGTCAACAAACCACTTTCCTACTTCCATCCATAGTTGACGATAAAACACTCAACATGCATTAGGGGCCTTTATCCCGATGTACACATAGGGCCCCAATCCATGCATGTTCTCTTCCATTGAAGATGGGATAATGGGGCCGTTAACGAGCAAGGCCAAGCTTTGATTTAACCAAGTCAAGCTCGTTTAAAATTACATGAACCCAACTTGAGCCTTAAGTCGAGCTTCAAATCTGACTCGAGTTTGGGCACGTTTAAACTTAGCTCTGGGCTCACAAGCTCTTTTAACTTAGCATATTTAAAATAAGAAGCTTAATTTGCTAAAATTAACCAAAATTTTAGAATATTAATACATTTATTATCTAATCATTAAATCTAATATTAATAAGTTGATAATATAACAATCAGGTTCTAAATTAATATGTACAAGCAATTTAATTTTTGGTGATAGAGATAGGTATAGGAGTTTAGCAAAAGCAGGGGTGCTCTTTTAAAGGATAAGGACTAAAACCTTTGTAATTTCTAAATAAAGCCTCTAACCTCTTAAAGTACAACCTTTTAGTAAGGGTCGTTGTATTTTAAAAGTATTATTCTAAAGATCACAGTTCAAATTCTTTTATCCTTCCAAAGTTGTGTCTATTATGTCTTATTTCCATCTTGATGCCACATCCTACAAATCTTGTAGACCAAAATCCATCCCATATTTAACTAATTTGGCCTCAAGATTCCTACAATAAAATGATTTGAGGCTTGCGTGTCCACTACCCACCTCAATCCTAAAATTCAAAGTTGACTTTGCTCTCAGTCAACAACTATAAGGATCCTTCTGTTTGCAAATAGTGAACTAGATTTCCAACAAAAAAAAAATTAACAATGCTATTTTAGCATGTTTGGTTTGCAAAAATTGATGATATAGCAATAGAATAACTTTCTTATGATAATGGCAGGCACTAACAATGGTAAGTCAATTTTTCACGCCCATTTTACCACCTCTCTCCCGGTAAAATAGATTCCCAAGTTGATGACAAAATAATATACATTATTACAAATATATATTATAATATATATTCTCCTTGTAAATTATTATTTTTTAGTCTTTATCCAAATATATAATTACAAATAATCATATAAATATATACACATTATTAGAAATATATATCAATATATAATTATGCATAATTGCATATACAAATAAACTCAGAAGTTACAATTAAATAAATGCAATCGATAAAAAGTCATATTAAGGTTAAAATTGTGGCTATATGTTTATATATAAAATATAATTAAAACTATACTTTCTGTTTTATTTTACATAGACACATTTTGAAAATCTAATGTGCTTTCCTAAACAATGTTTTTATGGAAGCAAAGTAGAAAACACAATAATGTAATCTTACTAAGAAATTTTTCTTGTTTTACAAATGTGTCAATCTATAGTTTAGTAAGAAAGACATCCATGGGAATAACTTAAGCTTTTGCAATGAACTAATCCATATTCTCTAATGGAATTTCATACGTTCACTTACAAAATAAATAAAAGGAAAATGTAGGGATATAATTGGATTTGCAACAAGAGCACATGGGGATCTCAGGTCCTTTGTGCCCACAAGTAACCATTTGATCCAAGGATGAAAAAAAGTGCTCAGAATGCGGTAGTGAAGATAACATACCAAGAAAAGGAGAAAATACTTGTAGTTCAGTGCACCAACACAGTTAACAACCCACACACAATGATGGTCCATTTTTAGTATACATCTCCCACCTAAAATAAAGACATAAAGGTCGAATGATTATTTTGCCTGCAACAGAACATACAACAAAAACTACAGAGTTGCGTAGAAGGACTAACAAACAGAGCAATGATGGCACCGAGGCGGTTTCAGCTGGTTGCACTTCCGACAATACCGGACCCTTTGATTTGATGAGTCCGTGGGAATGACAGAGAAATCTGATGTATTCAATGGATCAGCCTCCCCTCTCTCCTCATCCACTAAAGGCCTCCAATTCAGAGGGACACTACCCGGATCAGTCAATACAACAGAAAAGTAACTCCACAATAGCATAACCAACTGCACAAAAGTTGTAAATCAACTTTGGTATGAATTTCAGTTGAACAATTAACCTGAAACACGGGGTTTATTTTTCTATTGTTGTTTAATCCAATATACCATTTCTATCCTGGCATAAAATCCAACGACGATCAAAATTCACTATCTTCATTGAACCCCAAACGAATCAGATTAAATGAACACAGGAACATTATTATATGACTCGCACGCACGATCATAATGAAAAGAAGAAAAGAAAAAAAGAAAAAAAACACATTTGAGGAATCCTCCAAAACCCATAACAGAGAGAGGGAGAATGAACAACACGAGAAATCCAAAATCCTAAAAAATTATGAACCCTACCAGAAGATGAAAGAGGATCAAAACAATGAAAGCAGTAACAGAATCAAAGCCGCCATCGTACAAGGCCGGGCCGTAATTGGTCAAAACAACAGCATAGTAGGTGACACCAACAACACCGAGGACGAGGAGGATCATGATCGAGCCCAGACCTCGAAGGGCTGTACAGAACTTGAACACGTTCCAAGCCATCACTGCCCCCGATCTGTGCATAATACTAAAATTATGAAAAGATAAAATACATGTATATGTATATGAGACCAAAGGGGGGGGGGGTCGATCGGGGAAAATAGAAAATTGCTAGGTTTGTGGGTTTCGATTTGGGTGGACTATTGGTATTGGTGAAGGTTGAATTGAGGTTATTTCTAGGGTTTATAGGTTAGGTGGGAATTGGGATTCCAGGCGTGTGAGCTTGGAACCCACGGGAGAGAAAGGTAGGACGAGGGCCTTCTAGATTGATTAATGATTCAGCACTTGTTTGCAATTTAGAAGGCCCGGTGTGAATTAAGGTTTTGTTTTGTCAATTGTCATACATAGGTTATATGCACGCCAATTAAAAGATAATAATCATAGTGCAATTGGCGGCATCTTTTGCGTTTCCATAAGTTACTTTAGTAAAAAAAAAAAAATACTATTTGGTATCTTTTCAAATTATCGCTCGAGCTCCTGTTCTAGACATGTTTAAGTTCGAGTAGACGTTAAGTAAGCCTCAAACAATAGTCGAGTAGGAGCTCGAGTAGGCATCGATTATCTTTCTCATGATCGGATCTACGAATTTCTAGGTTTCATCAACCGTAATTTCAAATTAAAACTTCAAACAGCCATAACTTTATGTACATTGGTTTAATTTATGTCCCTTTTTTATTTGTAGGTATGGATAAGATGTACGACGCTAAAATACCCATATGGAATTTTTTGCTTTTAGATTTCCCAAAAAAAGTACTCTATTGTCTACAAAACCTGATTTTATGTCATGTTTTTACCTTCTCCATTTAGATTCATGACTCGAGCTCTTCCATCCCTCCACTGCTCTTTTTCTCTCTTTCTCAAATATTGCGTGTTGCACGTTAAGTTTTAAGTATTTTTGTTGACGTGACAATTGCTACATCATCTGCTTGTGTGGCGAATACGCATTCGCGATTGCAAATAGCATTTTTTTAATAAAAAACAATGTGACCTTGACATACAACTCAAATATAAATATTCATTATATATTTAAATAAAATTGTGATTGAAACGTTTAACCTTATAAAAATAATAAAATCCTTCACTTTCGTGTTAATTTTGGCATGATATTATAATATTCCTATTGTTTTGTAAAATTAAAAGCTTTCTCTTATAAATAACATAAATCACGTAGGAGCATCTATAGTAACTGTAGCATTTTCATTTATATTTTAGAAATAAATAGTATATAATTTGCTTATTTTTTAAAAACATCAAATATCTAGTTCTTTATTTATATTTATTTTTGAATTCATTTTGTATTATTCTCTCCCTCTCCTCCTTTCATTTATTATTACCAATTAAAAGTTTACAATTATAATATTATATATTTTTAAAAATAGAAAAATTATTTAAAAATGAATAGTAAATCCCTAAATATATAAATTTGCTATTTATTTTTATCCTTATACCTTATTTTAGGAAACTTGATATGGATGAGTTTTTAACAAATATATATATATTTTCTAAATTATAGAAAAATTTGATTATACTAAACCTATTATGGATGCTCTAAACACAATATTTTGTAATGAAATAACTAGTAAAGAGTTGAAATTTTCATAAAATGAGGAAAATATAATTAAGTTAAAAGGATAACGTGTAATACCTAGTATTTTTAAATATCACATAAAATGAGGAGGGGGGGATCCTGGTTAACGACTTGGAAGGGGATCATTTTTTTTGGTCTGTCCCTTTGTCGTGGTCCCTCCCTTAGTTTGTAAGACGATGGAATTTGAAATTGGGGACGTGAGATTAAGGGAGACAACGAGACAAGCAGCGGGTGTCATTGGTGGTGGCCATGGCTCGGTGGTCTAGTGAGACAGGAAGCGGTGTTGCTGGTTCAGGCGCTGAAAGACGCAGTGTGATGGAGATGGGATGACAAGAGGAGAAAGATGAGCGAGGAAGAGAAAATTAAAAATTTAAAAGTTTAGATAGAATATAGATAAGGATAGTTTAGGAAAAAAAATAGTTAACTAAAAATACGAGCAGTGCGAGATACAATCGGCGTTACGACATTTTTTGCGTCTCTAGTTGACGTGGAATAAGCCACCTGAGTATTATTTTTTACGATTTGACACGCTTCCAAATCATCATTCGAGCACAGAATTGAGCATATCTCGAGCAGATCTGCTTGAGTTCATGCTCGAATCTCTACTTGGGGCGAGGCGAGGCTCGAGCATGGGCTCAAGCAAATCTGCTCGAGCCTCAAGCTCGAGCAGGCATCGATCATCTCTCTCACGCTTAGATTTACGAGCTTTTGGGTTCCGTCGCTATAATTTTCGACGAAAACTTCAAACAGTCATAACTTTACATACATTGGTCCGATTTAGGCTTATTTTTTTATTTGTAGGTATCGACGAGAGCTACGCCTCTAAAATTCCCATAAAGAATTTTTTGCTCTCGAATTTTCAAAAAAAAAAAAAACTCTCTATCGCCTCTAAAATCAAATTTTATGTCACATTTATATCCCAAGATTTACGGCTCAAGTCTCTTTCACGTTTTTAAATATTTTTTAAAATATAAATGGGGTAAAGAATTGGGGTACTCAAAGCTAACAAGGGTTTGGAGATGGCTAAACAGATTTAGCTAAATAAAAAGAAAATTGTAGTCTAGACAGATTGAGCTAAATAAAAAATGGCGCCGAATTATAGAAGTACTAATATTCAGCTAACTGGAAGCTCGGTCATCCGCTACTGGCTTCTTCTGGGTTCGTTGTCGTTTCCCTAAAATTCGAGTTCCGTTCGTTCCTAATTCCACAATCTGGTTGTTTTCTGAATCTTGTCACTGCAATGCATTTTCTTTGTTTAGGTTTCGTGCTGATTTTGATTTTGTTTTAGCTCGATATGCTTCGATTTTGAATTAGGAATCATGTGGACCTCCGTTTTTTTTTTTTTTTTTTCCTTTTCCCCCCCATAGTTTAGACCCCAAACCCTAGGAGATTTGAGCTATCAGCGTAAATCTCCTGTTTGGAATCACGTTCAGTCGTCATCTGATGCTTTGCCTTCGGTTTTGATTTGAATGTGGTTGTTGCTTGAATGCGAGTGTGAATGCGGATGCGAATATCAGGAGATTATTTTCAGCTCAAACCCCCACCCTAACAAGTACGAGGATTAATGTTAATTGTCCAGTCTGGATTCACGTTTTTGATTTGAATATGGATGTGGATGTTAGATGAATGTTAAATCTCCAGTTTGGATTTACGTTTTTGTTTTTGTTTTTGTTTTTGATTTGAATATGGATGTAGATGTCAGATGAACATTAAGTCTCCACTTTGGATTCACGTTTTTTTGTTTTTGTTTTTTATTTGAATGTGGACGTGGATGTTAGATGAGTTTTTTCCAGTCTAAATCTCAAACGCTAACGAATGTTACAATTACTGTTTAATCTTCAGTTTGGATTCACGTTTAGTCATCATCGGATATTTGGTTTTTGTTTTTGTTTTTAATGTGGAAGTGTTTTGAATGTAGATGTGGATGTTAGACAAGTGTTGTTCAGTTTAAACTCCAACTGTAATTAATACTGGGGTTGCTGCTTAATCTCCATTTTGGATTCCTGTTTTTGTTATCGTTTTTGTTTGAATGTGGATGCAGTTGAAAGTAGATGTTAGACAAGTGTTGTCCAGTTTAAACCCCAACTGTAATTAATACTGAGGTTGCTGCTTAGTCTCCATTTCGGATTCCTGTTTTGGTTTGAATGTGGATGCAGATGTCAAACAGGGTTTTACCCATTTAAATCCCAACCCTAATGAATATTGAGATCACTGTTTAATCTCTAGTTTGGATTCCTGTTTTTGTTTATGTTTTGTTTTTTTATTTGAATGTGGACGTGGATGTTAGATGAGTTTTTACCAGTTTAATATCCAACCCTAACTAATATGAAGACTAGTGTTTAATCTACAGTTTGGATTCACATTTAGTCATAGTCTTTTGTTTATGTTGTTATTTTTTATTTGAGTAATAATAAAGAACCAATCAACTTCAGGACTATTTAGTGAAAAAATGAGGTGACAAGATATTCACCATTAGATAAATATAATGGCACATCATCTTTTCACAAAATTGTCCTGAAATTGCCTGGTTCTGTAGCATTAAACTTTTGATTTTAATGTGGAGGTAGTTTGAATATAGAGGTTGGTGTTAGATGTGTGTTTTGTAGTTTAAACCTCAACCCTAACAAATATTATGATTATTGTTGAATCTGTAGTATGGATTCATATTTATTTGGGAGCAGTTCATTTATTTACTTTTTGTTTTTCATTTTGCATCTTGTGTTTCCATTTTACGCATTGGATTTGTGTGTGTGCAGTTGATGCTTTGCAATGACTGCGAGAGGCTCTCGAACTTCTGATTCTGAAGGAGATGAAAAGCCTTTGGCAGATTTTAATTCTCAAGGAAGAGAGAACAGAATTTCCAACAAAAATGGGTCAATGCCTGCCATGAAAATTGGGAGTAGGTTATAGTTTATTTTAAATAGTTAATTCTAGCCTTTATTCACATAATTTCATAGCTGGCTTTATTTATTGGAAGATTGGAAGATTAAGAAGGAAAAAACATCACCAATGAAGAAGAAATCACCATTGAATATTTCAAGTGTTTCACGTAGGGTTATTGGAGGTTAGTTTCAGTTTCAACATTGTGTGCTTGGTGTTCTTAATAGATTATTACTTATAAAAAAACAGCTACTTCAAAAGTAAACTGATTTGATGTATAAACACATTGACTTGGGGTGTAGATACGATGAATTGGCCAACCCAACTTCACATTGACATGATATTTGTTGATGACTTTCCCTGCCTGCATCCCAACTGATTTTATATTTTCCATTTCAGAATTCAGGAAGAGTGCACTGGAGAAGTACCAATTGCCACCACCAAGTAATCCATGCTCACCAAATTCTAGTACAAGAGGTACGCTATATGATTGACAATGTCTTATTTATTTATTATTTTTATGAAGAGAATCGAAATATTGGGCTAATGATATTAGGAAATAAATAATAATGCAATTTCATGAATAAAAGACACAAAAGGAGTCGATAAATTAACCTGGTTCAACTTGAATCCTATGTTACAAATAAGATCAAAATTTGAAATTATTATGATATTAAAAAATAAAATATAGCATAATAGTACAAATAGAATAACAGATAAAATTGAGTTGAAAGGATTTAACGTGAGAGAGACCTTTTTTCTGTCCTTTTCATGTGAATCAATTGTAATGTTTTGAAGTTATTAGTACCTTCAATGACTCATGAAACTCTATTTAGTTAATCCTGTCAATATTAGAGTTCCTTAAGATGCCATCAAAACAGTTTTCTCAATCCTTTTTGCTCTATAGGGTTTCTTTCAATTTTCCTGTAGGTGTAGGATATCTTTTTCATGTTTTAATTGGAGAATAAATGATGTAAATACAGTAACAATCACCCTCCTTGTTTACAACCCCCTACTGCATCCAAATATTATTCAAAAATGACAAACACAGTGGGAGAAACATTTTTTTTGTTTGTAACTCACTGTAACTTCATGAAGTTATTTGTACATCGAATATTTAGTTTTAATACACTTCCATATATATAAGATTTCCTTCTGATGCCATCAACACATATTGACATTCCTTTTGCTCTACAAAGTTTCTTTCTTTTGATTTCTTTTGTATGATATTTTCTTTATGTAATAGAATGGCAGGTCCTCTATACGACTCAAATTACTCAGAAGGCCAAGAAATATCATGATGGTGTCCTACGGCTTATAATGTCTGGACTTCGAGGGAGACAGGTGATTAGATGAAGTGTTCCTGGTCTAATCAGATAGCTTTGTAGAATTATTCTGAATTGCTGATTGCAAAATGCTTATTAATTGGTTTTTGGAATTTTAAAAAGCTAAATCGCATGCAAACCATTGTGCTGTGATGTATACGTATTTTACACTTGAAACTTATTTTCTTTTTTCTGCATTCAGGTTATGCTGTATGACACAAGTAGAAAACTCTTAGATAGCAAGTTCCTTAAGACGGATGAAATTATTGAATCTGGTCAGTCACTAAGACTTGATGTTCATTTGGTTGACATCGGAGAACCTGAACAAAACCAAGATTCCCAAGTAAACTTAAATGTTCAACCAAGTAATTGCAATAAAGCTGGACAGGCTGAGATGCTACATGGACAGTATACCATTCTCAAACGCAACAAAACTATCGCAGCAGGCTAGTACAATGTGTGTTTATTTTATGTTTAGTGTGTAATTATTGTTTTGCATGCCTAAAGGTAGGCGTTTCCTTTCTTATTCTCTCTCTCTCTCTCTTTAATTTTTTTTATAATCTCCTCCTATAACATATTATCTAAATTTGCTGTGGTATTTTTAGTTGTAGGTACCGCACATGCTATTCTTGAAGTTCCTCATTCAACATGTGCGTCTGGATCAAATGCAAAAGCTGGTGTTGGGGAATCCTTCAAGCAGACATCTTCCATGCGTAAGTTTCAACACAATCGTGTGAAAAAAATTCACAGTTTGTTACTGCAGGGGTATGTAGGTAAAATCCATATAAAACTATAAACCCACCCATGATTATATGTTGAAGTTTTTCACTGAATTATATGCTTTCATTTGAGTCATCCTGTTATTCGGAAATTCATATACGAGATTCCTTTCATATATGGCCAGATTTTAAGAGGCCATCGAAGCATTTTTAAGGGCAAGCCATTCTATATGGCCGTAATATTTTTTTTCTCTATTCAAGTTTTTATTTTTATTTTTATTATCTTCCTTGTCTCTTGTTTGACATCTTTTTTAGAAAATAGAATGGCAGGTCCTCTACACTACCCAAATTTCCCAGAAATCCAAGAAATATCATGATGGTATCCTACAACTTACAAATTCTGGAGTCCAACGGAGGCAGGTTGATTTTTATTGCTTTTATTAACCCAATCAATCATGGGTATTATGCGGTGTTCTTTGTCTAATCACCTAAATTTACATGCAGATAGTTTTATAAAACTGTGCTGAATTGGAGATTGCAAAATGCCTTATTTGATTCCCGGAAAATTGAAACACCCAAAACCGTGCCACACTGTAAATGCAGATTACATTTTTACTCATTTTTTTTGTTCTGCATTCAGGTTATGCTGTATGACACAAATGGAAAACTCCTTGATCGAATGTTCCTTAAGAAGGATGAGATTATTGAATCTGGTCTGTTGCTGAGACTTGATGCTCATTTGGTTGACATTGGCGAGCGTGGACAAAGCCAAGAGTCCCCAGTGAATTTTAATGTTCAATCAAGTAATTGCAGCGCAGCTGGGCAGACAGAGATGCCACATGGACAATATACAATTCTTCAACACAACAAAATTGTCACAACAGGCTAGTACAATATGTATTTCTATTATGTTTAGCTTTTAACAATTGCTTTGCATGCCTTAGGTATTCCCTTTCGTGTTACAGTAGAACACTCTCTCTCTCTCTCTCTCTCTTTTAATTTTATAAATAATCTCCTCCTATGATGTGTCATATAGAATATCTAATCAAAATGTGGTCAAAGGAAGGGCTGGTGGCAACTTCTCATTCTTTTGCGCATGTTCTATGTTGTTGATCATATGAAAGTTGCAGGGGGGCTGCTAAAACTGTACTCTAATTTAATAGTGTTGTTTAAATAACTATATATGGTATTCTCCTACTCACCTTGAATATTTGGAAAATGAATTTCCTGCTGGGTTGTATGACCCAATTAATTTGGCCATTCAACTGCCACATGTCTACTGTAATGTAATTGTAGCATTATATGCAGATCTCACCTACAAACATGGATGAATAGTAATAATATTATTAAAATGATGGGTTTGGTTGTCCAAGTGGGACGCCCTGTTGCTTTTTTTTAAAACCTAAATAACTTTTTTGGAAAACTAAGGGTGGCAGCATTTCTCGCCCCAAGTTTTTTGGGGAGCATGTTTGTTTCAATTTCTCTGACAAACTTCAAGTTTCAGATGCAGGTGCCTCATATTCTGTTTGTGGAAATTCCCAATCAACATGTGCAATTGGGTCAAATAACAAAACTGATGTTGGCGAGTCCTTCAAGCAAACAACTTCCAGGCGTAAGTTTTTATCAAAACTATATCCTTTACATAAATGTAAAGTTCTATTAATTGTGCATTTGTTACTGCAGAAAACTAATCAAACGAAACAGAAAACTGCAATAATTATACGTAGAGGTCTTAATTCAATTATGTGCCTTCATGTAATTCTGCTAGCATGCCTGGGCTTGCCAGGC
Organism: Taxillus chinensis; assembly: GCA_023512835.1. Lineage (NCBI taxonomy): Eukaryota > Viridiplantae > Streptophyta > Magnoliopsida > Santalales > Loranthaceae > Taxillus > Taxillus chinensis. The sequence goes on along the minus strand of CM042086.1, from coordinate 15,843,134 downwards.
TTGAGATAATGAGATTGCATTTCATAATGTTTGTAATGGTTTCTATTTGGACTCCTCACTATTGCCATGGCGGAAACAAGCACTACGGTCAATGAATAGTTGAACACCTTGTAATTTGGATGCTAATAATAGCAACAATAATTAAAAGCTCTTGTTTTTTCTTTTTTTCCCTCTTTGTTTTTGTTTTTTTGTTCTTTTATAAATGAATTTCCTTCAGTAGGAGGAGAAAAAATAATAGTAACAGATTTCATGAGCCTAGAAACAAAAGGAGAATGAGTGTTACCCTACGAGACTGAGCATTTTGAATAAATAAAACTAACATGAAAGACCTTTTCATTTTGTGATTTTTAATCTAGGAAAGTTTTGAAACTTTTAGAGATTGAATTTTTTTTGTAGTTTCATGTACTAGATATTCTTTTATAAACAGTCAAATTGGAGTGGCCATCAAAGCAGTTTTAGGGACAATTCTTTCTATATGGCTAAAATTTTCTCTCTATTCAATTTCTTGTTCTCTTCCTTCGCTCTTTTTTGATATCTTCTGCACATAATAGAATGGCAGGTCCTCTATACTACACAAATTACTCAGAAGTCCAAGAAATATAATGATGGTATCCTACAACTAGCGACTTCTGGACTCCAAGGGAGGCAGGTTGATTTTTATTGCTTTTATAGGCATAATCAATTAGGGCTACTATCAGGTATTGATATACTCTAATCACCTAATGATGCATTCAGATAGTTCCAATAGAATTATTTTGAATTGCACATTGCAATATAAAATTTAAATGCACACGAAACTTATCTTCTATGCCATGTAGGATGGAAAATATTTTCATTTGAGTCCTTCATCAATATGCTTTTAAAATTTTTTGCATGGTTTCGTTTGTTTGCAATCAGGTTATGCTGTATGACACAAGTGAAAGGCTCCTTGATAGAAAGTTCCTAAAGAAGGATGAAATTATTGAATCTGGTCAAACACTGAGACTTGATGCTCATTTGGTTGATGTTGGAGAACCTAAACAAAACCAAGCGTCCCCATCAAACTTTGGCATTCAACCAAGTAACTGCAATAAAGTTGGACAGGCAGAGATGCTACACGGTGAATATACTAATCTTAAATGCAACCAAACTGTCACAGCAGGCTAGTGCACTGTGTATTCATTTTGTGTTTAGTTTTAAACTATTGATTTGCATGTCTGAAAATGTTTTTCCCTTCACTTTCCCAAGAACAGTTTGTTGTAGAACTCTTTAAAAGTCATCAATCTCTAAGGATATGCTACCTGAGATTCTTATTGCCATCTTGATGGGTTGTCAGCGAGTAATTATTCTGTGTATATTTCATCAGGAAAAGTGCTCACAGTTTTTTTTTTTGTGTTTTGATTTATTTGTTCTTTTGTTTCTTCCTTGCACGCTGATTATTTCCTGTCAATTTATTTATTGAATGTAGCAAAGCCTCAACATGATGCTCCTTCAAGGAAAGGTTTGCCCCTGAGTTTTAGCAGCTTGATTGCTGAAAATATCAAATTGAGAAACAAGCCTCTCCGTGACAGTAAGTATTTCCAGTTGGTCTTGGCATTTAAGTTTATGTTATGTTTAACTTAATCCTCCATAAAACTACTTTGTCAACTTTGGAAAGACGGCGGATACCATTTCACTATCAAAACAAAGCTCACATAGGTATAAATGCAATTGTAGGCTGCACTTATATCTTCCTTTCATTGCTATGCCAATACAGCCAAGGCATATGTGAGCAACCGTTCAATATATATGTGTGTGTGTGTGTGTGTTTGTGTTTCTGTGTGTGTGCGCGTTTCTTACTGTTTTTTGAAAGGCATATCTATCATTGCAGCCTATCAAATCCTGTCTGGTCTCAAAATACCAAAGGCTGTAAGCATTGATACCTGTGATGCAGAGGCAAATATGGAGCAGAGCTGGGCTTCTCCATGTTTAGACATGGTTCAGTGTGATCTCCAGGATCTTGTACGGGGACAATCCGACCAGGATCCCCATGAAACAGGCAGAAGCACACTGGAGAATAGTGAAGGTGAATTCAAGAAATGAGCAAGTACTATGCAGCCCTAATAAATTCAAAATGTAATGTTGATCTTCAAATGATAGCATTGATTGAAGAGATAATGGGAAATAGGGAAATTATGACCAAACAATACTACTCTATCCAATACACCTTTTTCCAAATATAGGGAGAAATGTTGATGATAACTAAAATTAACTGCAATTGCATATTTTTTGATTGAAAAACTAATCATTGTATTTTTTTTTAAATGTTTTCCAATGATTTTCCTAATTTATTTTCTACTCATAGGTAACTTTAGCTGCAGATACAATGCATATGAACATCAATATGTGTTTACTATTGAACATTTGTAGTATTTGATCATTTTGGATGTCAGTTGTTTGTCATTTCTTTCACCTGAAAACAATGTTGAATTGTGAGTGTTATTTTGATGTTGGGTTTTGTTACTAAAAGTAAATTTCTTCTTTGTTTGTATTCTATGGATGTACTTCTAAAATTTTTGCTAACCCGGAGTGTACACCATAGTAAGAACCAATTTTGGTGCAGTATGTGCTAGCGAGCGCGCAATTGGTCCAAGATCTTCCCCCTGACATGCTTAAAATTTAGGTGCAGGTACCGCTACTATTGAAAAAAATTTCCAACCAACAATGGCCTCTCAGCCAAATGATGGATTAAACAGGAATACTGACGCTGGAGTGTCCCTTGACTCTGCGCATTTAGCTATTCATATAATTATCTGTTGAATTTTTACTTGACTATTTGATACTACAAATAAAGCAAATTTGACTGACACAAACTGAATACTGCAGCGGTAACTCAACAGATGGGCAATCAATTTTCCAAGGGCATTAAAATTGAGAAATCGCTCCAGGTTTGTTTTACAACGTTTTATGTCATACTTGCTCTGTCCTTGTATATTGACATTGATACCTTCACTTTGAATTCATGTTTTGAGCCTAATGCTCAGGCCATGTTTAAGAGTCTACAAACTAGCTAGGGGAAAATGAAAAGGTGTAATGCTCTTTCAGTATGTCTCATGCATAAATTATTGAGGGCTTTCTATAATCTGTTTCTGAGGTGTGGTTAAGTAGTAGTAATACTATTCTAAAGGGTAGACCTAAACCTAACATTAGTGTTCTTCGTTTAATCTGACACAAGATGAATCCAAGGGTAGAGAGAGATCTCTGAAACCTGGCACTTTCTATAAACTCAATACATTAATAAATCTAAATATGATGCTTAAGTGTGATCCTTAATCGAACTCAGCATTAAATTCATGTCCATGTTGACATCCTTCTGTTTTCTACTCATCAAATATCATTATTTCAAAATCTAGTTTTTCTCGTTTTAGTTTGCTTCCAATCGAGTTTAATTATCTTTTTCACCGGCATATTACTTGCCGCAGTCACATGCAGGTACTGATGGTAATTATAGATCGTCTGAGGGAGTCTCCTCCCGTGGCCTATCAAGTTCCAGTGCTGATGCTTCTCTCAGCTCCAGTGTAATGGAAGCGAAATGTTCTGGGGAGCATGAGAACATCAACAATTTTGATGACTGCCCTAGTTTTGATCTCATGTGTTGAAAGTGAGGCAGGGTTTATTCATTCCATTTCCCTTTGGTTGCCTTAGGATTTAATTTCTTGTTTCTTAACCCGTACCGCATATATGATCTGCTGGGACTATTGTAATGGAAATATGGTTTAGAGAAAGTAACCTAAATAAAGAGCAGTAAATGATGACCTTGCTTATTGGATGAAACACCGCACTAATCTTTTGGTAACGTTTGTGGGAAGGAGAAATGTGAGGAGCGGAAGGACAAATCTTTCTTATTAGAGCAAATAGGATTAGGAAAAATATCTGCAGGTTTTAATTAACAAAAAAAATTATTATACATGAAAAAATAAAAAACTAATAATATGTCACATATTATTATTTTTAAAAAATGCCGCTTAATATTTCATGTTAAACAAGTTCTTTTAAAAAAATGGATATAAGTTTTTGTATGTGATAAACATGTAACAAGTTGTGCAAATGGTTTAATTAGTTTTATTTGATAATTAAATTAAAAACTAGCTATAAGTAATTAAAATGACAAGATAAATGAATAAATAAAATAAATTTTTTATGTGTAGGTTTTTAAAAATTAATTTGTTTTAATCATAATTTATGCAACCTAGAAATATGATACAAACAAATTTTATAAGGGTGTGATAGTAGAGGTGTTCAAGAGAAGCTGAAATTTTAAAAATTTGTTGAAACAATGACTTAAACTTAGAATCAATCCAAACCAAAATTGTTTGGTTTGAGTTTCATGTGAAGATGAAATTCAACTGAATCAAACGACTATGATAGCTTATAATTTATAACAAAAACGCTAAATACAACTGTGGATGTGGCATCGGCACGCAACCGGCTGATGTGGCAATTGCCACATCAGCAAAAAAACTTAAACGTTAAACGTTAAACGCACAGCACACCAAAGAGAAAGAAAGAACGCAGGAAAGGGAGAAGGGAGGGAGGAGGCTCGAGCAGTGTGGATCTGGACGGGAGGAGGCATAAAGATTACATAAAATCTGATTTTGAAGGCGTTAGAGGGCGTTTTTTTAAAATTCGAAGGCGAAAAATCCCCTATGGATATTTTGGGCTCGTAGCTCTCGTCGATACCTTCAAATAAAAAAAAGACCTAATTCCAACCACCGTACGCAAAGTTATGGCCGTTTGAAGTTTTCGTCGGAAATTACAGTCGACGGAATCCAAAAACCCGTCGATCTGGCCATGGAAGAGATGATCGACGCTTGCTCGAGACGTGCTTGAGGCTTGCTCGACGCCTACCCGAGCTTGAGGCTCGAGCAGATTTGCTCAAGCGTGTATGCTCGAGGCTCGCCTCGAGCAGGCATCGAGCTTGAGGCTCGAGCAAATCCGCTCGAGGCTCGCCTCGAGCAGGCATCGAGCTTGAGGCTCGAGCAAATCTGCTTAAGCCCCTGCTTGAAATCCGAATGTTGCGTGCGACATTCAGGATATCGATTGTGATATCGAGTGTGAAATTCAGAATTTCGAGTGGGATTTCTGATTTTCGAGTGTTGGATAATATCGAGTGCGACATTTAGAATATTGAGTGGAATATTGAATATCGAGCATGGGGGCTGGAGCAAATCTGCTCGAGGCTAGGCTCGAGTAGAGGCTCGAGGCATGCTCGAGCCTAGCCTCGAGCATAGGCTCGAGCATGGGGTTGGAGCAAATCTGCTCGAGCCCCTACTCGATGCCTGCTCGAGCCTAGCCTCGAGCATGGGGCTGGAGCAAATTTGCTTGAGCCCCTGCTCGACGCCTGCTCGAGGCGAGCCTCGAACACGTCTTGAGCAGGGGCTCGAGCGATAATTTGGAAGCGCGCTGAATCGTGAAAAAAAATACTGAGGTGGCTTATTCCACGTTAGCCAGGGACGGGAAGGATGCCACAACGCCGGTTGTATCTAGCATTGCTCAATTTATAATATATTGATTTAAATTTAATTTGAATTTAAAAAATTAAAATTAAGCCAAATTGTATGCTCAAGTTAAAGGTTAACATCTTGAGATCATAAATAGTAACATTATATTTTGGTATTCTGTCATATTTTAAAAATAGATCATTAAATTAAATATTTATGTAGTATTTGCTGTAAAATTTTATCGTGATCTAACGATTGATTTTTACACAAATTCCTTTGAAAAAAAAAAGATAAATAAATAAAAATTCTAATTTAAAAGAAAATGTATAAATATTTAATCTAATAATTAGTTGTTAAAATAAATATAGACAGATATCATAATATAAAAACTGAGCTTATAAAGTGCTAAAGAGAATATGTGCATAAATTGATTGATTTGAATTTCATTCACCCTGAACAATTCAATCAACAATTAGTTTGACAATAAATAATGCCAATATACTTGTTTGGTCATAGGATTGATCATCGGGTGGGTTTTGGAAATAGTTGGACGAATATAAGGTAAATAAATAATTTGCTTACATGTAATGAGCCCCTTGGAAATTTATACTAATTTAAAGGGTGTACTATTATAAGGTCCCTTTATTAATGGTAAGGCGAAACAAAAAAAAAAAGAAATTAAAAAATCCATTTTATTTATCACACGGGAGTCAACAAACTTTTGATATAGGACTAAAATGGTTGAGAGCTCCGAATCTAAAAATGAAATGTCACTGTGCATTAAATTTAATATAAAACTATCTCAGGAGCATCTCCAATCTTAGCAAGTTAAATTAATTAGCTAAAGTCATATTTAGCTTGCTACAGTAGTACTTTAACTAATGATGCTCAAATCTTGCTTCATCTAATTTTTTCCTGAATTATTATTTATCCCTAGACAGAGGTGGACCGAACGAATGTGGATGGGGGCCTCCGTCGCATGCCATCGCGCGAGCACAAGGGGTAGGGGGGGAGGGGGAGGGGACCGTCGCGCGAGCAGGAGGCGCAGGGGGGTGGGGGGGACCGAACGTCGCCGGGGGGGGGACCGTCGTGCGAGCGGGAGGACGCCATCGTGCGCACGCAGGGGGTGGGGCGCGCTTGCTAGGGAGGGAGGAGCGAACAGCATGGGGGGGGGGGGGGGGGCTGGAGGAGAAGATAGGATCTGGTTGGGGCATGTTAGAAATATTTAAAAAAATAGGGTGAAGGGCTGACAGGCAAGTACAGCTAAAGCTAAAAAATTATCTATATTTACATATTTTTTTTGCTATAGCTACCCATATAACTAATGGATGGATTGGAGAGACTTTTAAGCTAAATATTGCTATAGCTTATGGGTTGAAGGTTCTTTAATGTAGCCTAACATTTCCCCTAGTTAAATTATTTGAAATACTGAAACAGTAAGCCATCCTAATTAATTTGGGTTAAAAAATTGGTCCTCTGAACTAATTTTCATGATAAAAAAGTAAATTCATTCAAGTAAAACATCGTGTTAGTTAGCCTGCCCTTGGTTTCTGTTTTAATATTTGTGCCCTGTAATGATTCAACGTAATGTGTTCTTGAAATACAGTGGGGTATCCAGTAGCAGCATCGTCGACTCCATCTATATAATTGGGATCTATCTGCATGGACGCTTCACTCAAAAGCTCACACGTCTCTGTAGTTGGCTTCCCATGACTCGTACTGGCTGATGGTTCATCCTCCAGATTCATTCCCTTAAAAGGATCTGTTTGCAGGGTCCCAGCGTTTGTCATAGAGATTTAAAGAAAATAGGCATAAGGAAGGAACCCAAAAAAGAGCTGTCAATGTTATACCCGTTTCAGAGTGAGGGAAAACCACACGTTGTGCTTCCTTCCAAATGTTTGACCTATATCTTCGAATCTTCTAGAAGGCAAGTTAATCTATTCTTTAATGTATGTAAAATAGTGTGTTAACATTACAATACTCAATATAAAACACTAAGGTATTGTTTGATATAGTAAAATAAAATTAAGGAAAATAAAATTAACAGAAAATGGAATGAGAATAAGAATAACTTATTATTTTATTCATGACTATTATATAATATTATGAATAAAATAATATTAGAAAATTTATAAAATGATCCGACACTTATATCGTCTTCTTCTTCGACCTCATGACGTCAACTCTCATGCTTGCAGAATAGAAATGAATTTCATTTTATTTTGGCATACCAAAAATACTATAACTATTTAGAGGGTATAGCAGAATTCTTTTTATAGTGAACTTCACCCTAAGTGCTACATATATAGTCTGTTTATATCCGTGACAATATAATTACATTACAAACTTTTTAAACGCTCAATTAATATATAATCCTTAATACTATGTTCACTTCAAAATATAACACAAATTTAAAAGTATGATTACGTATGGGATAGATTAATACTCCCACGGTATTCAAATTTGATACCTATTTTTGGCAAAGGAAGTGGTTTGGAATTTTATTTTAAAAACATTTAAAAAGATATAGAATCCTATGACTAGGTAATTTTTAGTAAAGACCGAAGGATAATAATCGCTTAAGCCTCAACCTCCAAACTTAAAGTCTCTTAAAAACTCCAAAAAAGCTGGAGATATGCATTCCAATCTCACTCTTATAACCATCGGATTCTTTATGGAAATAATTTTGAAAACAAAAATCTTTGACCATTTTTTTTTTCAGAAATTGAAATATCTGGAAAAAGAAATCACCATCCATAATTAACTTTTGTCCAAGTATTTAGAGTTTAGAGTGTGAATATCGGAAAATCAACCTTGTGTTAATTTGGATTATTATTTTTGGCTAAAATTATTTCGCATCCTATATGTATAAAATGTTTTTATTTGTTTTTGCTTTTTTTGGCTTTACATTTAAAATCTTTTTTAGAATTTCAAATACATTTCACCAAAGATAAAAACGGCTTCATCGTAGTCTTATTTTTTATAAATCTTAATATAAAAGTCTACATTTGAAAAATTTTAAAACCATTGCAAACAAACACACGAAACTTAGAAAATCGAATATAAGAAAAATTATATAAACCTAATAAATTACCAAACGTGTTTTATCAGTCCCTGGACATGTTCTGAAAAAAACCTGGTGATTGTTGTGATGTATATAAATTTGATTTTTCTCAAATATTTTTTTATTTTATAAAATTAAATAAAATTTTATTTTCTTATATAAATATATATTATAATATATTTTCTAAATCATTCTTTATATTATTAAAATAATATTTTATATTATTTTTATTTAATAATATTTTTTATAATTTAATATAAAATAAAAAATATAAAAATAAAAGATGAGAAAAAATTTTTATATGTAATTTAATAATTATATGAAATAAATAATACTTTCTAATATATTAAAAAATACTATATAACTGAAAAAATAAATAAATATAATAATAATTTTATGATTTTTTTTCTTAAATAAAAAAATTCTTCTAATAAATTTATTACTAGTTCTTAATGTGCGCGCAAATGGACGAGTAAAGTAAGTATTAACCATTTGAACTAACTGGAAGGTGCACATTTTAAGTGAATACTTATTTTAAGGTGCACATCCTGAGTTGACTGCAGCTCAGTGTCACGACCCGAGCAGCGTGGTGCTGGCGGGACGTTTCTTAGTAGCACGATTCAGGAATGGATTCGTGCTACGTAAAGGAGAGGGGTTGGTTGAAGCGTAGATGGTGCGCGGCGGAAGGTTCCAGGCGGTTCGTGAAGGAGAACGGATGGAATCCCTTCGGAGTTCGGACGTGCCGACCCGATTGAATGCGGGGAGCACGCCGCTAGTCGAGGACTTGACGTTGAAGAAGGGATTTGGCCATCGTTACACAACCGGTCGGGAACCTGGAGCCGTTCTCCGATGAGCCCGGTGGCAAGGGGCGAAACCAGTCTACGTGTGCTTCAACCTCAAAGGCTAAACTTAGCGGACCGTGGATAGAGAAGCTAAGTGCCGCAAGGGGTTGAGAGGCGCAGAAACCCGACCCAGTGACAAGTGGTACCAGGAGCCGAACCGGCCCGTATCCTGAAGACTCACCGAGCACTCTCGCGAGTAGCGTGATCCCAAGGTGGGAGCTCACAGAGGTGAGTCGACCGATAGTGTCTTGCACGCCTTGCGTCCATAGAGTTGGAGTATCCTAGAGTGTGATACGAGTTGGGCAAGGGAGTACGAAGGAGCGCGTCGGAGCGATCTTGAAAGCCTCCTATCCTTTGGACATTGGGCGAGTGGGCGAGCATCTTGGTAAAGGTGTTGCAACCTGCGGAGAAGCGATGTCCAAGCGTTGACATTAGGCGAGTGAGAGGGCGTTGAGGTAACGATGCCATCGCCCGCGGGGAAGCGATGCCGACAAGCGCAACGAGGACGTTGCGAGGATTGGGTGGAGGAAAATGTCACGACCCGAGCAGCGTGGTGCTGGCGGGACGTTTCTTAGTAGCACGATTCAGGAATGGATTCGTGCTACGTAAAGGAGAGGGGTTGGTTGAAGCGTAGATGGTGCGCGGCAAGAAGGTTCCAGGCGGTTCGTGGAGGAGAACGGATGGAACCCCTTCGGAGTTCGACGTGCCGACCCGGTTGAATGCGGTGAGCACGCCGCTAGTCGAGGACTTGACGTTGAAGAAGGGATTTGGCCATCCTTACACAAACCGGTCGGGAACCGGAGCCGTTCTCTGATGAGCCCAGTGGCAGGGCGAAACCAGTCTACGTGCGCTTCAACCCTCAAAGGCTAAACTTAGCGGACCGTGGATAGAGAAGCTAAGTGCCACAAGGGGTTGAGAGGCGCAGGAAACCTGACCCCGTGACAGCAGGGAAAACGCCACACCGTGCGGCGTTTGCATTTTTGGTTAACTTTTTGTTGTTTGTTTCAAAAATTAACCGTTAGATGTAATGTTCATGTAGTGCATGTCACTCCTGTAAAATTTTATAGCAATTTAACGGTTAAATTTTGCACAAATGTAACTACAAAAAATTTAAAAAATTTAAAATAAAAATACCGAAAAATTTATTTTTAAATTTTTTGTAATTACATTTGTGCAAAATCTAACCGTTAGATTGCTATAAAATTTTACAGGAGTGACATACACTACATGAACATTACATCTAACGGTTAATTTTTAAAACAACAACAAAAAATTAACCAGAAATGCAAACGCCGCACGGTGCGGCGTTTTACGTGCGCTGCAGCCAACTCGCGTCCCTTAAATAGAGGATGTGAATACTTATTTTATTTTAACAAAAATATAAAAATTACAAAGAACAAAGGTATCTATTATATCTAACACAGATTAATTAAAAATAAAACCATTTCATATAATAACAGTACTTTCCTTAGTAGCACGTGTCAGATCTTTTAAGTGAGAAAAACGCAAGCTTTTGACATTTTATTCTGAATTAATATCAATAAAAAAATCTCGAATTCTTTTTTGTTTCCCATCATTTCTTTTAAGAGGTGTTTCAAAAGATTTTTTTAAATTTTTATATACCAGTGCAAATACAATCAGCCTATATGTTTGGCAGTTGGCACATATAGGCAGTGGGTTCCGATCCCCACTATGTTTTTAGGAATCGATCAACAATTTCCCAAGAATCAATTCTTGTGTGAACGGAAATGTTCCACATTCAATGATCAACGATCATCAAAACCTTCTACTTTCAGTCATTAGAACACATTTTCCATATTAAAATGCCTCGTGACAATATACAAGCGAAAATGAGAGGCGAGTAGTAACCAAACAACCTACCAAGCAACACTGCTACCTTCAATTTTTAGTCAGCCGTTGGTTCACCTTTAGCAAAGAAACTTCTCGCTTCCTCCTCCGTAACTTCACTGCTCCAGAAACGAAAGATCAAGATGTTAGTATAGATGGAAAGAAACTGATCTATTGGCTAAATTAAAAATTTAAAAAATAATAAAATAAAACACCTGTCTATGGCTTCAGTCTTGGTGATCAACATAACCCCTTCGGCCAAAAGAAATTCGTTGAAACTATCAAGATGGTTTGTCCGGCAGTAATTACAGAGGCGACCCAGGAAGTCGTTAAACTGCTTTGGCTCCTAAAAAGCACACCCAATTAGCTGGGATGCCGTGTTCTGCGCGCTATGTTTTAGGTGGAATACTGGTTTATCATCAGAATTTCCAAACAAGATGGGAGGGGGCTCATAGTTGTCCGGATGATGTATGAGTATGATTCACAATGTGACAGTCACACAAATTCTGCCTACTGATAATCAACAATGCATTTCCTTTTTATCATTGGATAGGATAACACCATGATTTCCCTTTTATCATTTGATGGATTAACATCTCGTTTGAATGTGCACAATCAAGAAATCATGTGCCCAGAAAGGCAATGAATTGATAGAGGTGTCCGTGAGTGAGTATACGCATGCTTGTGTATATGTATGTGTGAGAGAGTACCCTTAATGATATAGAGATGTCCGTGAGTATATGCATGCTTGTGTGTGTGTGTGTGTGTGTGTGTGAGAGAGAGAGAGAGAGAGTACTTGCTCGAGGATGCAACCCTTTCGGAGAGAACGTAAACATTCAAGAGCTTTAACATAGTTATCACCTTCAAAAGAATCCTCCACCAGGTCAAAAACTCTGTTTTGCATACCCTTAATTGCTTTACTAATCCATTCAGGGCTATCTCTTCGATTCATCAGAGTTTCAAAATCTTGAATGGGAGTCAAACGGCCAATTTCCTCGACTTTAACCGTGGATTCATTTTCTTTAGAATTTACTGCTTGGAAACCACCAATAACTCCTCGCTCTCCCATCTGCCAATGAGATCCAGATGGTTCATCTCTCATTAACCGCTTGGTTGATTTCTTCAGCTGCAAGATAGTTCAAGTATATTAGCAATAGAAACAAAGCATACCAAAACCTTTGTTACCTCCCTCCATCCCCACCCAACTAAGTTCTTACCTTTGGATTCTCTTTCACTTCAAAACACCTACAAAATGCATCAATAACATGCTTGTTTTGAGAAAGAAGTTCGGGATCGGGTTCAGTTATCTTCTTGAGAGTTTCATCAAGAGGTGGCACAGCTGCATCTGGATGCTTTGACTTCAACTCAAGACAGTGATAGAAACGCTGAAAAAAAATAAGGTGAACTATCATTTCTATTTGAAAAACCAATATTATGCTTCAGTGAATTGTGAAATTTTCACTGGATTTCAGTAAATCTTTTAATTATTAAAACATAAGCAGAAATTTTACTCACTGAGAGGGGAGTCTTTTTTGAGATACAATACTTTGTCAAACTCAAATAATTAATAAGATAACATAATAATACACAACAAAAACATAAGACGTATGGATGAGAGATAGAGAGAAACTAAGATGATGACGAACTTAACACGTAACAGGGTTTTTTACATGATATAGAAACATATTTGAAGAATTACACCACAATGATAATCTGGCAACGTCAGTTTATGCAGTAGTCCTGTATTATGCTTCTCTATTTTAAACCTTATATATACTTTCACAAAACAAGAAAAAGGCCCTGAAAAATAATCAAGGAGATATGTTTATATGAATAAAATCAGGATTGTGAAAACAATTGTGAAATTCACGTTATATTTTCATGGTGGACAATAATACATACCTCCAGAACAGGATTTGGAGTTAAGTCAGGTTGGAGAGCCTCCGCTTTGTCAGGTGGTGTGAGGTTAAGCATCTTTACCAAGTTATCTGCGGCTTCTTGCTGTTCTTTGTTTGGTTGCCATGATGGATGAAATTTGCTGAATGATGGAAATTGAAACTCCCGGATGTCCTCAGCAAAAGGAAGTACATTGAAGAAAAAAGAATCAGGCTGCTCAGAAAAAAAAACCAATAAAAATTGACAACTAAAGGCCAGAACATTTTTTTTGAGAAAACACAGAAAATTACACACCATCCCTTCAAGGTATAAGATTTATCACATAACATACAAGATTGTCTCTGTCAGACACATTGGGGGTCAAGACCCCTACATTGACATTCCCTTGTCCTTGTCTCCATACACACCGTAGAATTGCTACAGTATTTGTTTCTTTCATTGCTCTTGCAATAGCTGAAACCGCAAGAATAGCCTTGGTATTGCCTGGTTCCGCGATAAAGATGTTAACATCTTTCATGTAGTAGTGCCTTAGGGACAAATGAAAGTAAAACAGAAGCAAATAAGTCAGACTTTAACTATTCTATTCTTTTTTGTTAATCAGTTGTTAATTACCCTTAATTGTAGGTAGTTAACAAAGGGATAATTGGACCCAATTAAAGTCAAGGCATTTACCGCATTATGTTTGATGCATTGGTGAAACCCAGAAGCTTCACACCCTTCTCTGTCTTGAACTTGGTGGCATCCAACTCAGCAGGCGAAATAGGAACCACTTGCGGTCCATAACAGAAACCTTTAATCCTCTGCTCTGGAGGTACAATTGTACTAGGATTTTGCACACTTTTATATTCAAAGTCTATTTTTACTTCATGTGTTGCAAACTTATCAGTTGGAGGTGCTTTATCAGAAAACTTTTTCAGGGTGGGAAACCTCTCCTCAGATGTTTTCTTGTATACCCATACCTATCAATTATTTACAATGTTTGCAGAAGAATAAACTCAAAGGATGGGAATAAATATCAACACCAATTGATGAACTTATCCAGTCACCAAAACACTTCAGTACGAAACTCATTTGTGTAAAAACTAGAAAGCTGAGATATCAAATAAAAATTAGATGAACAAATGGATATAATGAACAATGTGGCTTTTAACAATATGCTTCAGAAATTTCTCAACGAAACCAAATTATTCTTGCAGCTGCTGCCAGCTTTAGATATTGCAGATTTTCACTGTGACTGAAATTTATTCTAACTTACACTGCAAGTGAGTTGGATTTTCCAGATTTTGCAAAATACTCAAGCTTGACAGGATCTTTCACATAAATGAATCTGAAAGCCATAAAGTCTGAAATTTACCAGGAACACTTGGGAAATTCCAGTGAGCAATGATTTGTGCAATAACGTAATAATGGTAGGCCACAAATGAAAATTATTTTTTTGTCATGCTTTCTGCTTTAACAAAGAAGAATCACATTCTAAGAGTGCTTAGTTAGCTACAAAACTAAAATTATTTAAGTTATTTAAAATAAATAAATAAATAACTATCTCATCCAAAAGATGCACCAAATTATATCAACCATCACCCAAACCAAAAAAAACGAAAATTGTTTTGCTTTTGCCCAGAGGATGTGGGCACCAAGGATACAACAGACTCACATAGCTTGGCATGCAAACACAACATTTTTCTATAGCATATTATAAGTCTCACCTTAATCTTCATTTTTTCGCTTATTTCAAGATCACCACGGAATATTGTAACAGGGGCTATATTCCGAGTTTTAAGAGCTCCAAGTAATGCAGTTGGACTCTCCACATGCAGAGTCTTTGCGCGTGTTTTCTTTGAAAATTGATTCAATAAGAAGTCATTTTCATCCATAATTTTCTTATCACCCTCTCCGGTAAGTTTTCCCCTGGCCACTATACAATCAATTTTCATTCCATGTGCTGCCATTTGATCAGCAATGGTATTGACTTGGCCTTCTTTAGTTCCCTCATATGGATCTTTAATGGGACATTGTGCACTTGTAATAAGACAGAGACGCTTCTTTCCCTTATTTGTTTCCCCATATTTCTTTATCAGCATATCCATCCCAACAACAATAGCGTCAATAACTATGAACAGTCAAGGCATCAATATCCAAAGAGTGGCATGCAAATAAAGCAATTTGAAAGGCTGTCCTGAAAATACAATCAAAATCCATTCGAGCTACTTTCCACTCAAAATATATTCTGCAATCTGTACAATCTTATGTAAATACTTGAATACAAACACAAGCAATAATCTTGCACTGGACCTGATAGACGCTAGGCAAGGTGAGAAAAATTACCCTTATCTAGGAATGCTTAACTATAACAGTGAGTTAGAATTAACCTATTGTGTATAAATTTGGTTCAGAGAGCAACTCATTGGTTTGCTCCATAAGGGGCAAAAAGAAAACTGCAAACAAGAGTTCTCACAAAACCCAGACAACCATAATTTGTTCATACAAATCAGAAGGATGTCCATTCCCTTGAAAAAAACAAATCAGAAAACTACATTCCCTCCCCAAAAAAAAAAGATCATCAAAATCAAAATGATAAATGCGTGATTCTAAAATTTATCATTGGAAAGCAACATATAATTTGAGAACATACACTGACAGAAGTATAAATATAGGATACAATCACCAGCAACAGTTCCATGAGGCAGATGCTGTAGGGCTTCAACAAGGTCTCCATCAACAACTTTAATATTCCGCAGAACAACAACATTTTCATATCCACCCACTTCAATCATCAGATCATTATAAGTGTCTGAGAAGTCCAGGAGAAGAAAATTTTAGAATTATTAAAATAATAATAATAATAATAATAATAAGAGATCTAGAAATTGCATACAGCGACATGACACTGATAGAAAACTAGTAGTTACTAAAGTATTAACATTGATAGTTCTGTAAACAGGCTCTGTTTAATACAAAACTGTGGCATGGTGGTCAGACGATACCAAGACTATGTTCTTATGTTGTTTCTTTAACCCTCAATCTTTTATTCCTGCACAATTCAACTCAGAAGTTTCATGACGCCTACTTCCTATCAGGAAAATGTCACCAGAACCATATGTAATTAACTTGGAAGTCATTGCATATGACTTTAAATGAGTTCAGCACAGAGCAAGAAGGCACCTTTGGTTCCAAAGAGAACAATTCCAATTTCATCACTTCTGCTGTAAATCAGCTGCATGTATAGAAAAAAACATGGGTAGAGTAAAGATGTAAGTTTCAAAAAATGCACAATCAGAGCTATAAGAATTAGCTTGCCTTCTTTTGTACTAGAATTGAACAAATTTTTTCAATCTCAGGGAGAACTTTGTGCATTACTGGACCAACGTCAAGCAATAGAACCAGTGATTCCTGTTCCACAGGAAAAAAAATTGCATGTTTGAAGAAATGGTTTAGCTCTGCTATACAAGGAAATCTTAGTAACATGGCCTCAGTTGTTCCCTACTTTATTGTTTTTCCACTTGTACATGTAGAGGTATTAAAGGATACCAAAAAAAAAAAAAAAGCAAAACAATTCAGCATATATGTAGCCACTATACTTATCAAAAAAAAAATGTAGCCACTATCAAAAAGTCATTATGGTAGACATATAGATGCAGTGATGATTAAAGGTAAAAGAAGGGGACAAATCTGAAAGAGACTCTCACTAACAAAGAATTCATAATAATGTTGAATCACACAAACATTCACCAGATCAATATGGCTCAATCAATTTGAATTAATAAGGCTACATACCAATACCGGATTAACATCAGTTTATTCTTTTTTGTTTTCCTTTTATAAAATCTTGTTATGTTTTTGATTTGATAAATAAGGTATCCCACGTGCAATGGACTACTCCTCGAGAGGAGGAAAGAGCCCCGCCCTCTTAGATAATTCATCAAGAAATAGTGACGGTGGGAGTCGAACCAGGGCATAGTCAATTTTAGAGTCCTTTAGCCACAAGCCCCCTAACACTCGATCAACATTTTCTGGGCATCAGTTAGAAAAATGAAATGCCAAAAAACTTAGAAGTAGAAGAAGCCACACAGCACGCTAAAAGCCCAGGGAGATAGATAATTGGGATTGGATTATCGGCATTGTGGTCAGCATCAAATTGCCACAATACAATTAACATAATATAAACAAAAAAAATTATAAAAAAAAAACATTAAGGCAAGTAAAAAACGAGTGGTGATTATCAGCACAGGAAACAAATGGACTGAAGCAGTTCAAATTAGGAATATCATGACAACAAATAGTGAAGAACAGCGCTTAATTAGGCGAAGATTAGTACCGAGCACAGCACAAGTACGATATCTAGCTCTAATAAGTAACAATTTTTAAAAAAAAACAAATTGTTCAAAAAGGTTGGAAAATTTGTGGGCTTTGAGTGGATTGAGTAGAATGAAAAACAAAAGTGCGTAATTGATGAAAAGACTGAGATTTGGGTACCTTGTTTCGAGCCATGAGAGGGGAGTGAAGGACCGAAAGAGCGGGAGGGAAGCTTTCTGGAGACGTTGGAGAATGCTGAGGGTTCTCTACTTCTATTACTATGTACTCTTTCTATTACTACAAACGTAGACCTTTTTTTTTTCTTTTCTTTTTTATTCAATTTCAAATTTTGACACAATTTAAAGGTAGGGAAATACTCAACAAACAAAAGAGACTAAACATACTTATTATTTTAAATTATATATAAAATTATAAAATATTTTATTTTTAATAATGTTGAAAAGCTAATCTTAAAATATAAAAACAATATTCAAATAATGACATCCGTATTTATATTCTAATAATATTATTCGAACATTATTTATTCAAAAAATAAAATAAAATATTAATTTTATATTTAAATAATAATATTTGAATATTAAATTTATATTCAAATAATTCTGAGAAATATTTATGTTCAAATAATTTTATTTGAACATTTAATTTATTTTTATTATTTTTATAAATAATAACTTAATTATTTCACATTAGTTAGTGTATTAATAAATTTGATATATTTATTCCTCGTCTTAAATTTATTATATAATCATTTTAAAATTAAGTTAGTAGTTAGATATTAATAAATTAATAAATAAGTTTGTGAATATATACCCACATTTGCATAAAATATATTATCAATCAGATTATGGTGTATAAATAACATTAGAAATAATATATGCATGGCTGAGTCCACACTCTTAGAGCATCTCCTAAATTTTCTTTATTATCTTTAAATAGGAAGTTAAATATTAAAATATTAATTCAACACATTCTTTATCATCATCTCTTCATTTGAAGAATATTATAATTACTCTTCATTTGTAAATAGTGGTTATTTATTATTTATATTATATAATATTATTTTTTCATTCTTCGCACATTTTTTCTTTCATCAAATGTGTTAATAAAAGGAATAAAAAGTTAAAATAAACAAAAATATTTGTTATTTTAATAAGAATACAGAGAAAATAAAGAATAATATTAAAATTAAAGTTAAAATATTACCCACATGTTAAAAATTCTATATATGTAAATAAAAAATAAAAATAGTTTTAGAGACTTGTAGATACTATCTTATCAAACATATCAAACTATTCCTATGTATAAATATAATGGTAAAACATGAATTAACACAGAATAGTAAATTATATGATAATTTTAAAATTAATTTAATATTAATATTGCGTTTAAAATTAGTTTAATTCTTTTATGAAATTCATAATCAAATTTGAGTTTAGCTCAATAACAAATTTAAAATTAATTTTAGCCTCGAATCTAAAATTTATAAAATTACGATAATTAATTGAATAATATTTTAATTACAGTAACACTAATTAATTATCAATTTCTTAACTTTTCAGCTGGTATAGGGAGTCACTAACCCAATTTTAGTATTCTTAAATTTGAAAATATGACATTCCCAAAGATCACTTACGTTTTCCATAGAAAATATGATTGATCGAAGTGCAAATTTAATGTTGTTAGACACCTATGATACTAGCATTGAATTAACAATTTATGAGTCTTTGAGATTTGATGAATCATATTGCCTGGTTGTTTGATGAATCTATATTACCTGGATTGTTGTTTGAAGTCAATGCATATCCTCCTTCGGTCGTAACAATGTAATATTTCGATATGCTCTCATATCATGTATAAAAGATTTATTTTTTTCTCGTTTGCATTCTTTTATTCTCAATATTATAAAAGATATATACAGAGAATATATAGCACATAAAATTAAGTAATACTACTAAGAAATTATTTACAAATATTGAGCCAATATTTTTCGACCAAGATAAGAAAAGAAATCAAGTCTTCCAATCTCTCATAATATAACATGTGTAAAACAAATATTCACCATCAATATTATATAATTCATACTAAGAAATCCAAACTTACTACTATATTTTGTTTGTTCATTTTTTAGAAAAAAAAACTTGTCACATTAATCTCTATATATAATTTGAGTTGTTAATACATTAATTGTATGTGCATTATTTTGTTGACCCTTCATTTTATTTTTACATTTATCTCAAACTCATTTGATTACGCATTAAGACTATCTTGATATTAATTAGACCAAATATTTAATAAATATTAGATATAGATCACTCATTAACTTACTGAAAAATATAAACAATGTGAATTATATGAGATTGACTTGCCTTTATTTGGACATCCATGTCAAGTTTATTTTTTACATTTCTATTTTAAGGTATAAAAAATACATTATTTCATATATTTTATTTATTATTTCACGTTTTATTTTCATTCATATACATATTCTTTTAAATTTTTTTATTTTTTATTTTTTCATCTATTTCATTTATTACAACCAATCAAAATATACGAATATCAAAAAAATATATTAAAAATTATTTGAAAGATGAATAGTAATAAATGTAGAAATTTTCTCTCTAATTTTTATTTTTAAACTATATTTTGAATAACATATAGACTTTTTTTGTTAAAAGTCTAAAACCCATTCATAAATTATATGTAAAACATCATTATGAATAAATGGTTACTAAGAAATTATTTGCATCTTTCTAATATGGGATTATATGAAACAATATAAAAGGAATAAAGGCGAAACAAACATGTTTATAAAAGTTATGATATTATAATTTATATTAATTTTGAAATTTTGAAATAATAAAATTATCAAAATTTAGTTTTTAAAATAAAATTAAAAGAGAAAAATATGATGCATGCAAGTTAAAAATAAGACCCTAGAAGTCCAGAACTTTTCATATGTTAAAAATAATTATTTTTAAAATTTACTAGATAAGTACAAAGTTAATACAAAGTATAAAATTTTAACGGAGGAAGTGAGGCAGAGCACGTCCGTGGCAGTAATGTTTGCTGATGTGGCTTTTTAAAATATTAAATAATTAATTATATGATGATGCAACGTGACATATGAGTTTTTTTTTTTGAATTTTAATTAATTCATTGCTAACGTTGAAGAAGTAATAATTGAAGAAAGAAATACCCATGGAGAGATTACAATTCAAGACCTCATTTGTAACATGGCCTCGACACTGGGATGACAATTATCTTATGATTTATGTTCATTTATTAACACAAATAACATATACAAGTGTAATAAATCATTAGAGTAAAAAAAACATATAAAAGGGAAACTCACAACTAAAGGCTTGCTCAAGCCTTAATTGGAATATAATTCTCTTTTTATTAATTAAAACCCATCAATTAATATATAAACATACAAAATAAATATATAAATATAAAAAACCAGAGGGAGGGAGGGAAACCAGAGGGAGGGAGGGATTGAACTTGAATTATGTAATTTTTTTTCTAGATATTTGGAGGTTTAATCCCTCCGGGCTTTAAAAAAAATTCATATATTTACTTTGTAGGTATAAATATTAATCAATGGGCTTAATTAATAGAAGGAGAAGTATAGTCTAAAGATGCTTGAGCAAGTTTCTAGTCTTGGGTTCCAACTAATGCCTTTGATTTGTTTTTTCTTAAAAAAAAACTCCAAGCATTTATTGCACTTGTAATGTATGTATATGTACTTATGTTAATAAATAAACATAATTCATAAAATAATTATTAATCTAGTGGTGACGCCTTATTGTGTGTGGTGTCTTGAATTCTAATCTCTCCATTGACAATTTTTATGGCCTCATAGGATAAAAGGTCAATTACCAACATTTAAAAAAAAAAACAGAAACCTTCAAAAAACTAATATCAAAGTTCGATCGAAGCAAACTCTCCCCACTTTCAACGTGTCCAACAACATTGCTAGAGGGACCTAGGTTATTATTATTATTTTTTTACTTTGATTGCTAACGTGGGCAAAATTAAAGAGATACCCTACGACTACGAGGCAGCAAATCCAAACTCATCTAATGGACGGTAGACTTGATAATTTTGACGATAAAAGAGGTGAAGGCAAACAAATCGGAAAAAATAAAATGAAATTTCACATCGTCATTGGAAAAATGGAAATGAAAAACTAGTCATTTCCCATCCGCTTGTGGCTATTTTCATAATCGTTTTACTTGCAAAATTAAAAGATGGGACTTCAGAAAGGGAAAGAAATACCCTCCGGTTCAATACTTTTGCCAGCATCAAAAACAAAATAAAATTAATCAGTATTATCATTCGCGGAATGTAAACATAGATGTCCTAAATACAGCAATCTATGCTTGATACAGGTACCACAGTATCAAAATCGCCACTAATCTCATGCCGCTAATATTGGATCTTTGGAAAGTGAATAAAATATCAACAGAAGCAGCAAATGCAGCCATTGAAGGATATGCTTAATCCTCTCTGAGCTTCATGAATTCGCGGTGCAAACCAGCCGCGTTTAGAATGACTATTTCTAGACGATCTCCCTATAAACATCCAATACAATTTCAGAGTGAGGCACATATGGATATAAAGTTTGGTATGTGACAGGCATAAGGGTTGCAAGAATTTCACACATGATGATTCTTATTTGGAATTGGATGCATAACAATTCGGACTTCAGGTGTATGCTACTATTGTGCATGCTTAGTTGGGGCAAGCTAGTACGTATTCTAAATTTGGCTGTGGCAGATAGCCTTTCTCAATTTACAAATTTAAAATATAAAATTAGTCCTAATTTTTTTTTGGGTAAACTGGTATTCATATTTATGCTAATATTAGCATGGAATGCTTCCATCTCAAACATCCAGATCAGTCAGTTTCAGACACTACCTAATATTGAATAGGCTCAATCCCGAGAGGAAGGAGATACCTAAAGGTACATCATACTCTATTATGAGTAAACCAGAAAGGATGAGAAACTTACAGTGTATATATCCCTCTCGGTTGCAGATGCAAAAACATTTTTCACCAACTCAACTGCTTGCTCTTCTGCAAGGGGAGTTACAGCATCCTGGGTTGGCATAGCGATTACAATTAAGATGGAAACAAAAATAAAATAAAATTATTGAAATGAACTGAAGGTATCAAGCTATTAAACAATAATGAAAGTTAAAATTTGCACCTGAAGAGGTAACAGGAGAGGGCTGGGAGACTTCAGTTGGTTGTCCAGAAAAGGAGTGATCAGTGTGGAACCGGATCCTTGGGCACCATATCCAACCCTCTCATAAGACCCAACAGCATCATATGTGAAGACACACCCCTTTCCTGAAACAGATGATTACCAACATTATAAACAGACATAACAGAGGGCTTAAAAAAACTATACTTGAAAGTTTATGGCATGCAACCTACCTTCACAATCAAGGCCACCCAAAACATTGAAAGAATAATATGGGAAAAAACGTTTGTAGTAAAGAGTGTTTGAAAGAAGTTGAGCCATCGCTGGGCAGCTCATTTGCTTGTTGTGTTGATGCTGATATATCTGTATCGGGAAAGGATATCGCATCAACTCTAGAGCATCATATATCATGAACTGATTTAATAAAATCACGTGTTCTAAATGCGACAACAATCATAGCAAGGAAGAAACTCATTGTCACATAGAGTACATAATTCCACTTTGTTTCTAAGCTGAACATGCTACTATAGGGCAATGTGAATATACTGCCAAACAGCATGCTCCTGTCAGGCAATTACACTACCAGCCGTGCATGGCTGGTAGTGTATTGACAACAATAAAAAAATACACCATCAAATATGCACGGCTAGTGGTTCATTTTCCGGGAAGCAGCATGCTGCCATGCAATATATCTGTGATTCCCAGATATTAGCTTGACCGAATACCTTTCTACAAAAATCAGGAAAACGTCGATATCATAGCAGAAAGCATAAGATGAACTCTAGTCTATGAAGCACCGAAACAAACACTTATGCCATAGTATGAGGATGCGTTCATAAGAAGTTCCTATGATACATTAACTAAGACTAGAACGAATTGGATGCAGGTACAAGAATCACAATTCTATTCTAAGTTGCACTATGCACATGAGCTCTTTTCTCATCTGGGTCTTACATGAATTAAATGGAATTTAATTTAAAAATAATATTTCACAAAACTTATCTTCCTACCTTAGAGCTATCATTTAGTGATCAAATTGAAAACAGAAAATCTTGACATTTACATACAGAAAAAGCAGGCACATCTCCATATAATTTAGAGCTATCATCCCAGAATGGAAAAGAAAAAATGAATAGGGAGAGAAAACCCAGATGGCACACCAGGAATAAATCAATAACCAAGTTCCAGGATTGAAACTGATTATGAAACATCTAATTCACTAAACCAGAAACAGAGACATACCCAGATGAGAAAAAAGCTCAAACTCAAAAATCTAATCAAATACTTGATTATTAGAATTTTAGCTGCAAGGTCTTAGAAGCCTGGAGGGAGAAACTTGAATTGCACGCAGCTTTAAATTAATTTAACAAAATCGAAACATAGATTGCAGTGGTGGCTGGAGAAAGAAAATGAGATAGGGAGGTATCATCCTGCAAAATTTCCTTAGTACATAGAAACAAACGGTGGAGAACAAATTTTGGTACTGCCATCAATTTTATCAATTTCAAGAATCATAGAAACTTATGGCTTGACGTGAAGAACCTAGCTAAATGTGCAGTATTTTTTTAACTGTGTGAATTGGGAAACTCCGAATTACAATGGTCGCAGCAGATCTGTTAGATATGCCAAATTTGGTGAGACGGATCTGAAGATGGAACTGCATTGACAGAGGAGGGCAGCTACATATCGCTGTTGTGGTGGAGATGAGGAGAGGAAGTAGAGGAGGTGATGATGTTAGTAAGAAGTGATAGAAGTATGATAGGGTTTGAATTTGTAGTTTTACCATTTAATTGAACATGGCAATTAAATAATTTCAATGAGGGTAAAATTGTCCTAGAAAAATATGGGATTCCATCAATTCCATTCATTTGGATTCCTTCCAATATTGGGGGTTTTGGGAGGAAATGAATTTAAGGAATGAATTCTCCAATGATTCCTTTCCACCTGATTCCTAACCAAGCATCAGAATTTTCAAAATTGATGGAATTGTCAATTCATTCTTGCAAATTACCAACAACCAAACACTCCCTAATATGTCCACAAAGTAATTAATCACACAAGCAAAGTAATATGTAGCCTAAAATCATTTCCTCGATTTCTCAAAACCCAATTACCCAAAAAGTGGCCCAAATTTCAAGAGAAATATGAGCCAAACAGAAACCTCTGCTTGTTACAAGCACAATATTATAGCTTAATTTTTTTAGGCCTAGACCATCTTACAAGAAATAAATGTAATATCTTGAATAAAACTGCCATCTTAATATCTCGACTAATTCTAAATACAACTTTGAGTGTTATAATGTCATTTTGATTTTCACTATTCGATATAAATATCACACCACCGTCCATTTTCATGAACGTTCTGCTTTTTCTTTTCAAAATATCATTCTTCATGAGATGTCATAACACAGATCATACACAGTCATCACATTCTTTAAAAGTTTCCTTCGGTTTTTTCCCTGCGGTAATTGTGAAATCACAGTGGCATGGGAGGCAGGCTTATTAATAAACTTTTTCCTTTGATGCTTTCAGCTTGTGAGATGATAATCTCATAAAATAAGCTAACATGCAGTTATCAACTTTTATACTGTAAATGGAACAATCGGTGCTTTCAAGCAAGAAAAGGCTATATGACGAATAGTAATTATTGCATTATCATAAGTCTCACCAAGTGCCTAGCTGCCAAGTGCTTTTGTAAAGCTTTCACATCTGCTTGAAATCCTGATGAAGCCATTACACATTTTTCTGCTCTGTTAAGCAAACGATGAACAAACGATATATAACATAATTTGACAGAATATCATTTCAACTCATTAGCAAAGGCAAGAATCAAAGAACCATTGTATCATGTCCATAGTGCCTCACAGGTTATTATAGAGGCATACACCATCAAGGCAAACCAAAAAACAAAACAAAGAAGAAGAAAAAACCAATTATAGTTTTGAGATATCATCTTATTAAATTGGAATAATTGAACCACCTACTTGTGTGATTTTAATTGATATCATCCCAAATACATTTCCATGGGTGTAACTATAAAGTGCATATCACAGGTAACCCCATTAGTCATTACTCTTCCTTCAAATTGCAGTGATGTCACTAATCAAATAATTGGGAAACAACATTTAGACAGACGTAACTGTTAAAAAAGGATTTTATAATACGGCTATTTTTTTATAGGTAATAATAAACTTTATTAAAAATAAAGTACACAAGAAGTGCACTAGAAGAGAAGTAACAAAAAAATAAGAAACAACAAACGAGCAACACCCAGCTCAAAAGGAACACCCATCAATAACAT
Organism: Taxillus chinensis; assembly: GCA_023512835.1. Lineage (NCBI taxonomy): Eukaryota > Viridiplantae > Streptophyta > Magnoliopsida > Santalales > Loranthaceae > Taxillus > Taxillus chinensis. The sequence continues at coordinate 15,817,201 of CM042086.1, read as the reverse complement.
CCACAATACAAGAAAAATATGAACCCGAGGCAGAGAACTACCCAAAAAGAGAACACAAGACACAGGCCATAAGCTCTCCAATAATAAACTTTTTTTGATAGGTTTTATAATACGGCTATAAATAGAGCACTAAATGCAACTACATTTTTAAGAGTTTTTCGGACGTAGGTAATCTTATTAAATTGTTTCTTTCCAAGTCTACAAACCTCAAACATTGTAGGGAGACTTACTGCCAGAATAAAGCCGCAGGATGCAAAAAACAAAAAACATAAGCGGACACACACGACTCAAACAAAAATTCCATTGGATTAGACTGTTATAACCTAAAAGAAAAAGGCCTTATGATACAGATATAAAGACTAAATTTGGCTACATTTTGAGAGTTTTGCTTTGATTTTGTTCACTTTGTCATTATTTTTTTCAGCTTCTACTGCTCTAGCTTCACTATTTGCATGGGCCTCAAGTTTTTTGATCTTTTTCTACTTAAGTATTCATCCCTGTAATTTTTGCTATATGCTAATGATATTGCTTTGATCGATAAAATCAAATAAAGGGTTAACCAAAAATTAGAATTATGATGACGAACTTTGGAGGCTTATGGTTTTAGATTAAGCAAATCAAAGACTGAATATATAAAATGTAAGTTTCATAAATAGATAAATACCGAGGAAAATGTTATTAGACTCCATGACCAACAGATATTAGTTACAAAATGTTTTAAGTATTTATAGTCAATAATTACACAAAATGAAAAGCTTGATGGTGATATCATTCATAAGATTAAAATCGGATGACTTAAGTAAAGAAATGCAACGAGAGTTTTATGTGCTTGGAATATGTCACTGCGTTGAAAAAGAAAATTTTATGTGACGTTTGTTAAACCTTTTTTGTTATACGGAACAAAATATTAGGCTAACAAAAAATAATATATACAAAAGTTTAATGTCGCTAAGATGTGAATATTAAAATGAATGTGTGGTACGACTAAAATATATAAAATTCGAAATGAAGATATTCATCCTTTCGTTAAAGTAGCTTCAATTGCAAATAAAATAAAAGAAAATTGCTTACATTGATTTGACCATTTGGGTCCGTGATTACACCTGTTAGGAGGAAAGAAAAGATTGACATTTAAATATTCTATTAAAATTAAGGCTTGTTAGGTATGTTTTGGTTTAGTTGGCCTAATAAAAAATTCTTGAATATTTTCGTTGTTCATTCTGAGAGCTTCATATCTTTTATTGAAAACTTATAGCTTGGCCTGTTTCATTCTGCCATCATCTTCATAGGTTTTCTACAACTTGTCCCAAATCTCCTTGGCAAATTTGTGGTCCATCACTTTATAGAATATTTAGCATCTGTCAATGATGAAACAATGACGTTTGAGGCTCTTTCATTTAACTCAAACTGTCTCTTTTCTTTAAGAGACATCTCCCTTTCTGTTGAAGGAGTTAAGTATCCCTCCTGAACCGATTTCACTATGTCCAGGCCCATAGCCACGAGCATTCTGGCTCTCTACAAGTGATGCCAATTGTGGTCCCCGAGAACTGCTAGCAGCTATGCGGTGTGATATTGAGAGGAGGGGGCAATCATTATCCCCATGCAGCCGCTAGCATATTAAAGCATATATTGCAGGAAAAATCTCGAACATGACTGTTAATTAATTTTTGATTGACAGGCTGTTAATTAATAATCCATGAACTGTGAAGTTACATTTTTTTTGTTGGGTAAACACCGCACAAGTTTCGAAAGCTCTAAAATTCTAGTGCGCAGAAAAATTCATTACTAGTTAGCCAAAATTTGTACGCAAAGAAGTCGAAATTCTCAAGCTTTTAGGGAATATAATTCGGGTTCCATGCTCAAAACACGATCAGTGAAATCACAGTAGTAAAAGTCAGAATCAGGCACAGGACAGCGGACAACGTTTAGAACACGAGCACATATGAAACAGACAGAGACAGACATAAAATTAAGGTGGAAAAAGAACGCACAGGAGGTTGATTTTGGAGTAGTCGCGAGTGAGTATATTGTAACCGGTGGACAAGCGAGTATCGGCGGCGATTACGCAGTAATCGGACCCCGCGATTGCGACGCAAGATCTGCAGCAGCATCAATCAATTTTGGCAAATAAATAAAATCACATTCCTTAAACACAACACGGGGAAACAAAAACCTAACATGGGAGAATGATAAGGGGGGAAAGACGTTACCCGCCATTATTGTCGTAAGGAGACCAGTTAGCTTGTTGTTTACTCATCTTCTATCGAGACTCGCTCTCCAGATCCAACAAGGCTGAAACCAGCAAAAGTTGGGAGCTTGCTTTTATATATTTAATACGAGTGACTACCCCTTTTCTCAACAAATATTATTGGACAGGATATAGCATTCTATATATATGTATATATATATATATATATATATATATATATATATATATATATATATATATATATATATATATATATATATATATGTAGAGACTATCCATTTTGTGGTTCCTACAGACTAAGAAACGTCGTCTGTAATCTCAGGTTGAATTGATCCCCTTGGGGATGCTGAATCAAATTGGATCATCTTGGAAAGTTCTAATGAAAGTTTTAAGCTCTTTGACCTCTATCTTGAGCGTCCGAACTTCCCGATGTAATTCTGCAAGAGTTGGGGTTAACAGAACTTTCTATATTCTTAAATCTATTAAGAACTTCCTTGAAAGTATAGGTTCAATTACCTCATTCTTTCTACGATGATGTTTGATCTCGTTTCTAGATTCTTGAATCAAGATCAATATAATGTCGAATTTCTCTCTCTTTTTCCGAGGGTCTACTATCTTATCAATTAAATCTAAGATATAACTCGGGAAGAGAGAGAACGTTGATATGTAATCCATTCATGGTTTGGATTACATCCAAATATTTAAATTATCTCTACCTTTCGAACAACTACATTGTTTGGGGGAACAATGGTCATTGTCGGAAGAAGAAGAATCTTCTTCTAAAGAGATGTAGTCATTTTCATCTAAGGAACTCTCGAGCTAGATAACTCGAGTCCGTATCCTTAATTTAAGAAGCGTCGCAACTCTCGGCGTTCTTCTTCATTCGAATAACCTTCAAGTATACGACTTGTGTGTTCGTGCTTGGGCGCGGAATTTCCCAAGTATACTAGCACAAAAACAAAAAATAAAAGGAAAACAAATTAAAATAAAAACTACATATTTATTAATTTTTACATACCCGAAGGGTTACAAGGGACGTCTCCCTTAGATGACTATCATTACAACGGAGTCTCTTCCTTCCTATGGTGTAAGGTTAGGGAGGGAGAGTAAAATTCGTTCTATCCTCCTTCAAGTGAATGGAGGTCTTTTTAAAGAGAGGACGAGCCTTCATTGCTAAGCAAAGAGGTCCCACAATCCTCAAAAGTCTAAAGATGAACGGGAAAAGTAAATTATTACATCGCTTTTCCTAAAGCTACTTTAAATAAAGTAACTTTGACAATTTAGCACAAAATGACAAATTATACCTAATTATGGCTCATTTGTCAAAAGTGGCCATCAATTTTATCGTAGTGCTTGTTGACGCAGGATGACATGGGGCGGTCGCCTAGACGCCATTGCTTACGTTTAGGAGAGGGTAGATGGAAAATCTTTGCTATTGGACCGTCGGATTTTGAAGAAGACGGTTGGCCCACTTGGATTTTTGGACTACCTTCTTGGGCTTGGGTTGTTGGAGGATGAAATCCCTTTCAATGGAAAGTTGGGTTTCATCGACTTCTTCATTTGTAGAGGATTGAGCTTCAAGCTCATCATCTTCATTGGATCTTGGGCATCTTGATAGAGGTGAATGTTATCAAGATGGTTCCCCCCTTGGCGGCTCATGTTGTCGGTCGAACCCGCTAGTGATGGTACGATCGATTTTCAGATCATCTTGCATGAAACTCAAGCAATTGCCTTTTGAAGTCTTGAGCTTCTTCGGTCTTCCGGGATTGTACGAGATGTTGTACAATACTTAAAGGATTGGATGGATCGTTGCCCGAGCTGATTTGATGCAAAGGCCATGCGACGTACTCCTTCATGTTGTCGTTGGAGAGTGTCTAGGTCTCTGTCAATGATTGGGAGAAGGAAGACGGTTCCTTTGGAGTCTTTGTATTCTTCCGGTGAAAAGATTTCCACCACATAGTGAGAAATCTCCTGGATCCTTAATGCCAAAGGGAGAATCTTCAACTTCAAATTGCCATGCAAAAATCCATGGAAGACGATACTTAACCATGAAATGAAGCATGAGCATATGTTTTCGGTGATGTACCTGTCCTTCAAAGGGCGTACATACTTTACGAAAAAGGATCATTACTCCGAAATTTCTGAAAAGTAAAAACCTTTCTTGCAACTCGGAGGGTAAACATTCTCGACTAGTCCATGGGTTAACCACCAGGAAGGGAACCATGACGGTAACCTTTTGAGATTGAAGTGGGGTTGAACCTCAAAACCAAGAGTGTCGATTATTATCATTTGGACCGAAAGACATTCTTCCATGCCCTGCACATAGTCCCAATAATTATAAGAAATATCCGAATCCCTTCTTGATTCGTTGGGGTTGAAACCATAGTCCGAATATAACTTGATTTCGAAATAAATGCTTTTTATCCCTGAATATTTATCAATGGGGTAAATTTGGAAACCAATATCCATGAGAATTGCTTTTGCATATTCTCTGGTTTTTCGACTTTCAACTGGATAATTGCAATTCCTGTCAAAATATCGGGAAGCAATATACCAGGGATCATTTCGCCATTGAAGGTCATCTTCGTAATGAAGATAACATCTTCGTAATAGGGAGAGGAGTAAATTCCTCAAGGGTCACTTAAAAGTGCCTCTTTTGTTGATTTTTTGCAAAATGTCTGCCTTGGCAAGATACGCCTCTTTAGCCTTTTTTCTCATCCTTTGAAGGATCGGGAGGAGGATAAAAATCCTTTACTCGTTTGGCAGGAACAATTTCTTTGCCCTTGCCTTTATTGGAAGATGGAGGAGGAAGCCTGCCTTATTGGTGATGCTTCTTCCTTGATTACAATGCCTTTTTCTTTGATTCATATCGAATTTCGCAAAAATTCTCTCAGTTAGAAAATCCTGGAAGAGAATTATTTTCTCCTTTTATGTATTCGATGAAAAATCAAATACGATAAAATAGCTTGCCATCTTGCAAAGATTTGCTTTGAAACCAAATTAGCAATATCTTTGTCAAGGATATATTTAACACTCGACAATCAATTCGTAATATAAAATGTTGATTGAGCGATCTTCTTGAAATTTAAACACATTTCACAACAAAGCATTTCCTTTTTACCGTTGAATAATTCAACTCGCAGGCTTTTCCATAATCCATTTGGTGAATCAATAAGAACTTCTTGATTGGTGGTTGGATTCTTTTTGTTTTAAAATACCACCATACCAATGTCACTGCATCGGTTTCAACAATACAAAGCCAAGATGGGCTGATTAAAGCTAAACAAGGAATCTGCTTAACTTTTTAGTTTAATTTTTAAACTAACACCCGTATGGGCTTAATCCAAGGACTAGGGGTCTTCAAGTCTTTGATAAAAGCTTATCGTCTTGGCTAGATGTTGGTAAATCATTAATATAATTTAAACTACCAAGAAATCGTTGAAGTTGAGTTTTATCGGTTATGATGTCGGGAACTTATCACCAAAACTCAAACTTCTTTCAATAGGTAATATTTTTCCATTTTCAATGTTATGGCCTAAAAGCTGAACATTGAGTTGAAATAACTTCATTTTCTTAGCGAAGTAACTAAACCATGATGTAAGCGGTTTTAACAAAACAGCGAAGACGCTTAACATGTTGGTCTAGAGTGCTAAGAAAACAAGGATGTCATCAATAATAAAATGCATATAAGGAGTGAATATGTCATTCATAATTTTTTGAAACTCCGAAGGTGCATTTTTAAACCAAAAGGCATTACATTCCATTCATATTGACCAAATGGAACGTAAATGCGGTTTTATACCTGCCTTCTTCAAGAACCTGGATTTGCCGAAACCCGATTTTAAATCGAATTTATGAAGATAAGACTTCATTTAATCTTTTTAATAAATCACTTTTATTGGGAATTGGATACCTTATCCATCGCAAGGCTTTATTAAGAGGCTTGTAATTATTACTAACCTGGGTACTCCTCTTTCCAATTCAGCATTTTTATGACATAGAAAGCGGTGCGCTCCATGGAGAACGGCTTTCTCGATCACCTTCTTCAAGAAGATCATTGATTTCTTTTCTACAATAATCCACTAATTCTTTGTTACATCGGTCTTTGGAGCCTTAGTGGGTATCATTTTATCATTGAAATCTTTTTCATAGGGAAGATGAACTACATGTTTCTTTCTTTCCCAAAAAGCGAGGTAAATCACTACATATGGATGAGGTGATTTTATCTCAATATCCTTAACGATTTTTGGAATTCCAAGGATTGTAATCTATCCTGAATCTTAAGGATTTGATATTCTTGGTGAAGAGAGTTAAGATGTAACGTCTTCACCGAATCTTTTCCTGAAGGGTTTGAAGTAGAGAAACTTCGTGAGGTCTACGCCATTTGAACATGGAGAGTGTTCTTCAAATGGGCGAGATAATCCTTGAAGTAATGGTAAAAGGATACAACTTCCTAAGGAAAGGTGTTCCTAAAATCACAGGGTGACTAAGATCCTTTACGAGGATAAAGTCCGTTTTAATGCAAACATCGTTATTACAAATGAATGCTTTGGGTAGAAAATATTTGATATTCACCGCCTTGTTATTTGCAACGGTGATGCTCATAGCCTTCTTCTTATAGTAAAAGTTGGCAACAATCCTTCTTAAGACAATTCATATCAACGGAATCTAAGAGTGCTATTGTCTCATGTATCTCATCGTCGCTAACTACTAAAGAGTGAGACTATCCATTTTGTGGTTCCTACAGACTAAGAAACGCATCGTTCGTAATCTCGGGTTGAATTGATCCCGCTGGGGATGCATGAATCAAATTCGGATCATCTTGGAAAGTTCTAATGAAAGTTTTAAGCTCTTTGACCTCTATCTTGAGTTCCGAACTTCTGATGTAATTTGCAAGAGTCGGGGTTAAGGAGAACTTTCTATATTCTTAAATCTATTAAGAACTTCCTTGAAAGTATAAGGTTCAATTACCTCATTCTTTCTACGATGATGTTTGATCTCGGCTCTAGATTCTTGAATCAAGATCAATATAATGTCAATTTCTCTCTCTTTTCCTGAGGGTCTACTATCTTATCAATTAAATCTAAGATATAACTGCGGGAAGCGAGAGAACGTTGATATGTAATCCATTCATGGTTTGGATTACATCCAAATATTTAGAATTATCTCTACCTTTCAACAACTACATTGTTTGGGGGAACAATGGTCATTGTGAAGAAGAAGAATCTTCTTCTAAAGAGATGTAGTCATTTTCATCGAAGGAACTCTCGAGCTAGATAACCTCAGTCCGTATCCTAATTTGAAGAAGCGTCCGCAACTTCGGCGTTCTTCTTCATTCCGAATAACCTTCAAGGCCGTCTTTGCATAGCATTTGTTAGCAAGTGACCTTTTCTTCCGCACTTGTAGCATCGGGTGCACTCGGGCTTTTGATAATTCTTCCTCTTAGTACTCTTCTCCGAGTAGGAGAGGTTCTATAATTGTCGGGAGGAGGTTTAAATCTTTTCCTCTTGAATAATGTTTATGATTTTTATTGCGAGATTGAGAGGAATGGTGAGTGGTACCCCCCGAATTTTGTGCTCCGGATAAGCAAATTGGGCACAAAATTCCCCTAATCGCGTCGTCCGTCAACCCTCTGGGATTTGAGCCGGTGACGAAGTTTTAAATCATTGCAAAGAGAAAGGCCTTAGAATACATTCACGAAGATATCGCCGTAATTATACTGGTCAAGGGAGCCGACCATTATGGCGGTGACGAATCCTATCTCTAACTTTATTAGCAAATAACGGTGGAAGACCATTAATGAATTGTTCCTTCCATCGAATGTTGTTAAGATCAGGACCTTGAACAACACGAGTAAAGAATACATCTTTGTACCACCCGAAATGGCTCGAGTGGGACACCTAAGATCAAAGTAAAACATCCACCGTTTTCATGGACCATCCGATTACTACCTACAAATGGTGATGATGTCTGTACTAGTATAGACAGCATCTTGAACTTGCGTTGTATGACCATCTTCAATCTTACGTTGAAAGATCAAATATTTTTGATCGTGTGTGAGATAGTTATCCCACCAACCTTTTAAGCTTCCGGAAAACAGCCTATTAATTCAAGACAGCTCTATCATCGTTTCCACGAGCTTTGCAGACAGTGGCAAACATCGACATCGATGAATGGTTTGTCGAATAATTTGTTCGACGCACCATCAATATTCCAATCGTAGATCGCATGCCATCAAAGCCATCTGCGTTCTTTGTTCCGTTTCTTCATAGAGCAAACCATAGGAGTTGGACGTGGATAATATGTTCTAAGTCGGATTGTTTGTATGTTTATACATTTTGTTAGGAAAATATACTTTCCCCAACATGTGGATTTTCTTGGGTAGAATTAACTCTTTAAAAAGAGGAGTGTTCTTGGAAGTAGAAGGTTTATTGCATAACCCATAGTTCTCAGAGAGATATCCTCATGGGTTCATTCGATACCCCCCCCCCCCCCCCCCCCCAACCAAACGATTGTGGAAGATCTCGTAAACCAACCATTCCTAAAGAGGATCGAGGTTTAGAAATATTTCCTATCTTTAATTTATCAAGACGATCAATCAAATGATTAATCATCTCGTGTTGCCATTACCAAGCTTATAAGGTTCGGTTGTAATCTTCAAAGGTGGCTTGATATTGGCGGAATAACCTTTGGTTTTAACCAAGGTGAAGGAATAGAGGGGAAGGTGAGACCTATCAACTTTCTCTTTTCCTTTACTAATATTTTTACATCTTCATTTAGAGTAAAACTCTAGAATTGAGTCGATGTAAACTACGTTGATAAAATTGTTCCCCTCCTGACTGAATCCCCCCCCTAAAAACCGCCGAGTAGAACTGCTTCCTCAACATGTGTCTACCTACCCTGGAAATGTTTGATCATTGATTTGTACATTAGTTTCTCAGTGGTATGGGTTACGTGGTTTTGTTGAGATGACAAGTTGTAAGCATAGGGTTCTTCTCCGGGTCATAATGTTGGGTATACAATCGAAAACTAAAACCCTCTCGATTGTCCTTAATCCAAGTGAATACCCGGCATGATTTCCTTTCATATCAAAGAGAACATTCTTCTAAATATTTCACAAAGGTATCAAATTGAGGACTCTCATATTCCCGTTGTAATTTGTCCGTAATTCCTTAGTGATCACAATTCGGGTTTTGTATTTCTATGACGTTAATGGAAGGGAATTCCATTTCCGATGGAGAAGGTTCGAATTTTGTCTCCTAAGTTGTGGTTGTGGACCAACAGGGTTTTGGAGTTTGAATATACTCCGTGGTGAATACCAATATGGTCTTTCCATAACCCTTAAGTTTTGACGATGCATCATATGTTGAAGCATTGTCAACATCATCAACTATCTGGTTATCATGTGATGAACTAGATGGAGGTGATGTGATAATTGGTTGTCCTAGATGGGAAGTCGATTTTCGATCGGATCACTAAAACTAATCCTAGGCATCCGTCGGTTTCTTTCAAAAGAAAGGGAAACCGTTCCATCGGGTTTTTCTATAATTCTTTCTAATCATGAGACTCTAAATAGTGGGGGCCGCATGTTCTAGATTCCATTCGAAGGAAGTGAAACTTCATCCCATGATATGGTTCTAGGAATGGTTACATTAGCGTGTCTAAGGTTTGTTTCAAATATGACAGCTTGTCTTTTTCGAGGTAACAACTTAGACCTAGAGCTAAGTGTTCATGACTTTGAAGTGAATCTGTAGACAAGAGCAATATTCTCACTACCAGGTTTCATGTTATAATCGTGAGTGTGAACTTTAAGAGTTAACACATCTTGTAAAGCATCTGTAAGGGACACAAAAAGTTAGGTGAACATTGAAAATATACGGGTCCATTACATAAACTAGTTTCCAGGACTCCCAATAGAGAATCTTTATCGGAGATGCCTCGATCTTGAAGAGAGACAAGGATCCGGCATCCAAGCCTTCTCGGGTAAGTGGCTTTAATCCAATTTGGATCATCCCAATAGAAGATATTGGTAAGCCTTTTGATACTTAAGGATGGAGGAATCACAACTGAAAAGTGCTTGAAGAACGACTTCTTATTGGAAGTGTTCGCTCCATAGACTTAATCACATAACGTGATTTTAAATCAAACGTACCTATCTTGTAGATACTCGATGGTTTCACACTGGTAAAGACCAACCGTGATTGCTCGTTCAAGGCTATCATATTCCTCCTCGACCATGTTCTTCACCGATCTGGATCCTAGATAGATCGTTGATCAGCTCTGCGCACGCTCCATTCTCCTTCCGTAGTAGATGTCTACTACACACACCACGACCGATTACGGGAATAACGCCTCTGCCACTCTTGGGACTTACTCACGCGAACGAGCCCAACGTGATGGTAACACATCGAGAACTAAACGCCGCAAAAACTTAAACAAACAACCTTCGGGATCATACCAACAAAAACATAATTTAAGAGTAATATGATTACCCATCGAGATAATCACTTAAACGGCCTTTAAGGCTCGATACCAAATCTACACACGGTATACGACTTGTGTGTTCGTGCTTGGGCAGCGGAATTTCCCAAGTATACTAGCACAAAAACAAAAAATAAAAGGAAAACAAATTAAAATAAAAAACTACATATTTATTAATTTTTACATACCCGAAGGGTTACAAAGGGACGTCTCCCTTAGATGACTATCATTACAACGGAGTCTCTTCCTTCCTATGGTGTAAGGTTAGGGAGGGAGAGTAAAATCCGGCTCTATCCTCCTTCAAGTGAACGGAGGTCTTTTTAAAGAGAGGACGAGCCTTCATTGCTAAGCAAAGAGGTCCCACAATCCTCAAAAGTCTAAAGATGAACAGGAAAAGTAAATTATTACATCGCTTTTCCTAAAGCTACTTTAAATAAAGTAACTTTGACAATTTAGCACAAAATGACAAATTATACCTAATTATGGCTCATTTGTCAAAAGTGGCCATCAATTTTATCGTAGTGCTTGTTGACGCAGGATGACATGGGGCGGCCGCCTAGACGTCATTGCTTACGTTTAGGAGAGGGTAGCACTGGAAAATCTTTGCTATTCGGACCGTCGGATTTTGAAGAAGACGGTTGAGCCCACTTGGATTTTTGGACTACCTTCTTGGGCTTGGGTTGTTGGAGGATGAAATCCCTTTCAATGGAAAGTTGGGTTTCATCGACTTCTTCATTTGTAGAGGATTGAGCTTCAAGCTCATCATCTTCTGCTGGATCTTGGGCATCTTGATAGAGGTGAATATTATCAAGATGGTCTGAACCGTTGCTGACGCTCATGTTGTCGGTCGAACCCGCAAGTGATGGTACGATCGATTTCACAAGATCATCTTGCATGGAAACTCAAGCAATTGCCTTTTGAAGTCTTGAGCTTCTTCGATCTTCGGGATTGTACGAGATGTTGTACAATACTTAAAGGATTGGATGGATCGGTTGCTCGAGCAGATTTGATGCAAAGGCCATGCGACGTACTCCTTCATGTTGTCGTTGGAGAGTGTCTAGGTCTCTGTCAATGATTGGGAGAATTTGGGAAGACGGTTCCTTTGGAGTCTTTGTATTCTTCCGGTGAAAAGATTTCCACCACATAGTGAGAAATCTCAGGACGCTTAATGCCAAAGGGAGAATCTTCAACTTCAAATTGCCATGCAAAAATCCATGGAAGACGATACTTAACCATGAAATGAAGCATGAGCATATGTTTCGGTGATGTACTGTCCTTCAAAGGGCTGTACATACTTTCTGCGAAAAAGGATCATTACTCCGAAATTCTAGAAAAGTAAAAACCTTTCTTGCAACTCGGGGGTAAACATTCCTCGACTAGTCCATGGGTTAACCACCAGGAAGGGAACCATGACGGTAACCTTTTGAGATTGAATGTGGGGTTGAACCTCATAAACCAAGAGTGTCGATTATTATCATTCTGGACCAGAAAGACATTCTTCCATGCCCGCACATAGTCCCAATAATTATAAGAAATATCTGTACCCGAATAATTCTTGATTCGTTGGGGTTGAAACCATAGTCTGAATATAACTTGATTTCGAAATAAATGCTTTTTTATCCCCGAATATTTATCAATGGGGTAAATTTGATAACCAATATCCATGAGAATTGCTTTTGCATATTCTCCGGTTTTTCGACTTTCAATTGGATAATTGCAATTCCTGTCAAAATATCGGAAGCAATATACCAGGGATCATTTCGCCATTGAAGGTCATCTTTCGTAATGAAGATAACATCTTCGTAATAGGGAGAGGAGTAAATTCCTCAAAGGGGTCACTTAAAAGTGCCTCTTTTGTTGATTTTTGCAAAATGTCTTGCCTTGGCAAGATACGCCTCTTTAGCGCTTTTTTCTCATCCTTTGAAGGATCGGGAGGAGGATAAAATCCTTTACTCCGTTTGCGGGAACAATTTCTTCGCCCTTGCCTTTATTGGAAGATGGAGGAGGAAGCCTCGCCTTATTGGTGACGCTTCTTCCTTGATTACAATGCCTTTTCTGATTCATATCGATTCTGCAAAAATTCTCCCGTTAGAAAATCCGGAAGAGAATTATTTTCTCCTTTTATGTATTCGCCGAAAAATCAAATACGAGATAAAATAGCTTCCATCTGCAAAGATTTGCATTAAACCAAATTAGCAATATCTTTGTCAAGGATATATTTAACACTGACAATCAATTCGTAATTAGAATAAAATGTTGAACAGATCTTCTTGAAATTTAAACACATTTCACAACAGAAAGCATTTCCTTTTTTACCGTTGAATAATTCAACTCAAGAGTTTTCCATAATCCTCTGGTGAATCGAATAAGAACTTCTTGATTGGTGGTTGGATTCTTTTGTTTTAAAATACCACCATAGCCAATGTCATGGCATCGCTTTAACAATACAAAGCCAAGATTGGCGATTAAAGCTAAACAAGGAATCGCTTAACTTTTAGTTTAATTTTTCTAACACTTCATGGGCTTACCAAGGACTAGGGTCTTAAGTCTTTGATAAGAAGCTCTTGTCTTGGGCTAGATGTTGGTAGAAATCATTAATATAATTTAAACTACCAAGAAATCGTTGAAGTTGAGTTTTATCGGTTATGATGTCGGGGAACTTATCACCAAAACTCAAACTTCTTTCAATAGGTAATATTTTTCCATTTTCAATGTTATGGCCTAAAAAGCGAACATTGAGTTGAAATAACTTCATTTTCTTAGCGAAGTAACTAAACCATGATGTAAAGCGGTTTTAACAAAACATGAAGATGCTTAACATGTTGGTCTAGAGTGCTAAGAAAACAAGGATGTCATCAATATAAACAATAATAAAATGCATATAAGGAGTGAATATGTCATTCATAATTTTTTGAAACTCCGAAGGTGCATTTTTCAAACCAAAAGGCATTACATTCCATTCATATTGACCAAATGGAACCGTAAATGCGGCTTTTATACCGTCTTCTTCTTAAGAACCCGGATGTTGCCGTAAACCTGATTTTAAATCAATTTCTTGAAGATAACACTTCATTTAATCTTTTTAATAAATCACTTTTATTGGGAATTGGATACCTTATCCACTGCAAGGCTTTATTAAGAGGCTTGTAATTAATTACTAACCTGGGTACTCCTCTTTCCAATTCAACATTTTTATTGACATAAAGCGGTGCGGCTCCATGGAGAACGGCTTTCTCGATCAGCTTCTTCAAGAAGATCATTGATTTCTTTTCTACAATAATCCACTAATTCTTTTGTTCAATCCGTCTTTGGTCGAGCCTTAGTGGGTATCATTTTATCATTGAAATCTTTTTCATAGGAAGATGAACTACATGTTTCTTTCTTTCCCAAAAAGCGATAGGTAAATCACTACATATGGATGAGGTGATTTCTATCTCAATATCCTTAACGATTTTCTGGAATTCCAAGGATTGTAACCTATCCCGAATCTTAAGGATTTGATATTCTTGGTGAAGAGAGTTAAGATGTAACGTCTTCAACTGAATCTTTTCCGAAGGGTTTGAAGTAGAGAAACTTCGTGAGGTCTACGCCATTTGAACATGAGAGAGTGTTCTTCAAATTGGGCGGATAATCCTTCAGAAGTAATGGTAAAAGGATACAACTTCCTAAGGAAAGGTGTTCTAAAATCACGGGGTGACTAAGATCCTTTACGAGGATAAAGTCCGTTTTAATGCAAACATCGTTATTACAAATGAATGCTTTGGGTGAAAATATTTGATATTCACCGCCTTGTTATTTGCAACGATGATGCTCATACCTTCTTCTTATAGTAGAAGTTGGCAACAATCCTTCTCTAAGACAATTCATATCAGCACCGGAATCCAAGAGTGCTATTGTCTCATGTATCTCATCGTCGCTAACTACTAAAGTAGAGAGACTATCCATTTTGTGGTTCCTACAAGACTAGAAACGCATCGTTCGTAATCTCAAGGTTGAATTGATCCTTGGGGATGCATGAATCAAATTGGATCATCTTGGAAAGTTCTAATGAAAGTTTTAAGCTCTTTGACCTCTATCTTGAGTGTCCGAACTTCCTGATGTAATTCTGCAAGAGTGGGGTTCTAGCGAACTTTCATATTCTTAAATCTATTAAGAACTTCCTTGAAAGTATAAGGTTCAATTACCTCATTCTTTCTACGATGATGTTTGATCTCGGTTTCTCTAGATTCTTGAATCAAGATCAATATAATGTCGAATTTCTCTCTCTTTTTCTGAGGGTCTACTATCTTATCAATTAAATCTAAGATATAACTCGGGAAGCAGAGAACGTTGATATGTAATCCATTCATGGTTTGGATTACATCCAAATATTTAGAATTATCTCTACCTTTGAACAACTACATTGTTTGGGGGAACAATGGTCATTGTCAAGAAGAAGAATCTTCTTCAAAGAGATGTAGTCATTTTCATCGAAGGAACTCTCGAGCTAGATAACTCGAGTCTGTATCCTTAATTTGAAGAAGCGTCGTCAACTCCGGCGTTCTTCTTCATTCCGAATAACCTTCAAGGTCGTCTTTGCATAGCATTTGTTAGCAAAGTGACCTTTTCTTCCGCACTTGCAGCATCCGGGTGCGGACTCGGGCTTTTGATAATTCTTCCTCTTAGTACTCTTCTTCCGAGTAGAGAGGTTCTATAATTGTCGGGAGGAGGTTTAAATCTTTTCCTCTTCGAATAATGTTTATGATTTTTATTGCGAGATCGAGAGGAAGGTGAGTGGTACCCCCCGAATTTTGTGCTCCGGATAAGCAAATTGGGCACAAAATTCCCTAATTCGCGTCGTCCGATCAACCTCGGGATTCGAGTCGGTGACGAAGTTTTAAATCATTGCAAAGAGAAAGGCCTTCAGAATACATTCATCGAAGATATCGCCGTAATTATCTTGGTCAAGAGGAGCCGACCATTATGGCGGTGACGAATCCTATCTCTAACTTTATTAGCAAATAACGGTGGAAGACCATTAATGAATTGTTCCTTCCATCGAATGTTGTTAGCATCAGCACCCCGAACAACACGAGTAAAGAATACATCTTTGTACCACCGAAATGGCTCAGTGGGACACCTAAGATTCATAAGTAAAACATCACCGTTTTCATGGATCCAAGTGATTACTACCTACGAAATGGTGATGATGTCTTGTCTTAGGGTATAGACGACATCTTGAACTTGCGTTGTATGACCATCTTCAATCTTAACAGATTGAAAGATCAAATATTTTTGATCGTGTGTGAGATAGTTATCCCACCAACCTTTTAAGCTTCCAGAAAAGCCAGCAGCTATTAATTCAAACCGAGCTCCATCATCGTTTCCACGAGCTTTGAGGCAGTGGCAAACATCAAGATCGATGAATGGTTTGTCGAATAATTTGTTTCGACGCACCATCAATATTCCAATCGTAGATCGCTTGCCATCATAAGCCATCTGCGTTCTTTGTTCCGTTTCTTCATAGAGCAAATCCATAGGAGTTGGACGTGGATAATATGTTCTAAAGTCGGATTGTTTGTATGTTTATACATTTTGTTAGGAAAATATACTTTCCCAACATGTGGATTTTCTTGGGTAGAATTCAACTCTTTAAAAAGAGGAGTGTTCTTGGAAGTAGAAGGTTTATTGCTAACCCATAGTTCTCGAGAGAGATATCCTCTATGGGTTCATTCGATAGCGCATGGTCTTCGAGAGATATATTCTCGAAGGCTTCAAAGGGATCATCCACCGATTGTGGAAGATCTCGTAAACCAACCATTCCTAAAGAGGATCGAGGTTTAAAATATTTCCTATCTTTAATTTATCAAGACGATCAATCAAATGATTAATCATCTCCGTGTTGCCATTACCAAGCTTATAAGGTTCGGTTGTAATCTTCAAAGGTGGCTTGATATTGGTGGAATAACCTTTGGTTTTGAACCGAAGGTGAAGGAATAGAGGGAGAGGTGAAGACCTATCAACTTTCTCTTTTCCTTTACTAATATTTTTTACATCTTCATTTAGAGTAGAAACTCTAGAATTGAGTTGATGTAAACTAGCGTTGATAAAATTGTTCTCGCTTGATGATTAGATAATCACGTCGAGCGATCGGAGTAGAACTGTTTCCTCAACATGTGTCATACCTACCACTTTGGAAATGTTTTGATCATTGATTTGTACATTAGTTTTCGCAGTGGTATGGGTTACGTGGTTTTGTTGAGATGACAAGTTGTAAGCATAGGGTTCTTCTCCCGGTCATAATGTTGGGTATACCAGTCAGGAAAACTAATAACCCTCGATTGTCCTTAATCCAAGTGATATACCGCTTCGATTTCCTTTCTATATTCTAAAGAGAACATTCTTCTAAATATTTCACGAAAGGTATCAAATTGAGGACTCTCATATTCCTGTTGTAATTTGTCCGTAAATTCCTTAGTGATCACAATTCGGGTTTTCGTATTTCTATGACGTTAATGGAGGGAATTCCATTTCCGATGGAGAAGGTTCAATTTTGTCTCCTAAGTTGTGGTTGTGGACCAACGGGGTTTTTGGAGTTTGAATATACTCCGTGGTGAATACCAATATGGTCTTTCCATAGACCCTTAAGTTTTGACGATGCATCATATGTTGAAGCATTGTCAACATCATCAACTATCTGGTTATCATGTGATGAACTAGATGGAGGTGATGTGATAATTGGTTGTCCTAGATGGGAAGTCGATTTTCGATTGGATGCCTAAAACTAATCCTAGGCATCTGTCGGTTTCTTTCAAAAGAAAGGGAAACCGTTCCATCAGGTTTTTCTATAATTCTTTCTAGATCATGAGACTCTAATTTAGGGTCATCGCATGTTCTAGATTCCATTCCGAAGGAAGTGAAACTTCATCCCATGATATGGTTCTAGGAATGGTTACATTAGCGTGTCTAAGGTTTGTTTCAAATATGACAGTTTGTCTTTTCTCGGGGGTAACAACTTAGACCTAGGAGCTAATGTGTTCATGACTTTGAAGTGAATCCCGTAGACAAGAGCAATATTCTCACTACCAGGTTTCATGTTATAATCGTGAGTGTGAACTTTAAGAGTTAACACATCTTGTAAATTGGCATCTGTAAGGGACACGGCAAAGTTAGGTGAACATTGAAAATATACGGGTCCATTACATAAACTAGTTTCAGGACTCCCAATGAGAATCTTTATCTTTGGAGATGCCTCGATCTTAAGAGAGACGGATACGGCATCCAAGCCTTCTCGGGTAAGTGGCTTTAATCCAATTTGGATCATCCCAATATGAAGATATTGGTAAGCCTTTTGATATATATATATATCAAAAGTTCCATAAATTTTAAATTATTTTAAAACATTTATCTTTTTGTTGAATAACCAAATTAACCAAACAGGTCATTATCTTTTTTTTTTAGCATTCAAATTAACCAAACAGGGCATTATCTTTAATTCCAATGATAATTCATTTATTTTTTTCTTAATAATTATTATTTTTTCCATACCCTTATCCTATGTATCCGACAAATTTCAAATCCCTAATCGTATCAGCATGGTCGAGAGGAAGCCATGGGTTCTCCACTTGGGAGGAGGGGGGGCAATGCAGAGGGAGTGGCGGGGTTGTGGAGGTGGGTGATGGGGTTGTCGAGGTGAGTGGATGTGGGGGACAGGACTGGAGTAGGGGGGATGACGCAGAAGGGGACTGACATAGAGGGAGGGAGGAGGTTGGGGTACATATGAAATTGATATTATTTATTTCCTTTTTATTTATTTGTTATATTACTAAAATTTCATGCTGTCTCATTGATTTGAAAGTGAAGTCATTAAGTTTGAACTCTCACCAAACTTAATGATGCTGACCACTGTATAGAGAGACTAGACTAGAGTGGGCATCTCTGTTTGTGAAGTGTGAACGTTTTGAAAATGCATTCCCAGGGTCCAAATACTTTAACATGGTAATGTTTTGGCATGTAATGATGTGTTTTGTGGACTTCCTTGCGCGTCCTCTTTTCTTCACTTTCAAACCTTCAAGTTTGTCACGACACGTTTATATGCTGGTTTGCATTGCTTGTCAAAAGGCCATCATCATTTGGTTGAGGGATCCACCTCCAGGTGTATTCCATTTGGTTTTAGATAACATCATTCTTTTTCCCTAGTCCTGCTTGATAATAGATCCTTCTAGAAGACCGGTTTCTATTCAATGGTAACATAAATGGGTCAAACTACATCAATTAAAAGGGTTAAAAACTAACTGAATTGGTGATTTTGATATAATACAGAAATTCCTCAAACTCAAACCTTTTTTTTTGTTCACACAAAAAAAAAAAAGAGAGAGAAACTGGGCTTTTGATAAGCTGAGAAAAGCTACACAATGAGCCTACAAACAGTAGTATCCTCATCAGCCTGAGATTTCATAGACAGGAAAAAACCATCGCTGCAAATTAAAGGCTACTAATCCTAATATCTAGATGAACAATCCATAAAATTACAGACACTGCAAAGACCTTTAAGCAGCCCAACTACGGCTGATAACTTCCGGGCTCAATGTTACCGTGGGAGAGGCCGAAATGGAGCAGTGAAGGAACAGGGAACCATTTAACCAACAGGCAGAGATATGTTGATGTCTGTTCCGGGCTTCCTTGAGTCTTGCATAGGGTGCATCAACCCCCAGTTGTCACTGCGGTAGGATGGGGGGGCAAGGTTTGGCTTGAAAGAGTTATGACCATTGTTGCCTGGTCCACCAATGCCATCTTCATTCTCTGCGCTAGAAGTGTGCCCAGTGGCACGCTGCACTGACTCATTTCGAAGCTTCTTTATCTTCTGATCACTGGGACTGCTTGGGATAAAACTTCCGACCACAACCTGAGATGCTCAGCAACGAAAATTTATGTTTATCATTTGGTTCTAAATAAATAAACTTTGCACTAGAAGCTTTTTTTGCAACCAGCAGAGCATTCAAGCAGCGTGTCATCATTCATCTCATGTACCAACATCTACATTCAGTTTCCAGGGCATGTTCGTGATGTGTGCACAGTTTTGTGTGTGTGGATCTTGTCCTTGCACGGATTAAAGACTTTTTTTAATAACTTTTGTTTGTGATTCCTCCTTCTGAGGAGGGGGCATTGAGCATCATTTCAACAATTTGTGTGGGAAAAATGTCCCACAAACAAATTACAAACATATTACCATTAAATCATCTACCCTTAAAATATAGGAGTTAACAACTTCATGTATAGCAAAAGTAATACATAAAGGCAAGTGAACTAACAATATTTGTTCCACATGCTAAAAAAAATGATTTTTCTTTTTGACAAAATACCTGCACAGGACTAGCTGCAACCAATAATCCGGCAACACCTCCTCCTAGAACACGACCATCGGGGCTTGCCAAAGAGACACTCAGCCCACCTGCCCTACTTCTTGTTCCTCCACTCTCAGTGGGTGTGAAAGATCCAGTCAATGAAAGTATTTCAAAACGACCCTGTAAAAAAATAAAGTAGAAAACTTTTGTCAGAAATAACATTATAATCAGAGCGCAATGTAGATCCATACCTTAAATGTAAATATATGTGTTTGTGTGAGCATGTATTCCTAGTTGCAATAAAATTGTGGCTGAAACAAAAGTATACTTTAGTTGTTGTTAACTTCCAAGTTAGGCCATACAGCATAAGATTAGTCTGCAAGCGTAATCATTCAAATCACGAATTATTTAATTTTTACCCATTTGTAATTCTGAATCTACATGTATTTTTGATGAACTGAAAGGTCTCAATTATAGTTTTCATAAATTCAGCCAATACAATCCAAATTCCAAACCTTTATGTGCAGTGGGTTTTCGCCTTTCAAGACAAATGCAAAAATGTCTATGATGTGCAAACTTTAAAATTGGACATTTACATTCTGGACATGCTGGTCAAACATAGCAAGTATGGATTTAAAGCATACTGAATATTGTCCAAAAGCATCAGTCACCAAAAAAAAGAGGATAAAAGCCTGATAATTGAAGTGAGTTATTATTGTAGAAATTAGCAGATAAAGTCCAATTATCGAAAGAAAAGATTTTGTAATATTTAAGCGTTTTTTGTTGGGAAAAAATGAGATACATCGGGGAACATCCAAAAGCCACATTTGCAAAATTGAAGCCAACAAGCCTCTTTGAAGTCAGACTTGACAGAAAATTATTGCATGAAGAAAAGCTAATAGGAGTTAAATTTGCTAATGAAGTATATCAGACCTCATACGTGAGAGTACCCCCAGAAGAATCAGGTTGACGAAGTGTAACATTTTTAATTATTCCATTAGCAGACAGTATGCATATAGCTCGTGGTCCTTGTTGCGAAAATGATATAATCTTCATAGTGACATCCTTGAGACAGTGAAAGCAAGCCAAAGAATGAGTGCCTTAAAAATTCATGTCATAGAATTGAAAACGCAAAAAAATCACCGAAAGAAACTTTCAAGAATATCTAGGGAAAAGCCTTCAAGTGCATTTATTTTAGGATAGTTTGCCACACATAAAGGTACTTTTTAGATTCACCCGAATAAAAAATTAAAAAAAGCAACAAACCTTTCTTGTAGACCATTAATTTCCTTGCCTTAAAACCACAAGGGAGAAATTGAAATTTTACTAAGGACCTCTTATAATAAGGTTTGTAAGATTACAATGTCCAAGTGCAAAAAAGACACTCATAAAATGACAAGCATACACCAGTAACCTATCTAGAAACATGGAAATATATTTATCTTTCACCTGATAATTTTAAATGACATTTTTAAGTAAAAAGAGTTGGTCCCGACTTTATATTTCTGTTTTGCAATAAGCAGGCCATTTATACGATCCTTTTTTTCTTCCCACATATGAGAAAAATATCTATCGCCTAGAGAAATATCTTAGAAGCATCATATATGATGTAGATGATACCAACTTTCCTGGAGTTATCTATAAAAAGTTTGAGTTTATTTATCATATATCAATCAGTCTTACCACTGAAAACGTTTCAAGAAATTGGGCTCCAATCAAGGCCCGTGAGTCTCCTATTCATGGTTTTACCACTAAACAATTTTATTAGAGGCCCAAATGCAAAGGAAAACAATACATAGAAAAGAACATTTACAGACCCAATACAGCCTCAAATCAATACACAACTCTTACTAGTAAATTAGTATTCTTGGCTAAAAAATCTGCCACTCCAATATCATTAAAATGAATAATAATAGTTTAAAAAAAACATCCCTGGAAGAAGTCTATTTTCATAAAACAGGAATACATCAAAAAAAATTATTCTTACACTAGTTCAATCTAATTCCCAAACAAGTTTCTGTGCCCAGCCCCTAATGTATATATTCTTGATTCGAAGAATTAATAGAGCATTGCCTTTCCCTTCCTAAATTTTTTATTCTCATTATCCTTATACTCACATCTTGTTCCCAAGCTGAACAAGATCAGAATCACATTTTTGGTAGGATAGATCCTAGGGCGTGTGCTACTCCTACCAAAGCTTTAGATATGTATCATTATGAGCAAGGAATGTCTTGATTTATATGAAACATGCTACTGACGACATTATCACACGAGAGGACGAAACTTAGATTGAAGGAATATAATGTGCAGCACTATATAGCTCAACCCTCCTATTGTCCTTATTGTGTGACTAGATAATATCCATGCATACAAACCATGTGATCTAATACTATATCATCCTATGGTCAATAAATGTTTGGGTAAGTGTGAGGAAATATGGCTGCATCCTAAGCCAAAGATTAAATTAAAAACTTTGATATGGTCCTTAGTGGTAGACAAATAACATGTACAATATACAAAGCACAAGAAATTGAGATGTTGTCTACAGAAGCAACAGGCTCGTATGGTTAGTGCAAGGCTCAAGAAACAAGATTTTTTCCTTTTTATCAAATAACAATGAGTGAACATACTTCTCCAGCATTAACAAGGACAACATGGGGTGTAAAATTTGCACCGGCTGGAGATGCAACCAATTCACCTAAGGCATGAAAAGATAAATAACATTAGTATGCATCAATATTTTTCCAATAGTTACCAATTTCATACATACTCATAAATGCAAGGCCATCTAATATTTCAACTCATTTGTATCTCCATTTTAATAGTAACGTCATAAGGATGAAATATATGTAAAATTAATCTGGTTAAATAGTGAAAAGAAAAAAATTAAAAATCATTTACTCACGGGAACTAGTGCCATGCATTTTTTCAATTACTGATTTTTCTGTCACCCGTCAAAAAGATATACAGTTAAACTATGAAACTTTTTCCAATAAACTGCCACTTTATTGTTAGTACATTTTAAAGCTAAAATAAGCCAAATATTCAATGACAACCACTTTTTCAACAGGAAACATTTATCCTATTCAAGAAAACTCAAAGATGAGCGAGAAGCATCCTTCCTATTAACCATGACCACCCTTTGTTTAAGCAGAAGTGCAGAACATCAACCTTAATATTGAGTCAAGGCCCACCCTCCCAAGAAGTCATCGCATGAGATATTTTCAAGTATTTAGGAAGCAACCATGTAAATCAAATCACATGGGAAATGGAAATGGAAATTATAATTCAGAACTATAGCACCATAGTAGCCAGGCTGTCAGAAGCAAACAAATTTCTGACATATATTCCACTATTTTGGGTTTCGATAGAGAAATCAAATATGAGACACTGCAATGCTATAATAGCTTTTACCACTTCCAGTGGAACTTCAAGAAGCCAACAACTTGTTTTCTTCAAACATAACAGAGCCAAACACCAGGATACGGATGATAAACAATAAGTATGCCTCCATTTTATCCTCTCCCCTACACCAAGACAAACTGCAGACCATGAGGCATTAAAAGAAGCATAAAGCCAATTGGCATGCAATCTGAACTTCCCATGTATGCTCTCAGTTTAAACCCCCTCGCCCCATCAAAAAATGTTTCATTCCTTCTGTGTATTCAAGGCAAAAAAACCAGTACTTCTAGATCTAAAAACGGAACCAAAGAGCATGTCACAGGATAGGCCCCATCCAAAATCTAGTGAACATATTCGACATCCCAATCCAGAGCCCAAAATTGGATCCTCAACTCCAGACATACAAACACACAATCTAGTTTTGTTTAAAAACAATATCAGATTTAGGCACTTATAATCAACACAACGAGCTCAATACCCATCGAGCTTAATACCCATCTTGTAATAGCAACACATCATGCATAGAAAAATAACTGACAATCAAGCTATTATCTGAGTCATAACATTGGCTATGATATGATGGCGAATGCCTTCACTACCTAAATTCTCTCGCTCCACTTTCCTGGGCTGCTTCTGCTCCAACCCAACTCCCCGCCCTCGGCCGCCGCGTTTTCCGGGAGTCGAAAAATCGATGCCCGCCGGCGGAGCTGATGACGAAAGCGGCAGCGGCGAGAATGTCATGTTAACTGTACCATCCGGCCCGTACTTCCGGGGCCTCCCTCTCTTCTTTCTCCCCACCGTTCCTGCTGAAACCAAGCCCCCGGCCGGTAGACTTCCGGAGAGCTGATTGGGGTTTTTAGCTCGTGGGGCCATGTGATAGTCCGAAGGAGCTTCGGCTCCTATCACCGTCACCCCTGCACCTGAGTGCTCCCTCGCTTCCATTGCATCAAGACCAATAATTCAACTTGACCCTTGAGTTTTTTTGGTAGAAACAAGCACTCTTTGAGTCCGATCCACTTCCTTGCAACAACAAAATCTACGAATCAGAGGAAAACAGAAGAAGGATTCTTTCTAGTATAAAAATATGAAAATCAAATTTTGTAAAACAATGCCTTCCGAGAAAGAACTAACACGACATTCGGAAGTGTACCCATAACCCACTTCAACTCTAAGACACTAGTTTTCAAGCAAAACTATACATCTATATAGATGGATGGACGGACAGACACAAAGACACAGACAACCAGACAGCGCGCGGACACACGGACACACGGACACATCATGTTAGAACGAACTCCGGTCTAGTATTTTTGTAGTGATCAAACTTTGGAACGTAACACGACCCACATATTCATGAAAATCCATTAACCCAGAAAGGGTGTGTGAAACTGAAATGAAGAACAACAAAAAAAAAAACAAGACAGCCATGAAATAAGAGATCAATCTCTGCTTCTACAATTTAGATTTTCTGCAGGTGCAACTCAAAACCAGAATAAAAATATTACATTTGAAACCAAATGAAGCACTGTGTATTCGTAAACTCATATTTTTTTTTCTTTTTCTTCAAATTAATTTCAAAGATCAAGCACACTGAAACCAATTAAAACCAAATAACCAAGACCCCAGAAAAAAAAAATTAAAATAAAAACTTAAAAAATAAAAAAACAAAAACAAGTGAGAAAATACCAACTCCGAGACTAAAAAAGTTTATCCTATCGCCTCGATACCAAAAATATATCATGGGAAACTCTGGCGATAAACGGGGAAACAAAATAAATGAACAAATAAAATAAAATAAAATAAGAAAGTAACTACCCACAATCACTCACTCCGCCATATTAAACAAACCGCCTTTATTTCTGAGGAACTGAAAACAATGGTGGTTTCCACACCCGTCCCGGTTTTTCTGAAGCTGTCTTTACAGTTTGCACGGACTATTAGACTGGTAAAAGACAAAGCATGAATATAATATATAATATAATATATATATATGTTATATATATAATATATGCATTTAATGAATCTAGGATAAAGTCTATTAATTGTTTTTCAATTCGCGATGAATAGTTTTATTATTACTAAATACACTTTCTGCTTCCCAGCTCCAAAAACTACAATATGCCCCTGTAGTTTAAAAAAACGTGCAATAAAGTCCCCCGACACGATTAAATCGATCGAGCCGGACACGTCATAAAGAACAAATGTGTTTTTTTAGTTTGTTTTTTCATTTTGTCGGTTGGAAATTTTCTGACTCATTAAATGCATTTTATTTTATTTTTTATCTAAGCAGACAGACTTCTCTGTTAAATTTTTTTACTGTAGTTATGAACTTTGGTATGATTGATTTATTCAGGCTTTACTTCAATATGCCCAGACTTGAGACTTCTCTGTTTAG
Organism: Taxillus chinensis; assembly: GCA_023512835.1. Classification (NCBI taxonomy): domain Eukaryota; kingdom Viridiplantae; phylum Streptophyta; class Magnoliopsida; order Santalales; family Loranthaceae; genus Taxillus; species Taxillus chinensis. Next base: position 15,791,391 of record CM042086.1, on the reverse strand, counting down.
AACACTGATTGCATGAGAGATGCTTTACGAGTTGCTGAGGTTGCTCGGCTAAAGGACAAAGTGTATAATAGGTGCATACTTCATCGTCAGTAGTTATGGGAGTACAAATTAAGATGCAAAGCCTACTGATACAAATCCATACAATAGTTAGGGAGGTGCTGAGACTATTGGTGGAGGCATAAATCCTACTGAGGTCCATAGAGTAGTTATGAAGGTACTGAGGTTACTGAAACAACAAAACCTAGTTGGGGAGGTGTTAGAACCTGATTTGATAATATTATTTTTTTAAAACAATAAATTTAATAAATTAAAAAATATTTATAAATAATATAAATTCGTCTTATGTCATAATTTTTAAAACTAGTTGTCTAGGCCCGTAATAAGTAATAACTGTGTTTTCTTTAGGCCATTAATGCTACTATGGAACTGACTTTCGTTTTCAAAAAGCGTATAAAATACTTTTATATCATATTTTAAAAGCTTTCAAATATCCCTCTCTCTCTCTATATATATATATTATAATCATATAATTGATTATTATGTTCCTATTTTCTTTCAAGAAAATGATTTTTCTAAAAACGAATTATGAATTATATTTACTAAGTGACAAAAAAGCGTAAAATTAGGAGTTAAAAAAACATTAATTTAGGACACATCAAAATGGATATATATATATATATATATATATAATTGTGGGACAGAATGAGTATAATGCAACAAAACTTCAGTTAGAAACATATAATCTCAGGATTAACCTGCATCCGTCCAAATTACATTCTTGATCAACAAAATGGAAATGCTAATGCAAACTAAACATAAAACAACAAATAAAAAATACAAGCAATTCAAATGGCCCAGAAAATTGCAAAACCCTGCAAAAATGAGATAGAGGTCATTCCAATCTTCCATGTTCAACAATCTGGGGTGTTCTACTTGTTTCTCTGGTGTATCTTTCCTAGGAACGATTTCAACACAGCTTGCACAGCTTTGCTTGGATGAGCCTCAATGGATGCCGTCAGTTTCTCATAGCACCTACTCTCATACTCGGCGAACACACCCTGCCAAATTTACAAGCATCACAAAAAATTATCCATAATTTACACTGCTTTTCTTCCAAAACAAAACAAAAACAAAACAGAAGCTCTGGTGAAGTTGATGCTCAAACCTGCATATTAATATCATTATAAAGAGCCTTTACTTTAGCAACGCTAGCTGGATCTGGGTTCCCATACTGCTCCTGAGAAAAAGTTGGGGGCGGGTGTTGTCATATCCATTCTTTCACAATAAGGAATCACAGAAATTTATGGAAGTTGTTTATGTGTCACCCTTACATGTAACATTTTCCTTTGCTCATCATTGCAAATTTCTAACGCTTTCACTACTAGCCATGAGCACTTAAAATCTTCTATATCTGTTCCAATCTGAGCTCACACAAAACCATATGGTCAGAGAGCATCTACCAATCATGCCGTGAGCACTTACACCATATGATCGTATTCAAAATTGCAGCCATGAACCTCACCTTGCCAATTGTCTTAGGATCACCATAGCAGTCCAAATAGTCATCCTGCGGATATGAATACATAAAAGATCTTTCAACATTAATCTAACAATTTGAACATGTGTTGTACACAACACCAAACTCTGACAATTTGAACAAAGGCCACACAACCTCCAGTGAGATGAATATAGTGTTTGGAAATTATAGGGTCTGCATTTGGAAACCATAGAATTACCTGTACTTGAAAATAGGTGCCCATTTCGATGAGAATATTTTTAACATCGCTATGGTTCTCCAACTTTTCGCCCGACATGAGCAGTGCACAAGCAACCTGCACCCAAACAAAGTCAACATCAGGATCCAGGGACTTGTCCTTACAAAAATCAAAAGTTAGAAGTCAAATATTGAGTGTATAACAGGACATCTCAACTGAAAGCTCCCTCCAGTACCAAATCTAGGGAGCTCAATGTCTAGGTGAGCTCAATTTTGGGATTTTGGGCAAAGTTCTCAATCAGAAAGTTCAATTCTAAATAGAAGACGTTGTCAGTATGGAAATTAGGAGATCATTTACAGCATCAAATCATGGATATAAATAGCTCCAAAAAAGCCTAATAATAGCTTCAAAATTAATGGGTAAAACATATCGTTCAGAAAATGAGCAGTGATCAATAAGACTTCGAGAAAGGTTTCAGCTTACTGGAAGATAAAATGAGTAGTAGGCGGTTTTATACTGAACATTGCGGCAATAACTGCATGAAGACCAGATATTTCATAATTGTAAACACCATTAGATCATCAAAAAATGAAGTATCATAGCAGTGCATAAAAGAAAAGTTAAAATTTAACTACGCTTGGCGTACAGTGTAGTTGCTCCTGAGAGTTCTAACTAATGTTGTAGCTAAAGGCTATGATGGTATTCAACTTGATGCTACTTAACTAATCTGAGAAAAACTGTACAGAATCCAATCAATTGAAGCCCATTTTCGGATTAGCCAACATTGTCAACCAACTACATTTAGGGGGTCTGACATTCTATGTCACGTAAAATGGAAGGTTTTCCAGTAATTATGATAATTTCATTTTGGGATAAGCTCTATGCTCTATATCAAAGGGACTTTGCGCAATCACGCGTTCAAATAACCATATAGAAATTATGATCATATGGAAAATCTATCAACTTTCCAGAAATCTGTTCATGAATGCAGATTATTAGGAAGAAAAATAAAAAATTATGTTCTCCAGATTAATGGAGTAGACCCTTGCAAAACATTTTGTAATTCAATCCTTCACCCAAACACTCGTACCGCCGTACACCATAGAACCAGTTGAAGAAAGCAATTTTGACCAGCACATAATAAGGAGATAAAAAAATGAAGGCTATGCAGCTCATAGTATCTTCGCTCACAGTGATAATGAATACTTAGAGAGATCCTTTTCCCCCTCTAATGTAGTAATCAAATCTATCATTTGTCCTGAAGCTGTCTGGAACTCAACCTATCAAAATATCAGACAAACAACCATTTAACGTGCATTCATTACTAAACAGAAACCTATTAGAGATGAGATTTTGAAAATGGACCAACCTCATTAAACAACTCCATCAGATCAATATAGTAAGGCTTTTCCCTGAAGTGATTTTTGATGATCTTTGGGATATGGTTGCGAAGTATAATCGCATCGTTCACAGCTATCAAACCAATCTATATGACGATAATAACAACACTAACTAAATAAAAGGCAATACAAAAATACTGGTAAGATGGTCACAGCAGAAGCTAGGGTGACCTTGGGTAGTCTGAACCAACAGGGTTGACCACGCCGCGTGTGAGAACCGTCCATAATGTCATCGTGAACAAGAAAAAACGCCTGAAACTGCAAATACATGGTTGTTTCTGTATAAGCTTCATGTTCATATTGACATATGCATAGATCATTATGGGACAGGGCAGCTAAGTAGAAGGCAATTAGCACTCCAAGTAGTAAAGTCACTCCATTACCAATTACGAATCTGAAAATAAAATAACACAATATTTTCATTTTATTTTACTTTTATATATCAGTGGCGGCACAATCACGAATGAAAACAAGTTCAACTATATATCACGGATGAAAACAAGTTGAACATATAGTTTTTTTTTCAATTATTTAATCACGCTTTGTGCTATGTATTAATAATATATAGGAAAGGTATTGTATACCCATTCGACACACCACCCAAGCGCACATGCAAGAAAGATTTCTTGTTCGGATAGGTCCTTTCCATCCTTTAGATGTTTGTAGCTGTCAACAACAGAGAGCCCCCGATTCAGCTTCCCTGCATGCATTGATCATAAAGGAATAAATAAACTACGCCCCCAAATCATTGAATTTTAATCCTAACCCAACTCGCTTTCCTCATAAACAAACCAAGTCGATTCTAACCTCCAGGAACGTTGTAGTCCAACATCTGTAAACAGAAGAAGACACAGCAACGATCAGGAAACCTTTGAAAGCATACGGAAAGAGAGAAAATAAAAATAAAAATAAAGGAAAATGAAGCTATGTTCAAATCAATGGCTGCCCAATAAATAAGAAGGCGAATAGATTAGATGGCAGAGAAATGTGATCGCCAAACAAAGCCTCGAAACAGAGGAACTATGAATATGGGAAAAGGAAATGCTCGAGAGAGAGAGAGAGAGAGAGAGAGAGAGAGAGAGAGAGAGAGAGAGAGAGAGAGAGAGAGAAGAGGGTACCCGGTCGACCCATTGACGAGAATCGTGGGTGAATTCAAAAGCGTGATCTTGGAGGAGCTCTGCCTTGAGCACAGAGTAAACCTCCAAAAACGTCTCCCTTAGATCGGTTGTGGTTCCGTTCATGGCAGCCATAAAAAATCCCCACCACACAGACGCAGAAGAAGGCTTGAAAATGGACAGGCAAGCAGTGAAACACTTGGGAGGTAGACTCAGACGCAGGAAAGAGACGACAAAGTTAAGGATGTGTGTTGGGTGGTGGAGGCAGAGATCTTCGAACACGCATGCATTTAACGCGGAGGAGGAGGAGGGGCTGCTAGCCTGCTAGCAATGACCGTTCTGACAACCTGCCCAAATCGCTGTTGTCCCATTTTCCCGAATATACCATCAGTACTTACTTGTCTCTGATTGCGCGCTGTCTCTCCTTGACTTGAAGTTGAATGCAGACCAACGAGTCAACAAGCGGAACGCCTCTGAAACCATTTCCCATCGCGCCGATTACATTTTTTTTTTTTATTGTGGCATCACTGTTACGGCGGCGCCATAGCCAATTTATTTAAATTTTAAAGTATTTATGAGGGAAATATATATTTAAATTTTAAATTTAAGGTATCTTATTTTATAAAATATAGTCATTTTTTAAAAAGCAAGTGTAATTTTCAAGTCACGCCGAAAAAAAAATTATTTATATATTAAAGTATTGGGCTCACCGCTTTAATTTGACCCGCACAGTAGAAGAGAAGGACTTAGGGGAAACACATGCCCAGAAGAAGTGCACCCGTTCGCAAAAGATGGAAAAGTCTGAGGGCTTATAAAAGTGTTTGGACATACGATGATATGTAATATATTCAACAAAAGCGCGCGGGTCAGCAGAATAAAAAGGGAACCTTTGTTGACGCACGAGAAGCTGTTGCTGACGCGGGTCGGCCCTGCACTTTTGCATTTTAAGGTTCAAATGTTGAAGAATAAAAATATTGAGAATAAGAATAAGAATATGTTAACCGTTAGAATGATACATGAATACCTGTATTAATTTTAATTCGTCTTTAATTCAGTTGGCACATAATTTTTTTATTTTTTTTATGTTTTTCCCTTAACGTGATCAATATAAACATTAAAATTTATAAAGCCAAGAAAATTTAAAATCTAATCACACACAAGCCTCTCAATTCTATTTATATAAATATGACTAAGTGTTTGTGTCAAAATAATATAACAGAATTATTTGTACTCGGTGTCATCGCCAAATTTTGTCTAGGCTCATTGCTAGCTAATAATTTGATGGGATTGAATATGGCCATTGAGTCCATTTAAGATCCATAACCCTGCATGTGTAATTTGCTACACATTAATTCATAATAAGTATATGTGCCTTACGCCTTGAACTTTAAGTTTTGATTTAATCATTAATCAAATAGCACACTACATTCAATATTAACACGTGTGACTGAGGAGTAACAAAAGTAAACGTTGAAACTTTGGGAGTCAACAAATTGGAGTAGTAAGGAAAAATCAGCTGATTCGAAAAAAAAAGGTAAGAATGTAAATGAATTCACTGAATATTTTTAAAATTATATATACGCATCTAAATATTAATTACATATAATTATAACATTTCTTAAAATACATATTTAAATTTAAAATTTAGCAAATTATAAATTTTATTCTAATAAAATAAAAAACATAATTTATTAGAATTTTTAATTAAAACGTTAGTCACAATATATATATATATATATATATATATATATATATATATATATGTAATTTAAAAAAAAAAAAACATTCAGTGAAAATGCTCTAACACGGTTAGAAACTTGAGAGGTGCGGACGCGGCTGTGAGGGGGCGGTGATGACAATGGCAGAGCTCAGCCGGTGGACACCGGCATGCATACAGCATACGGAGGGGCAGCTGGGAGGGACCAGATTGGGGTTGGGGCACGACTGTGGCTAAGCTGTGAGGCCAGATCACGTGCGTGCGGCAGCGAGTGACGGCGCTAGATATGAAGCTGACAACACGCGATGCTAAGCTGGCTCACACAGCGCTGGGCGTGGGCAGACACACACGACAGCGAGGTTGCGTGCTAGCTGTAGCGACCGTGCAACAGTTTGTGTGGTGGCTTGCGAAGCTAGGTTACTACTGTAGCAGGCTCACCGAGAGATCAGAAGATGAAGCGACGTTTTCCTTCGCCCCTCTCCAGCACTTATTTATTTATTTATATTATTTGCTTCTTAATTTTCTCTCTTAATTAATTACCAGCACAATTACTAATGGGGGGGGAAGGAGTGGGGGATTTTTTTTTTTTCAAAAAAAATGTTGAATTATTATAAGGTCTGCCTTCGAGCATACATCCAAGTGTTAAGTTTCAAATATCAATCATGTTCCCTTTTTATCTAGAAAATATGACTACAATTTCATTTTAAAAATACGGTAGATATGGGTTGATGTTATGATTATCTTCCTATCACATTTCGCGCCAATTTAAAATTTAATTTGCATCATTTTTAGTAAAAATGAGTATACAAAATAGATTTTAGGAATAATGACAAAAAATTTATATTTAAATTTAGAGGATTATTATTTATTCTCTAATTAATTTTAAATATTTTTTATATGTGTGTATTTTTATTTGATTGTAATAAATAAGAAAAGAAAATAATTATAAATCTAAATATATATATAATTTAATATAATAGAAATAGAAATAAAAAATAAGATAAGTTATAAACAAAATATATTAAATAATATATGAAGAATATAAACTTGAAGCATAAAAATATAATTATTTTTAAAAACAGTGAATAAATAAATTTAAAAATTTTTATAAATAACAAATCATCTGATCACATACTTTTTAAAAACAATAGTATTTTAATAAAATAATTATATAAGCCTCTTTTTATATTGTTTTCGGATAAAGGAAAATATGATGAGTAATTACACAATATCGTCGATAATGTCTTAAAAGAAAAAAAATCAGAGATTCTAATGACAAATGAAACGTTTTGCTCAGTTTTGGACTACTGTTGAAGATGTTTAATTTTTGATCACGAGAAAGTACTAAACTATTGCTCCTATCGCTTTCCCAAGATTTTCGGTGGTAATGAATTAAAATTTCTGACCGGTTGCGCCTGGTACTTAACTCCCGGATATAACAAATTATTGGAACCCAAACCAAAAATCTATGATACATATTAACAGATAACGAATTTGACGTTAAGAAAGCGAACATGTCCCCATAGATTTTCTGCATTTATTCCACACTAAATAAAATTGCCTCTCAGTACTCCCTCTCCCTCTTCTTCAATCAATTCCCTGCAGACCTCTCTCTCTGCCACTCCATAACATAAAATAATATATATATATATATATTACATTATGATTATATGATCTACACCCTGCAACAACTGTACGTCCGACGTGTCATATCATCAAGTATATATGCAAAAAGGTTGGTGCATGCAACAAGGCGATATTAATTATTTGTGTCATCACAGCTTTGATTTTTTTTTTTTTAAATTCTAAGTAGGTCAATGATGACTTCTTTTTTCCTGGGTAATTTCTTACATTGTATTAATTATTAATCAACAATTCAATATATAGTGCAGAGTGACAGGGTTTCTTTTTTTCCATTTTTCGTTTCAAAAGAGGTCACATATTAGTATAATTATACTGGGGTGTATGTGCGTAGAGTGACATTTTTGTTTGAAAAAGTCTTCTTACAAGCGCACTGCATAAGTCTCTACAAGCACTCTGATGTGGCGGATGTGGTACGAGTTCTCATCACGAGTTACTAGTACTTACCACTATTCTTCTTTTAACGGCCGGTAAAATTACAAATATATTAGAGCATGAAACACAAAGGCCAACTGTGCCACAAGCTAGTCAGTTCATGATAGTTAAATTTGGTTAAATTATAAGATCCCATAATTAATCAATTAACAATACATCATGCATTAACTAATTAATTAACGTGCCCTCAACCACAAGCAAGCACTCTTAAGAAGCACTCATGAACCAGAAAAGTGCACCTTCTGTCTTGACAAAAACTAGGGGTGATCTTAATTTGCAAGTCAATGAGAACTTGGAGACCGGAGCCTCGCCCCGGACAAGTACCTTGAGATGAGCTCATGAGCCAATGCCTGGAGTTCACAGTCATCAAAATCATCAGGAAGAGTGGAGTCATGCACGTTTGATGTCGGCCGGGGATCAAAATGCGTGGACATTTCCATGGAAGACGAGGCTGAATCCAGTGAGGCGTCCAGCTGTGGCGGTGGCGGCAGCTGCAGTGGAATGCGCTGCAAGGTTGATAGCTGAGCCTGAATGTAGGCCAACTCTGCCTGCAGGTTCAACACCTATACAACCATATATGATAAGTCAAGTACTATTAATTAATTTTTGTGCATGCATGTATGCATAATAATATATATGAGACGAGCCGTACATGAGGTGTACACCATGATTAAAGAAGAGTGCTAATTAGGGTCACGACTACCAGTATGAAAAAATCTATTTACAAATCCATTTCATGCAAGTTTCCGTATTTATTCATGTTTAGAGCAGTTTTTTAAATTTTTACTTAACAAAAAGAAAAAAGAAAAACAAAGAGCTTCTCTAAAAATGAATTAATAAATAAATCTTGTAGTTGATATATACTCTTATCTTCCCTTTCCTTTCAGATAAAGACAAAACCCTCCTATCTTCTCTGAAGGCCAAGATTAACAAAAACATTACTGTATTTTCTCGAGCAGCCAAGTCAAGTTTATTTATGACTTGGTACCTCCGGCAAGCAAATTTGACTTTCTAGCCCACCTGTCCAAATCCCGAAATAACAGGTACAAATTAACATAACCCACGCGTGCCAATAGAACAAGAGCTTTTAATGCAACCCTAAAACCCGAACACGGGTTTGGATTACCTTAGAATTAAATTCCTTGTCGCCACTCTATGCAGAAATACAATATTAGATATATAAATATATATATATATATATATATATATATATATAAAGAAAGCTAAATACTGTCAACACACGATCGAGTACTAACTTACCCAAAGAAAAAACTTTAGTATATATATATATATATATATTGACGTCATTAATTAGTTGCTCATCAGCAATAATAACCAAGGATGACTATTATATTATTACAAAAACTTTTTTTTACCAAATGAGTTATATCACAATCTTACGCGTATACGGTTGGTATGTAAAAATATACGCGTATATCACAAACTTTATTTACGATTTATATATCAATCTATCATCATCAATCCAATTTCCAAATAGAGACTCTTATCATATATAGGGTCAGCCGAACGTGACCAATATTGCAAAAACCAAAAAGGGGTAGAGCATTGAGTTGCCTTTTCTGTTCAGATTGGGGAGTTTGAGAAGCAACTACATAGAAGGGCACAGGCTAAAGCTACTATCACCTTTTGGCTCACGTTAGCATAGAGATTTCGATCACCTACTCCATCTATACAGAGCGCAGGGGGCCGGGAGAGAAAAAGCTGAGAATAAATCTGAAGCATTAACTAAGTTGATTAAATTGGTCATAATATATACGGAAGATGTCAGTCACAATGATTACCAGAAACATTTGTGAGGGAAGAAAATTCTAAATCCTGACAGCACAACCGTGATATTTACGGATCGAGCAGGACCTGGCGTACGTTAGCATTGTGTACGCTGTGTAGGGAACACGGGAGTTGCCAACATGAAAAAAGACCAAAGACTTGAACATTTTTCCAAATCTAAAAGGATTGTTTTTTTAACGATTTATTAATGGATTTTTTTAGAGAGAGAGAGAGAGTGTGTGTGTGTGTGTGTGCGCGCATATATATATATATATACCTGTTGTTGGAGGGAGAAGATGTGGGCGACGCAGCCGTAGACGGGGTCGCGGAGGCGAGCGAGGGCCTCGTAGCAGAGCGAAATGACGGCGTCGAGGCGCTTATGAGGCGGGAGACGGAGGAGCAGCTTGGAGGAGTTGCTGGCGCCGAATACCTTGTGGACGGCGGCGAAATGGGCAGCGCCGTCCTGGTCACCTTCGAAGTAGGGCGCGAAGACGCAACTCCTCACGCACTTCCTCCGCAGGAACCTGCAAGCCCCACATGGCCGCCCTTCGACACCACTACTCATCCCTATCTCTCTCTCTCTCTCTCTCTCTCTCTCCTTCTGTGACTGACTTCTGTGTGTCTTTGATAATAATCACTGTGTGTCTCTTAATAGTTTGAGAGGGGTCGTGAGGAATAGTACTTTTGTGTGTGTGTGTGTGTGTGTTGGGGTTGGGGAGCGTGCGGGTGAGAGCTATCTTTGGTGGTGGGTCAGTTCTAAAGTGCTGTCTTTCTTTCTTTTCGTTCGTTCTTTTTAAATAATGGCATGAGTTGCGCAAGTGGGTTGATCCTAAAATCATGAGTTGAGTTCAAATAGTACGGATGGTTTTTCTTGGAGCAGTTTATTTATTTTTTTTACAATTATTTTTTACATTGAGTTAATTGAATGCGATGTTACAGTTATACGTTAACGAAAGGAATACAATGAATTTCTGCAGGCACCAACCTACCTACCATGATGAATTTCTCACTCTTCTCTATACATATAGCAAATACAAAGCGATATATTAATTGTCAGAGTTCACTTATAATCCTAGACCTAGAGTATATATAGAATCACCAAGAACCCTAAATATCTCCTCGAAGTTCAATGGGTATCCCTCTTATACTATGTTCATTTGATGACCAATGAAAATGCAACAATGAGGAAGATATTGTATCCTGAATTGCTTAGGTTGGATAAATCTGGATATTCTAAATATGAACACCTTATCATCATTTCAATTTAGTAATAAGTATATATCCTGGATTTACATTAATGTTGTTCAAATTTACAACATTGTTATTTGGAACTATACATATAATATTGTTTGTATTTGTGATACTGTTCTGATGTGCAACACTATATATCCTTGTATTTGTATTATACCATTAAACTATAGAAAAATGGCACGCCTTTTTTCACTTGTCTTTCTTGTCGATCGTCCCTGTTGGGAAAACAAGTAGCTGATGGGAGGTTGTGGTAGTAACAAAGCCACAAAGTTTGCTCTTGCATCAGGAGGCAACTATGCTTGTCAATTTGCAAGAAGGAGGGCTTCTATATGGCGGAAGCTGCACGTGCTCTAAGAACTATGCTAATATAGACTTAAGAAATATATGATGATTGAATGTTTAACTACAACTGCTTAATCTTGTACATGTGTGTTTGTGCGTGAAATAGCCATAGTGTTCATTTTAGCCAAAAAAAAAGTTTTTACAAAAAAAAAAAAAAAAACCTAGGAGACTACACATCATCAAATGTAGGACACACAGCTACATCGCCCCCTAAGAAATAAATAAGGCCACATGGTGGCCTAGAAAGAAGGGAAAAAAATCCAACGACATCCACACAGCTGCAGTGGCAAAGCAAGTCAACATGCACATACATTTCCCTCATGTACATGGTCCACCTCATCTCCAACTCCAGACACAGTCAACCGCCAATGTCCCGTAGAACTAGAAGAGCTTAATTTAACCGCTATATGTGGGGTCCTTTTTTTTTTTCTACAAAAATTATCGATAAATTCCTGCGCACATAAGTTAGCATTATTGGATGTACATTTATTATGCGCGGGGTCACACACTTTAGCCGGTTTTCTATTTGCCCATTCATTAGTTACTCATAACATATACTTTTGAGCACTATACGGTGACTTACACAGTCTTCTATTAGACGTTGGAGATGCTTCTACGAGAATAACACTTACCACCGAGTTAGGGTGTTAAACAGAATGATCGGGTTTAGTATGTGCCTGCCTGAAATTTTAAAATTTTTAAGTAATTATTTTACTTTAAACCTCTAATTTCTATCAAAAATTCCTTCAGTTTAACTCTTACCTTAAAAAAATGATAAAATTTACAAATATAAATTTCAAACGAAATTTTTTAATAAAACAAATAAAAAAAAACTAATATATGCATGCTAGCTTGTGAGTTGACTCACTTTCTTAACGGCCCGCAAGGCGCAAGCCACATGTCGTTCTAACCTACATATAAATGGATTAAAATTTTCAAGTTTGAGCCGCAAATACATATAGATCCGCCCACGTAGCCTACAAGCCAATAACACATTTAACACCGCTAGCATAATTAATGAATAACGATAACAACGTGAAAGCATACCATATCACTGGGAGAAGACAAAAAAAATTTATAAATAAATCACACTTGTCCATATCAGTCGCAATTTTACGGTGATCCTGCAAGCCAATTACACATTATTTCTCTATTATTATAGTGAAAAACAATTATTCATCTTATTTGTATCCATTGTGTATGTGTTATCTCGATATAATTAATTAAAACTACGATCTAAGTTATTTGATCAAGATTAACGATCACGATCACAGTTGAAATCATTGCATTCATTTTCTAATTAGCATATATATGTAATAATATTATATACAATTGGAGTTGGATAATATTTGAATTATAGTGACGATGTACTGATGTAGCATTATATCATATCATCGAATGGAAAGCGATAAAAAAAAAATAATGACTGTCCAATTAACCATGATATCATGAGAATGTTACGGGTTGGTTGCATAAAATATTTTTAATATATATATAATGATATGTATTTCTAAGCATCTAACAAACTTACGTAGTATTTTTTTTGTGAAGACATAAATGACAATCTTAACATTTAATCCTAATTAGGCCCAACAATTCTATTGGAAATAAGTTTTAAATTGATTTCTACCTCACATGTGATTTATAAATATTTTCTTACCTAAGTGAATCATTTTTTATTAAAATACCCTAAATCATCCACACTATTCACAACCCTAGCAAACATTCAATCATCTTCTCCTCCTCCCGCAACAGCATCGATGCCTAAGTCTATAATAACATAGCTTATCCTCCCTTTTGTCATCATCATCCTGGCCAATGTCTTCCTTGTCATAGCAATCCTTCTTCACTTACAAAAAGAAAATCGGCATTTCCATGGAGTCCTCTTCTTTAGATTGGCCGAATTTGGAAACAGAAAAGCCCTTGAACTTGAAGGGTAGAACATTCACGAAAACACAAAAACGTTTTTGCTTCCTTGATATTTCTTATGAATCGAAAAGAATATAAATTTTTTTTTATCCATGTGCATACAAATAAATGATTGAAAATTTTGAATCATATTATCATTTCCTTAATGATTTCATTTCGGCCGATTTGATTTATAGTTTTTAAAAATATATTGAACTTGCCAGTTATATTTCACGGAAATAAGAAATGATTTTGTTGTATTAATTTTAAATGAGTATAATACGTCATTTCAAACAACATTTTTTCTATAAATAGTTTTAATAAATATAAAAAAAATAAAAAAACGTTAATTTGTAATAAAAGATGTAAATATTAATTTTTGATAAATATAATATTACATATGAAATTTTACTATCGAAGCAATAACATTAATTTTCATAATGAATTTAAATTAATTTTAAAAATTTATAAAATTATGGCCTCGATCGACCTCAAACATACAAATGGTTTACATTATTTTTTGTAGCGCGATGAACATATTCTTGTACATATATCTCTCTATTATAGCTTTTGGCCGTTTTTTAATGAATTAATATATCTAGCTGTGCATGACGCAGGATGGTGTATATTTGCTGCATCACGCATACATGATATATAGCTCGTTTATTAATGAAATCCACCGGTGAGGGAGAGAGCTACTTGGGACTGAACTTTAAAGCCACGATAAGAGAAACGGGAAGAACAAAAAAGCACAGAAGACACAACAACAGATAACACAGGGCAGCCAGCAACAGCTTGCGTGAAGCAAACGCACACACACTCTCGCATGCGGTGGTGACACTGACGGAGGGAGCTCCAACCGCCAAGCACAATTGACCGACCATGTCCTCCTCCCGCACTCCACACGTGCGAGAGCGAGCTCCCCCACGTGAGACCAACATCCCATCCCGTCTTATCTTTTTGTCACATCTTGTTGCAGAGAGTGAAAGAGAGAAAGGAGGGAGGGGCCGAGGGGGGGTTTTCAAATTGCAATGCGGTTCAAGAGAAGCGCTCAAATCCAACCCCCCCCCCCCCCCCTATGAGGTTGATTGGGCACCCACATGGATCGTTCGTGTAAATGCGTGCTTGAAAAGACAAGCATTGATGATACTAGTAAAAAAATATCGCAGGAGAATGCCTTGTTCTTAGACTTAAGCTAGCTAGCGGCCTACACGTAAATAGGTGGGAGAAGTCAAATTGTAATAAATCAGAGGATGGGCCACCTTTTGTGCCGGGTAGCAGTGCATGTTCTTAAGTTTAATTAATCGAGTGCAATGCTAATGTAGTTAGACTGATATTAGTTTCTTAAAAAATATTTAATTATATCAATCCAAACGGTCTTGTACGATATTCGCTTATGTATATATATGTAAAATGTAAATACACTTTTCCTTTAATTATTTCTATCAAAGATATTCGCTTTGTCTATATTTCAATATTATATATATATATATATATATATATATAACAGCATTCACTGCTGTTGGATCTTTAAAAAAACTTAAACTGCATCGTCGTTTATTAAAATATTTTTTTATTCTTTATTTAAGGAAAAAATTAAGAAGAGAGAAGATATCACTATGTTTGGCATAAGTCGAGTCGGATATCGTTTTTAAAAATAATAAGCTCGATGTGGGCTCATCTTAATTCAATAATAACATATGTTTAAAAATTATTTTTTAAAATATTAAGTTCTATAGTTGTTTTTAAAAATTATTTTTAACTATTTTCTATTTTCAAGTCTACAATCAATTCTTTCTTGATATTCAAATAAGTTTTTTTATTTTAATTTTTACTTTTTTTATTCTTATTACTTAGGCCCACCAAATATTTTTAAATAATTTTTAGGCTTTAATTTTTAAAAATACACACTCATTTTAAAACACATTCTTTCTTATATCAAATATAAATTATTTTCAAATTATAATTCAATACGAACTCTAACAAAATTTAAAAAATAAAATACATAAATCAAAACTTATATCAAAGAGACCTAACTAGCAAATATAAATTTGCATAGCCCAGTACACGAAGACTCTACTGTATTTGATATAAGAGAGATTATGTTTTAAATTGAGTGTATTTTTTTAAATCGAGTCCTCCCATACAAATTGTAATACATATATAAGTGGACTTAGATAATAAAAAAAAATAGAAAACAAAAACAAACAAATAAATTGAGTCTCACATAACAATTAAATTTACATTTAAAAATAGAAAACAAGTAATATATGATTTCAAAAATAGTTATTTTTATTCAAATGAATATTTTAATAAAATATCATTTTATTTGTAAAATATGTATACAAAACAAACTCTATCAATTGATTCTTGTTTTCGAAAACCCAAACCTATTTTTAAAATAGATAACTAAAGCTTTTACGTGTTTGGCTAAAATGTATAGTTAGATATGAAGATGGGAAGTGTTATACGACTATGTCTGGCCAAAAATGTTCTTAAAAAATGTGCATGGTATTTTAACAACCAAATGGCTCTAAAAATATATATACATCAGAGTTATATAAGGTGAAAGACATGTAACTCTTCCTAAAAGAACTGTTTCACACACCATAGATAAAGGAAGGATCAAAGATTTTAGAATATTTAAGTGCTCTCCACAAAATTGTCTCATAATTGAAATCCACTGAAGTGAAGATTGATGATTGAAGACAAAGCCTTAAGGTTCGTATGGTCTCTTCTATCTTTCTATAATCAGATGAAATTGGTATTAATATATGGGAAAGATATAATAATTTTATATAAAGTTACTAAAAAACCTTTTTGAGAAAAAAGAAGCTTAATAGTGAAGGTCAAATCTCAACAAGGAATTCGATATTGATTGTTAAGAATGGAAAATAAAAGAACTCTAAGAATAATATAATTTGTTAGAAGTGTCAACTAGTAGAATGGGGTTGGAAATAGGCTCCAACTCAAATACTAACATTATAAGCATTGTCGAAGGAGACAGTGAGCTATACTAAAGAAGAACATATGTACATCCTTATGGCATGATCACATTACCTTAATTTAAAAAACAAATATGACATTATTAGTGGCTCTATAAGTTTGCACAATGACAATGGTTCAGCATCATGGAAGGTGTGTAGTGGAATAATATTAATGGCCAAGAAACTTCAGAAAAGCTAAATAAGAAAGTCACATCATACTTTTCAACAAGTTTATTTATTGATATGTGCTGATCAGGAAAGTTCTAAAAACGTGTTATAAGTAAATGTACTTTTTACGATAGAGAATGGTCACTGGTATAATGATAATCATCGATCATGATAGTGGTTGTAGCGATTTTTGTTTATTTAACCAAATTGGATATTTGTTAGTCTTTTGGCCAAATAAATGAAACGAAAGTGGGCGTAAGAAAAATAGTTTATGTAGTTATTAGTCTTTTGTCGTAATTTTTATCTTATTTAGAGTTGTTCACATTATATTCTTACGTTGTGGAATTGTGTTATTACTTTCTTCAAATTGATAAGATAAATTAGGAGATAATTTTCTTAAAAGTTCCCATCTTTGAGTTTGAATTTTAATGTCCACTTTTGATTCAAAACAATAAAAGTCTAAAGAAATCAATCAATCGGTCAATGGAAGAAATAGAAAGAGAACTTGAATTTCGATGGCCTTCTTGATTTGAAAAAATTTTAAAAAATAAAAAATAAAACAAATCAATCACGAGTCCATGGAAAGAAGGGGAGAGATGGAGAGCGAGGAAAAAAACACTATAATTAATTATTTTACGAAATGATATGATGCAATACTCACTCATGTGCCTAATTTAGCAAAATAAATAAATAAATAATTTTTTTTTTTGATCCACTGCCCCACTCACTCCTAAACTCCCCTTGCCGTATGAAAACTGGATCGAACTCACAACCATGCCCCATCGCAATGGATTTACATTCCTACACCACAGTAAATACATGTCTTCAAAATATGTCATGCATGCATATTTAGTTTTTCCATTCAAAAAAGTAACCACAATAATTGCCGAATACTGTAGATCATAGACGTGAATGACTAAAAGAAGAAAAAATCTGGACAAGATATAACTTTAAAAATTCAATTATCCCCCATATATACATTATTCGAAAGAAAAAATAAAATTTAAAAAGAAGGCAGCGGGTCAAACCGGTGCTATGGAAAAAGTTTGACCCTGCTAACCCAATTATATATTTATGACTTGTATTTCACTTTAAAAAACGAAAACAAAAACTCCATAATTCAATGAAATCTTATTTATAGAAAAATGATTAATCAGTACAGACGTTTTTTTATATATACAATTTTTTATGTGGACTGGGGAGCCTATCTGTTATCTTAAAGTTTAGTCAAAGCCGACAGTGATGACCAGCACAGACATCCAAGCTACGAATATGATGCTTAAAGCCTGTTGTAGAGCAACTGCCCGGTTCACACGTGGCATCCTGCGGCGGGCTTCGTCGGTTTGGGCTCACACTTCACGGAGGCCCCCTCCTGCTCTACACATCACACATGCATGCAGCATGGAGCTGTCTTTTTGAACGAAAGCGTCCTCTCTTGTTTTATTTCTTTCTTCTTTCTTGTCTCTTTTGTTTGATGGCTGAAATGAAATTAAGTCCTGTTATTATTAGAGCCAGGCTCCTATTCAGCTTGATCCTTTCTTCCTGCTCTTTTACAAAAGGTGCTAATTTGCACTGTTAGTCTATTTGTACGCGAGAGATGTAAAATTTTAATAAGCTATCAAGATAAATATTGATGCATGGTATTCATGGTTTTACCACCTCTCCTTCATCGTTCCTCCTTTTATTCCCATTTTTGACCATCTCTCCTACCAATGCCAAAGCATGGTGATGACATTTCAAAAAAAAATTAGTGGATTCGTAATGGTTACTGATCAATTGGTCTATTGGTCTCGGACTAAATTAGTGACGCGTAGTGCTCATTCCAATTGGTTATAAATCCTATAGATGAAGCTCAACAGGAACAACATGTTTTAAATGCCCAATCACACCGACAAAGAAAGAATAACTAATGTATGAGCAGTATATGAATGTAATGCACTAATCACTATACTGTAAGGTCTGTATATTTTGAGGAATTAGTTGTAGTGTGTAAAGGGTTCTCATTTGCCTTATGTGTCTAACTCACGCTTTCCAATGTGGTGCACGTAAATGCTATACTTAACATGTAATATCATTTTATATATTTGTATATTTTCCAATTAGTTGTGTACTTTTTTTTATAAACAACTTAGATCAATGCTTCTCCATAAATTATTTTTATTTTGTATTTGTTTTTAATATCTGAAGGATATTAAAATTACTTATTTGTATTTGTTGGATATTATGTAAATTCAAATAATATAGACAATCTATATCTTTGAAACATAAATTGGATTATACAACCACAGAGTTCTAATACCGAACTTGTATCGTGGAGGAAAATATAAAAACACTGGGTAGAAGGCTTAAACCTAGGACTTGAACAAGAGAATATATTACTTGACTATATATTAAAATAAAAATGTAACAACTAATTATATATATATATATGATAACATCACTTCATATATATAATCTACACAACAGATTTGATAATAAATTAATATATTAATATATGAATATAAGTTAATAAAATTTTTAAATAATAATAATAATTAAATATGAATATGAATATTTTGTATATAGATATATTCATTTATATACGGATACACAAATAATATCCTATTTCCTTAGATACAAATCTAATTGGATAAAAGGATATATATATATATATATATTATATATATGAGAGAGAGAGAGAGAGAGAGAGAGAGAGAGATCATATTTATTTATGTCACATTCTCTAGTTTCAAAACCATCTGAAACTAGGTATATATTAATATATATGACTCTCCATGTCACACCCAAAAGGTCAAAAAAATGTTGAAACCATCATTACTTCCAGATGTATAATCGCTACAAAATCCAAAAATCCAAAAATAACCGCTACAAAATCCAAAAATAACCGTTGTTAATTTTTTTAGTATAATGGCTAATTTACTTTTGTAATTGTTATTTACAATAATTATTTTAGATAGTTAAGTTTCCGTAAGATGTCCACTAAACATTATTATTATAGTATTACTAGTAAATGTTTTTATAAAATTTATTTACTAAATATTATTTTATTATGGAATCAGTTTTACATCAATTGTCTTATGTATAACCAGCTAATAGTCATCACTTATCATTAGTCTCTTTATATACATTCAGTATAGGACACTAGCTAGTCTCCAATAGAGATAATATTGATGCTATAAAAAAAACATATTGATTACAATATTTTATGTATTTATTTCTCATGCTTAAAAAAACAAAATGCGTATAATGGCCCCTTTTTACCCGCCTTTGCCTTGAAATGGAGAAATCTAACTTCAATGCCGACCAAAAATTAATCTTCCAAAAAGTCTCGGTATTCATCAATACTAATGACTCCTAAATCTCCAACAATTAATAGCTGATGTTATCAATTAGCAGCCTCAGACATAATATTGCTCTTATACAAAATTTTGAGTACTGCCCTTACGTATTAAGTCTGTTATTGCTTTAACTCCAAAATTAATTTTGGTAACACAAAACTCGTTCTACAGTAAAAACATTTATTGATATGGCACTTTAGTTAATTATTATTTTTATTTTATAAAGCCTAGTTTTAAGTTTTAAAACCTTATTTTACAAATACAATAAAAAGAATATATTTTATTATTAAATCATAATTTTATTAGTTCAAAATCAGACAAAATCGTGATCATTTTTGACATTGCAAACGAAGAAGTTGGTTTTGTAAAATTTAGTTTTAAGAATAATAAATAGTTTCGCAAAACTTAATTTTGATCCACAAATTTCTTTACTACCCTGACACGCCATAAGCGTCTGTTATATATATAGTTATCTTAAATCTTTTTTATTCTTTTTTATGAATTTATACGAAAAAGAAGAAAAAATTGAAAAAAAGAAGAAGAAGAAGAAGAAGAAGAAGAAGTAAAAGTGTTGGTCATTATCACTAATCATTCTCATAATTAATAACCACCTCTCTCGGGAGGAGGTATGTTTTTAATGATATCCTCTATCACCTATCCTCATACAACTGACAAAAAGTCCATTGTGCCAGAGTCAAAATACTGTACCAACTGCCGGCCTTTCAACAGAACCAAAAAAATGAAACATAAAGACACATGCCAAACGTCACAAATCTTTCATTCCGTAACGTATAATCAGGCAACGTCTTGTTCTCAGTCAAATCATACAACGTGGCGGCCAGGCACTGGGCCTTTGTCTTGCTCGTTTGCTTTTAAGGATTTTAGAAAAAGAAAATTAAAATCACAATATTTCCTGTTTTTTTAAGATATATATATATATATATATATTTTTATATATAGATATATATATATATATATATATATATGAGGCCTAGATTGGTGAGTCAAAATATTGTAACATGTCGGACACTTACCGGCTGTTATGATCTCTCCGTAACGGACATAATCGTGTCGAGATGTCATTGGCTGTGGGACTGGTAGTCTCTGATACTCCAGTTAGGTTAGGTCCCTTCCATTGACCAGTTGATCAAAAAAGTTTGTTATTATTAAGGACATAACTTACCTCCAACCCAGGTTGGAGGAAGTTCCTTCAACCCGACACATGGCATTAAATAATTGTGCCATGATAATAAATAATTGTGCCAAATACTATAGCAAATAATATCTCTATTAACATTCCCTCCTCTCCGTTAACGTTGAAATCGCACGCGTTTGTCTTGGAACTCTCCCTCTCCTATTCCGACCATCCGCTCTGCTCCAAACCCTCCTCCGTCAACGACTCTCTTTCTCTGCCGCCCCTCCCCTTTGAGATTTGAAAATTTTCAGTCCTCCGTCGCAGCAGACAGATCTCCCGCGACAACACCCTAGCACTGCGGATGGCCGGCTTCGAAGAGGGGACTTCCAACCACGACGTGTCAGTGGAGGAGTCGATGGTGAAGCAGCAGAGCGGCAATCATGGGAAGCAACGCGACACCGCTGCCTTCGAGGACGAGTCGTCGAAGCTCGTATCCCCCAGTAATGGCGTTGACAGGGTGCCTGTAATTACCTCCGCCGCAGCAGACGGATTCGCCCGCGACAAGGCCCTAGCGCTGTGGATTGGCGGCTTCGAAGAGGGGACTTCCAACCACGACGCGCCGGTGGAGGACTCGATGGTTAAGGAGCAGAGCGGCAGCCGTGGGAAGCAGTGCGATGCCACTGCCTTCGAGGACGAGTCGTTGAAGCTCGTATCCCCCTGCAATGGCGCTGATATGGTGCGTGTCCTCGAATAAATACTAATATGTTATTTATGTTTCTATTTTCCCTTCATTATGTTTTTGTTGTTGGGTTTGTGGTGTTCTTCATCGATCACCTTGGTAGATTGTTGCCTAATTTGAAAGATGGCCTTTTGGGTTTGTCGGTCGTGGTGGTTCCCTCCGGTAGCAATGTCATCTATTACTGTTGGACCGCCATGATAGATGGTACCATACGCTATTGGGATTTCTTGTTGTCTGAATTGATGAAAACCATTAACGTTTCTATAATTCTCTTTGTAACGTCTTCATAATATCCATTTTCAAATTTTCAGGACATAGCTGCTTCTTTTTCTGTGGGTAGTATACCAGGTTATGAGCACGGTCCTGCTTTTGTTCCAGGGGAAATCTGTCAAACCTTTCGGTCAGGTAGTGAAAAGTTTATGCATCTTGTATGAGTGAAGACTTATTCTGGCTTTGAATTAATATAATTTTTTATTGGAATGCTGCATCAAAATGGCTATTAAGTATGTTTTTTAATGATCATGGCTAAACAGAATTTATGGTTGTGGCCAATAAAACAATGGAAGAGTGATGTCAATGTGACATTTTTGAGCCTTCATAAAATTTATTTTTGTGATGTCAATGTGACATTTTAATGGCTACCCTTTGTAAGCAATTAGTTTTTGTAGATTTGACATGTGAAAATCCAATCATTTTTCTCCAATATGATAGAAGCTAGCCATAGTATTACATCCAGGTGCGACGCCATGCCTGGTGGAGCTGTGCACTAATAAACCTATACAATGTTATATTTAATTTTTGTTGTGCACTAATAAACCTATACAATGTTATATTTAATTTTTATAATGAATATTAAACACTCTAAAAAAATTCCAGAGTCGCCCCTGATTACATTTATTACGAATTTACAAAAATGATAGTGATTAGCTAATGACATTACAATTTTACATCTATTATATATTGTTGTTTATTGTTTTTCCATAATAGTATCTTACTTTTCCATTCCTATAGTATATAAAGATGAAAACATAGAAAATATCAGTTCTTTTGAGGAAGAGGTTTACAACACCAAATTGGAAAGGTCAGTAGGTAGATAGTAAATTTAATCGTGAAGGAAACATCTAGGATGGAACTATTTGTCATCCAATTGTCTAATAAAACCTGAATATTTAACAGCACATGGAGCAAAGAAAAGTTCATATGTTTGTTAATTTATTTCTACAAGAGGTACGCATATAAGTTTGTTTCTTTTGGAAATTTTATTCTTTTAGTAGAATTTACTAGCACTGATGCTGCTGGTGTTATAAACTAAACTGGGCTTGTTTGTTAACTACAGGAATTGTTGCTATCGTTGAGCGCTGTCTTGATCCAGTTCCTTTGGAGGTTCCCATACGGGACAAACTTATAATATGGTAGACACAACACAGGCTACTAGGGGTGCAACAATATGGTAAAGGTCTAGGGATAGTAGACCCCTCAAACAATTAATTGGAGATGTGAATGGGACAGATTCCATGTAAAGACATTCCTTGTAGACTTCTTTTTGGAAGGTGTGATTGGGTTTCAAAAATTGTCTACAAGTTGTATTTCCTCTTATTAATGTTACCTTGAATGCTTAATTCGGATGAAAATCCAGCCATGGATCATGTATGGAATATTACTTATTTGGTTGAATGGGATATTTGTTAAAATTTGTGATTACATTAAAAATAGAATGGTTCGCGGTAGCAAAAAATAAAACTATATAATGGCTCATACTGGGTCGGGAGCAAGCAAGACCTCATGGAACAATATGAAATAAGTCATAAAGGGTCAGGGGTAATCAAAAACTCAAGCGGGCCATTATTGGTTCAAGGGGTTAGGCTAGCAAAGAACCATACATGTGTCTGGGTGCACCACCCCTAGCAAAATGGATCTCAAATTATGCGACAATAAACTGCAGCGAGAATAGTTTGTGTGTGTGGGTACACCTCCACGAGCAAAATGATACAAATACAGTATGAGGGTAACATACATTGTACAACACGACGCAAAAATCAGCCAAAATATTCTAACACAAAGCTCAAAGATACAGAACCCAGTAATCTGGATACAGCCCGTGAATGATATGTTTCCACCTTTCACTTGGGAATTTAAAGATAAAATAAAAAATAGTAATAAAAAACATACAACTGCCACGATTATATATATTAAATGATAATGTCAATAGCCAGTAGTACATATAATTTTTAGAATGTTTCCAATAATCTTGCAGATCATACATTTAAGCAAAAAAAAAAGGGACAAATGCCAAGTGATTATTTATCTTCTAGAGCAACCAAAAAAATATTTTGTTGGCAGCTCAAGATATCATCACCATTATGGCATTATTTATACCAATTCCAATTCCTCTACTCATGACTTTTCCCATATTGTAAGTCACTGGGTAGGTCCTTTCCCTCTTTCATAAAATCCATCACTCAAGCCACCAATAACTCCAACATCAGGCAGGGATACCTTCTTAGCTATATCCATCACTAATTCTAGCACAGTGGTATCTCTATTCTTGTCACTGTCTACCTATGAAGACAAATATATAGTCAACACCATTCACACAATCACCAATAATGATATTAAATTTATTAGTCATTATACATGAAAAAAATTTAAACATTACATTACCATGTGCTGTTCAGATCTTTCTAGTATTCCCATAGCATGAGTTCAAGCTCATGATCAAATCCCTGAAATTATAATTAGGACATTAGATGTTATAAGAACTAACAATAGTGAAGTAGCAAAATTTTACAAGAAATAAGTAAATTATAAGAAAACTCAAAGCATTACCAAGGTGAGCATGTTTGATTTATCTGCATCCAAGTAACATATTCAATATTCATAAATCTACCAAGGTGATCGATGAAGAACACCACAAACCCAACAAAAAAAAAACAAAATATAATTGGAAAGTATAACTACACATAATATGAACAATTCTAACACCCAAAAAGCCATCTTCCACCGACGCGTCGTGGTTGGAAGTCCCCTCTTCGAAGCCGCCAATCCACAGCGCTAGGGCCTTGTCGCGGGCGAATCCGTCTGCTACGGCGGAGGTAATTATATGCACCCTGTCAATGCCATTACTGGGGGATACGAGCTTCGACGACTCGTCCTCGAAGGCAGCGGTGTCGCGCTGCTTCCCATGACTGCCGCTTCACCATCGACTCCTCCACCGACACGTCGTGGTTGGTAGTCCCCTCTTCGAAGCCGGCCATCCGTAGTGCTAGGGCATTGTCGCGGGAGATCTGTCTGCTGCGACGGAGGATTGAAAATTTTCAAATCTCAAAGGGGAGGGGCGGTAGAGAAAGAGAGTCGTTGACGGAGGAGGGTTTGGAGCAGAGCGGATGGTCGGAATAGGAGAGGGAGAGTTCCAAGACAAACGCGTGCGATTTCAACGTTAACGGAGAGGAGGGAACGTTAACAAAAATATTATTTTCTACAGTATTTGGCACAATTATTTATTATCATGGCACAATTATTTAATGCCATGTGTCGGGTTGAAGGAACTTCCTCCAACCTGGGTTGGAGGTAAGTTATGTCCTATTATTAATATCTATTTTATGCAAGTTTAAAAATCCGATGATCTCTGCTAACTAATCCTATTATTTATTAAATTATTTTTTTTTAAAAAATATATTTACAAGTCACCAACATAATATTATTATATAACATTATCACATCAAATATGCAGACATATGAACTTGTATAACATTATTTTTTTACTTTTCAAATAGTCTTCAAATTGCGAGTTCTTTTAGTAATATAATTTGTTAGAAGGGCCAAATTATCCTTGGGTTCAAGATATATTGCTAATTTTAAAGAAATTTTCAATTGCCCATCTTGGAGACAAAAATGAAGTTAGAAGCCAATTTTTATTTTGAATGCATTGTGTCAATAATTAAGCTTGTCATAATAAATTTGTTCTATGGTCATTTACGCTCGATATCATTATTTTTGAAAATAATAATATTTTTTAAATTGTGAGTCTGATGAATTTGAAAATATTTATGAGTGGTGAAAATTCATCTGGGTCTACGATTTTTAAAAACAATTATGTTTTAAAAATAATTGTATTTTCTAATATAAACCATAGTTTGGTTTCAATATAAACTATAGACTTGAAAACAAAACTTGATCTTGTTTAAATTTGTTAACATGATTTATTTGGGTTGATATGTTTTGGTTTTTCAAAATTAAGTTTTGAATTAGAAAAAACTTTATTTTATGGATAAAGTTGCATCTTGTTAGAGCATCTTCAATGCTACTCTATATTTTATATCTACATGCAAATAAACATATATAATGTAGGAAAAGTGTATATTTTATATCTACACATGAAATGTAGCTGCGCCACTAATCAATCATGAATCAACTGGAACATTTTACAGTCTAAAAAAAATAAACACATTACAATTGGAACCAACCATTTTTATAGTTCATGTAGAACACAATGATATATAGATTGAAGATCAAAAAGTCATATTAAGCGAGAAACTGTATTTGTGGTAAAAAAAAAGGCATACAACACTGTTGTACTGAAACTTAAAAGCGTTGGCCTCTTATTGGATCATCGAAAAAGAAACATGCAGTTCAAATGTTCAATACCATACTCACCCATACAAAATAACATGACACCCAAACACCTTTATACAAATTCATTTTTGAAAGGGCTCAAGGACAACTTAATATAAAATTGATGAATATAGTCATGGGCGAGACATTCTAAAACTTGTACCTTCATCAACTCACTAAAACTAATTCAGGTGACTTATTGGGACTACACATCTTCGGAGTTCTTCTTATTTAGACTCTTTTCATATTCGTGCGGAGTCTATCCTTATAATGTTTTTCAGAATGTCTTTCAACCATTATAATCAGAAATAAAGTATTTATTCCCAAATTAATTACTCTCTCTCTCTCTCTCTCTCTCTCTCTCTCTCTCTTTGGAGTTGACTTTGGCTATCAGAGTTTCAATTATACAAAGTCTTCTCACTTGACAACACTAATGTCGAGTTAGGACTAATATGGCGTCTGTGACCAAAGATTCTTCGTTCATGCCAGAGATTACATTTTGGATTTCAGAGTTTGACCTTTTTTATTCCACATAACCTTATTCTTCATTCCCCAAAGCACACCCTTTGAGCTTCAAATTCAACTCGCACCACTTATAGACAAAACATCCGCATTACATTATTCTTCATTATGTTCCCCTAAATCATTCCATTGTTAATAAACGGATTATTAAATATACTATTATATTAAAGGGTTATGATATTTCACCTTAACCGAGTGCACAACCCTCAATATTGAGAAAAAAACAAAACATTAAGCGATAATCGAGCGCTATGTGTTGCCATATAGTTACGAATATTTATTATATATTAAATATATATAAGTAATTATATATAATTATAATTTTTATAATTGTTTACCAATTATATAACTTATATTGTAGTAATAATTGAATATTCCAAGATGAACAGTGAAAGGATGAATTTATGTAGTATGATTTTACGTTGGATAAAACTCTTAAAATAATGACTATAATCGATTATTGTTATTAACACTAGATTTGTTGCCTACAACCAAACAATATATGGTGTTTTTACTCTTACATGTGATTATCTTAGATTTTCCTTTAGGTTAAGTATTTAATAGTTTATTGATTTTAAATGCATTTGTTTTGAGATCAACCAAACAATAGAATATGTAATGCAAAAAATATGACATACAGATTACGTGATTCAATCCAAAACAAAGGCTTACTCAATAGTGGCGAGACTCCAGCCTTTACCGAGATAATCCACTATAACTATTTTTTACAATTATAGTAAGGCTACGATCTTTATTGGGTTATTATTTTCTCTCATTTCTTTCTTTTTCAATGTAACACATTACAATAAAGAAAAACTCACACCCTATGAAGTTTTCCCTCTAGTTTGTATTGCCTTTTGTTACTTACTGTCTTTTTCAAGCACTCTTCGATTATGCTCTACAATCTCCCTTCTTCTCTCCTATATGAACTTTAGATCTCTCTTTATTCTATAAGTATTTAAAAACATGATGAATAGCTCCTTTTATATGGTTGTTGTAAGTTATCTTCCTTAATTAATGTGTTAATCAAGCTGACAAGGCAGACAATGCTTAGCTTGCATTTCATAAAATAATCTATTCCATGACTTCCGTAAAAAAGTTAACGACGACGATGAAACAAGATACATGACGCTAATGACAACGATATTGTTTTTACATGCTCTAAATAGAACTTGACAATATTCCGAGATGACATAACGTTACTTTGATACTTCCATTCTGCGATACTCCTTAAGATTAACAAACTCCCAATTTAAAATGGTTGACAATCAATAGTTGGTATTATGAGTACTAACTGGCCCCCCTCCTACTGGCAGCTCCGCCCACCTGCAACTATGAGTTTTTCCGATGTGTTTAGTTTGGAAATGCTAAATAGGATTTCTGTTAATATTACCGATAATTATAATTTGTTTATATTTTTTTTAAAATAATCCAATATGCTATTATTACGGTTATTATTTACGATCATGAAAGAATAAAAGAAATGTCTCCCGACTCTCCTTGAATTGAAAGAATAAAAGACGACCCTGGAAAAAACAACAAACAAAAAGAAAGAATATAGATGACGAAGACGAGCGCTTCCATATCTCATCACTCACATTATTCACGAACCAACACCCACACCCGCGATCCAATCCTCTTTCTCTCTCCTTCCCGATTTCCACTCCGAGTCAGCCAGTCAGTCGAGCACAACAACCAAAGCACAGCCATGGCGATCATCTGATCCCACTCGCCAAAACCCCTGCCTGACCTCACCGGACCCCCCAAACCCTCCCCACCCTCTGGATCTGAACCTCCTTGCTCGAGACCATCGGGAATGGCTTCTTCGGAAGCCGATTCCCGCCTCTCCCTCGTCCTCGCCCCGGCCCTCGACAAGATCATCAAAAGCTGTTCCTGGCGCAAGCACGGCAAGCTCGTTACCGAGTGCAAGGCCGTCCTCGAGAAGCTCGCATCGCCGGAGGTATCGGAGCCCGACCCCGCCGCGCTTCCGGGGGTCCTCCATGACGGCGGCGCCGTCGAGTACTCCCTACCCGAGTGCGAGACTATCCTGAGTCCCCTGCTCGGCGCTTGCTCCTCAGGGTTCCTGAAGGTCGCCGATCCGGCCATCGCCTGCATCCAGAAGCTCATCGCCCACGGCTACGTCCGCGGCGAAGTGGAATCCAGCGGAGGCCCCCAGGCCAAGCTCCTGTCGCGCCTCGTCGAGGCCGTGTGCCGGTGCCACGACCTCGGGGACGACAATGTGGAGCTCGCCGTTCTCAAGGCGCTCCTCTCCGCGGTGACGTCCATTTCGCTGAGGATCCACGGGGACTGCTTGTTGCAGATTGTGAGGACCTGCTATGATATCTATTTGGGCAGCAAGAACGTGGTGAATCAGACCACGGCCAAGGCGTCTCTGATTCAAATGCTTGTGATTGTGTTCCGCAGAATGGAGGCGGATTCGTCCACCATCCCAATTCAGCCCATTGTGGTTGCTGAGCTCATGGAGCCCGCTGAGAAGGATGAAGGGGACCCTGGCATGACTCAATTCGTGCAAGGGTTTATTACAAAGATTATGCATGACATTGATGTGGTGTTGAATCCGTCCACTCCTGGGAAGGGGTCAGTCGGTGCCCACGATGGGGCGTTTGAAACTACGGCTGTGGAGACTACTAACCCGGCAGATTTGCTGGATTCCACGGACAGGGACATGTTGGATGCCAAGTATTGGGAGATTAGTATGTACAAGACAGCATTGGAGGGGAGGAAAGGAGAACTGGCAGATGGGGAAACTGAAAGGGATGATGACTTGGAAATTCAAATAGGAAACAAGCTGAGGAGAGACGCTTTTCTGGTTTTCAGGGCACTTTGCAAGCTGTCAATGAAGACTCCCCCAAAAGAGGCCTTAGTGGATCCTCAGTTGATGCGCGGGAAAATTGTGGCCTTGGAGCTCCTTAAGATTTTGTTGGAGAATGCAGGCTCTATATTTAGAACCAGTGAGAGGTAATTACTAAGTGTTTTCTTGCTTGTTATGTCATTGCTTAAGTATATTCTATTTTTTATATTGGGGATTCTTTTGATTTTTGCAACAATGGTTTTTAGGCACTTATATTGCTGTGCTTTACTAAAAATGAGTTTTTTTTGATAAGTGAGTTGATAGAAATTAAAACTTCGTTGGATTGTTTTATAATTTATGCTGTGAATTCTGAACTTGAGTAAATACCAAGTGGGAAGGCATACCTGATGGTTGTGTGTGTTTGAGAGAGAGTTATGTTAAGGATGCGATTGACATTATCTTTGAAGATGTATTAAAAAAATCTTCTTGCCCTTCCATGCATATCTCAACATTCAGCAAGCCATTAAAAGAAAAAAAACCTATATAGGATTGTGTTATAATAAAATGAGGTTCCATATAACAAATATTTTGTTCATAAGCTTGTCATACAATCCATGCTTTAATGCATCTTAATTATTAACCTGCTGATATTTATTCAATTTTCCCAAACACCCAAATGTATGATACATATTATTTGCCTTTTAACTCAAAATTATCTCTCTTATACGTATTTTGCTTACTTAAAAAACTTGAGAAGTATAGGGATAGAGCACAAAAGAATTTAATGCAAATTATGAAAAAGGATATGAATGCTATAAAATTAAAAATTGATATAGATTTGGATATGAGTGAGTGTTCATGTTTGGGAAATATGTGTTCATGTTTTCTGGCAACCTCCCGAGATGCCAAAATTAATTTGAGTAAACTTATCAATGCAATTAAAATTAAAATTTTTGACATGGCATATGACATCTTATGAATATTACTCGAAGCTAGGTGTATTCATGAATTATAATTTATTTTATGTGATAGACTTCAAGTACAGCGCATATAGATTTCAAACATTTGAAATGTTACATATCAAAAAATAAATAAATTGAAATGTTGCCGAAGCTGCACCTAGTGAGTGTATGAGTTTAGAGATAGGTTTGAAAAGTGATGAAGTTGTAAAGCAGGCCAGTTGAATGGGATATACATGGTTTTTTCCAAGGGAAGTCTGTCAAAATTGTAAGTGTGATATAAGATAAACATGGGGGTAGACACTGTTGGTTATGTTATTGGAATGATTAAAAAGCTTTCAAGAATTTTTAAAGTGGGGATTGGATGTTAAATTAGGTAAAGGGGATGCTCTTATAGTATCTAGTTAATACTGTTGACTCCACGTTTTTGGGGCATTGCTGGGTTAATGACTTTTTGGAAGCTTGTGTTGAAGCATAGACCATGAGCTTTGATACCAACCATTTGTTGTGCTCATTTTAAATTTTAATATTTGAAACTCTGAGGGCTGTTGGATTATGACATAAATCTCATTGTAAATGCAATGGACATGCTAAGATTTTCTTTTGTCTAGGTCTTTATGATATAAATCTTTGCCCTAGTGTTTTATGGTTATTAGAAATCTTGGTCACTGAATTGGAACTTGAGATCCATTTTCTGTTGCAACATCATAAATTATAGTGATTCTTTTTGTTTTTTTATCTAGCTCTCTGTTCTTGAAATTGTCTCTGTCTTGGGATGTAGCAGTACCCTTTCTTTTTATCAGCAAAGGATTTTAGTCATTGCAAAATGAATAATGAAATTCTGTTTTCTGAATTTTAGTCATTTTAGTGATTTATTTCTTCCCTATGTTACATTTTGTAGGTACATGGTTTTATGCTGCAGCATCTTCATTCACATTAACAACTTCCTTGGTTTTTTTTTTGGGAATGCAGATTTTTAGGTGCCATCAAGCAATACTTGTGCTTGTCATTGTTAAAGAACAGTGCTTCAACCCTTATGATTGTTTTCCAGCTTTCTTGTTCCATTTTCATTAGTTTAGTCACAAGATTTAGAGCTGGATTAAAGGCAGAAATTGGGGTATTTTTCCCTATGATTGTTCTGCGTGTGTTGGAAAATGTTGCTCAACCCAATTTTCCACAAAAGATGATAGTGCTTCGATTTCTCGAAAAGCTTTGTGTTGATTCACAAGTCTTGGTAGACATATTCCTTAATTATGATTGTGATGTGAATTCATCAAACATATTTGAGAGGTATGTTTTATTCCCACACGTAAATATCATGTTTATGTGTCCACTTCTAAGATTATGCAGACGATTTTTGCCATGCCAACATTAACCTGTTTCTTTTAAATGTTTTGGTTGGATTATCAGCATAATTTTGGCAATTGATTGGTTTGCTTTTCATTTGGTTATTCTAATCCTTGTAGAATGGTCAATGGGCTTCTTAAAACTGCACAAGGTGCCCCTCCTGGCACTGCCACTACACTGCTGCCACCACAGGATGTGACTATGAAGCATGAAGCTATGAAGTGCTTAGTCGCTATTCTAGGATCAATGGGAGACTGGGTGAACAAACAATTGCGGCTCCCAGATGCACACACTTTAAAAAAGTTAGAAGTATCTGAAATCATTCCTGAGTCTGGAAATCACCTCATGGAAAATGGTCACGGGGACGACTCTGTTGAAGGATCTGATTCTCACTCTGAATCCTCTGCTGAGGTTTCTGATGTTTCAACAATTGAACAGCGCCGGGCATACAAGCTTGAATTACAGGTGATAACATTGCATTTTTTGGATGTACACGTCTATCTTCTATCATTCAGCTGCCGTTATTCATTATCTAATGCAAATTTTATGGCAGGAAGGTATATCTCTATTTAATCGGAGACCTAAAAAGGGAATTGGTTTCCTCATAGCTGCAAATAAGGTGGGCAACTCACCGGAGGAGATAGCAGCTTTCCTTCAAAATGCATCTGGATTGAACAAGACAATGATCGGTGAATTTTTAGGGGAGAGGGAGGAGTTGCCACTAAAAGTAATGCATGCATATGTGGATTCCTTTGACTTTAAAGGGATGGAGTTTGATGAGGCAATCAGGGTCTTTTTGCAAGGCTTCAGATTGCCGGGGGAGGCCCAGAAGATTGATAGGATCATGGAGAAGTTCTCTGAACGATATTGTAAATGTAATCCAAAGGCTTTCACTAGCGCAGACACAGCTTACGTCCTTGCCTACTCTGTCATATTGCTCAATACGGATGCTCACAACCCAATGGTAAAGGTCAAGGTAAGTAAGTTGTTTTTAGAGCCAATGCTTTACTTGACTTAAGATTTTGATAAAATCCTGTTGATTGCTTCGCACAACTAATTGATGCAGATGTCTGCTGATGATTTTATAAGAAATAATCGTGGCATTGATGATGGAAAAGATTTACCTGAGGAATATTTGAGGTCTTTATTTGATCGAATATCCCGAAATGAGATCAAGATGAAGGAAGATGATTTTGATTTGCACAAAAGGCAGTCAATGAGCTCCAACAAAATTTTAGCCTTGGATAGTATATTGAATATAGTGGTCCCTAAACGAGGGGATACCTATATGGAAACGAGTGATGATCTAATAAGGCATATGCAAGAACAATTCAAGGAAAAGGCTCGCAAGTCTGAGTAAGATGAATCAGCTTGTCTTATATTATGCATTTCAAAATGCTTAAATGGTATCAGGGACTCGCTTGAAACTCATCATTTTGGCTTTGCTTAGCAAATGTATTCAGTTGTTCCCCTGATGCAGCTAGTCGTAAAATGTAAACGACTCTGAAATATAAATAAAATCATAACACATGAACGTTACATTGACTTTTTTAAGTTTATTTGAAGTGAATCACAAGTGCAGGCAGTAGCTGCCATGCTGCGAGAATACTCAACCCAGGGCCAAAATCACTCTCATGAGAGCCCAGTGCAAATCCAGTGCTGAATCCCAAACACATAGGGCAGTTCTGGCCTACTTTCTGGTAATGTCCCCTAGATGTTAGCTTAAGACCTCTTTTTAGCCAAAACCCATAACCATACCTTCTCCTGCATCCCATTTGAGTTCCTGAAAATCCTGTTCTTCTAACGCCAGATAGCCCTTGTGATGAGCAGGGGTGTAAGTCCACAATTTTGGTTGCTTCAGATTATGCTGCCCTGGTTGTCATTCAACAATGTGCTCTTGGACATACATTGGGAGCCCCTCAAAGCTCGCAAGAGTTCAACCCCTTTAACCACAAAGCCCTAGCCATTTCACAATGCTTGAATAGATAGCTCACCATTTCCTCTGCTTTCCAACTGCCAGACTTGCTTTTGGAATTTTCCATTGGTAGCGTTGTCTGTCGAATCACAAGCTCTGGATGAAATATGATCTTCAAAGGTGCCTTGATCTTCTTGAACGGGAGACATTAGTCTGTTGGTTGCTGATAAATATTCCGGTACATCTCCTTAGCTGAAAACACACCCAAAGAGGACCCTACCATAGTCTGTCAGCTACAATATGTTTGCTCCCACCCTATCTCCAACATAGAGTTTTCCAGTACAATATACTCCATTTGTGCCAATTGTTGCAGTCATATTGGGCTTTGCCTAATTTTCGTTCCAAGTTGGAGAGTGGGCTTGGAAATTATTTTTTCTGCAATCTTACATCCCCAAACATCCCACCAAAATACAGTGCATGATCCATCGCCCAACTACTTTCCCAGAAAGATCTTGTTGCCTTTCATACCACCCAACAATCTGCACATAGCAAGCACATGGATGGGTGCTGTGGTTACGAATTTGACTGATCCTGATTGACTAAATCTTTCCAAAAACACATTTGCTCTTTGCTAGATCTGTGTTCCCAAAAACAGTAAGAGCATAATATTGAAGGGCCTCAATATTTTAATGTTAAGTCCTCCCACTTTCCAGTTCACTTTGGTCTTCCTCCATGCCACCAAAAGAAATTTGATATAGTAATGGCCTTCCATCCAAAAGAACAACATTTGAAGGGCTTCCGTTCTCTTTAGACCTTGCTAAAAAGAGCGCTATCAAACCTCTGTTTATTTCTTGTCCCTTTTTGTATCTGTCTCAGTGGATATTTGGTTTGAAGGTATTCTACAGCATTTATGCGGGGCAGCTTTTGTAATGAATCTTGTTTTTGATTAAAAAAAACATGGGTAGGAGACTAGGGTTGATCCCCATATTGCTCTTTCTGCATGACAAAAAAGATTCTTATGGACGTCAAATGGGAGTATGGGACAAAAGTTTCTCTCTTTCTTGGCCTTATTTTAACTTATTACATACTTTGATCTGAGTTAAAACAAATCTTCCTCTAGTTGCCTAAGGAATATTAATAGGGAGGTGTCAAATGTGAAAATGGAAATATCTAGGAGATGGATACTTTCTTTGAACTTCATTGCTAGGCAGATCGGCAAGGCTGTAGTTCATGGTTTAATTGATTTTAGAAATCTAAAGTGTATTGGTGGCTTCCAAGTTGTTGCTAGGATCCATGATCGCCAGTTATGTGCCAATGGATCTTTGACTCCTAAACCCACAGCTTGGCTGTATAGAACTCAAGGGCATGTGTCTAAATACCAAGGCTCATCAGTTCTCTCAGCCTATTACCTATTTCCATCTGAATTTGACTTGAGTCCGAGACTCACTTAAAAGCCCACATTAAGGAATGGCTCTTGGCAGCTTCTTTTGCAGAAAATGGGATCCATAGTCCCAAATCCTAATAAAAAATCTTACTTTTTTTTGGCCCCTTGATCATGCTGAGGCTATGAGCTCCTGGACCCATGATTCCATCCTGCTTCAAGGCCAAGCACTGTTTTCTATGGTCAAAGATCCAACCCATGGTCTCATCATTTTTGAGAATGAAGTAGGGCCATGGTCCTTTCTTTTTACACTATTGGCGTTATCGGAGACAACATTCCAGATTTTCACTGGTCATGGTACTAGTTGGAGTTTTTCTTGGGTAGCTACTTGGGCCAAGGTCCTTACCCTTGATCAACTTTGGAGGGGTTTGCTGATTGTGAGCCGGTGTCCACTTTGCTGCCAGGAAGCACATTGATCATCTTCTTCTTCATTGCAGTTGGGTGGGCAGTTATGAGGATATGTGTTTTTTTATGCTGGATTTGGCTTGGGTTTTGAGAAGGCGTGTGGGCCAAGAGATTGTGGCTTGGAATGGGCTTCAAGCATGAGGGAGGTCGAATTAGATTTTGCATGCTCCCTGGAAGAAATGCAAAATCGAAGGGTTTTTAAGAATATTAAAGTAGTTTCTAGTGTGTGAAGGGGGGAGTTGTGGGGTGGGTTTAGGTATTTCATTGTGTTATAATATTGGATGTTCTGATGACAGTGCTACTTATTTTACTATTCTCTGCCGTCTCTTATAATTTGTTGTCATCTTTTTTGTAGCTTTAATAAATTCCTTTTTTTCGAATAAAAAAAATACCAGCTGGAGTTTCCTCCATCTATTTTCATTATCTTTTCTTTGTCAAAAGGCTTATTACCATCCATCCGACCCAACTTGGAGCATGGCCTATACTAGAACCTGCATGTGATTGATCTTTACACTATTCAGGTCTCAATACCCTCTTGACATAAGTTACCTTGTATCATCTTGGATTTTACGGAGCAAGGACCCATTTTCTTGTACTCTTTTCCTCTAAACACCAAAGATTCACCTAATCCAGCGATTGTGGAATTTTGATGAACCTTTGTGTATGATTATATGATGATTGTTCAAGGCTCCAAAAAGTTGTAGTTTGCAGAGAGCTGGATGTAAACTCCTGATTTCTAGAGTATTACTAATTTTATGTGACGTGGTTGCAATCAAACGGATTGTCTTTACTGTAAACAATATTTGTTTTTGAGTTGGAATCCCTTTGGTGCCTTTGATACTGTTGACATTCTATTATGTAAAGAAGTTTTAGGTTGTAAGGTTAACACAAAGCAACAGCAGAAAGAAAGACTGACCGTCTTTCACTTTCTATTCTTAAGCTCTTATTTCTGTTTGGTAGTGGAAATTTATATGTATTTCACTCACCAGGCTTACATTTTGGAAAAGGAATTAAATATTCAAAATTTGGAACCATCAAGGCCAGACACGCTGTCACTGGCCATATGAACAGTATTTTCCTTTTGTTTCTCTTCTTTATGCTATTTCAAGTTTTGCATTTTTCTGTCATAGGATAGATCAGCAGCTGACTTGGTTGGAGTTAATAACAAAAGGTATGGAATTGCTAAATTTAAAAGAAAGAATGATAGCTAAAAGGAATGTTTGGAAGAGAATGATCCATGTATTAGATCATAGATAAACTTTTGTGTCTTTGTTTATATACCTGGTCCCATATTATTGGGATTAAAGCTTTTTAGTTTGGTTTGGAATAGATTAACAACTTGTTTATCACAACCTTAACTATGCCCTCTTTGCCTCTTTGGCATATCTGCTTTGCTTTTAAGTGAGTATTATCACGTGGCTGATACTGTTGGCTAAACTCAATCTTAGGTAGCCATAAATATATTTATTTGGGAGCAGCATGGGAACTGGATGAACTAAAAGATAAAGCAACCAATGTTCGTTTTAAATGAACATATGATTCTCATTTATTGGTCTATTTTGTCAAGTCTTTTTGTGGATTTTTATAGTAATTCTGCATTTAATGAAGTGTCTTGTCTTTTTGGGGAAACACTTTTCTGTCCGTTCTTCCTGATATGTATTTGCTTTGGATTTTTGTAGGTCAGTTTATTATGCAGCAACTGATGTGGTGATTCTCAGATTCATGATTGAGGTATGCTGGGCTCCCATGTTGGCTGCATTCAGTGTTCCACTTGATCAAAGTGATGATGAAGTAGTGATAGCACTTTGTCTCGAAGGCTTTCGTTATGCAATCCATGTTACTGCAGTAATGTCTATGAAGACACATAGAGATGCTTTTGTGACTTCGCTAGCAAAGTTCACTTTCCTTCACTCACCTGCTGATATCAAACAGAAAAACATAGATGCCATTAAGGTTAGCTATAATCTGAGGAATAAATTTCTCTATGCTATTTGATAGCTCATTGAGTTATTTGCATTTGAATATTTGAATATTGAAATTATTAATGGCAATGATATATGACTTTGTTTAACAGATGATAGTTTTGATTGCGGATGAAGATGGGAATTACTTACAGGAAGCTTGGGAGCATATATTGACATGTGTTTCCCGTTTTGAGCATTTGCATCTTTTGGGAGAGGGTGCTCCTCCTGATGCTGCCTTTTTTGCTGCTCCTCAGAATGAATTAGAAAAATCTAGACAGGTGAAGTCTACCGTACTCCCTGTTCTAAAGAAGAAGGGACCAGGTAAGATTCAGTATGCAGCTGCTGCTGTGAGAAGGGGTTCATATGATAGTGCCAGTATTGGTGGCAGTGCTTCTGGGGCCATTACATCTGATCAGATGAGCAATTTAGTCTCTAACTTAAACATGTTGGAACAAATTGGAAGCTCTGAAATGAACCGCATATTTACAAGGAGTCAAAAGTTAAACAGTGAAGCAATAATTGATTTTGTTAAAGCACTGTGCAAGGTTTCTATGGAAGAGTTGCGCTCTGCATCTGATCCACGAGTTTTTAGCCTAACCAAGATTGTTGAGATAGCGTATGTATCAATTTTATGTTGTTTTGTTCTTGTATTGAAAATGGTACATAAATATTTAATTTTCCCTTTGGTATATTGACTGTCTTCAACTTAGATATAATATTATTGGATTTTTTTTACTTTTTGTCAGGCACTACAACATGAACCGTATTAGGCTTGTCTGGTCAAGCATTTGGCATGTACTCTCTGATTTCTTTGTAAACATTGGCTGTTTTGAAAATCTTTCAATTGCAATTTTTGCAATGGATTCTCTGCGGCAGTTATCAATGAAATTCTTAGAACGAGAAGAACTGGCCAACTATAATTTCCAGAATGAGTTTATGAAGCCTTTTGTCATTGTTATGCGCAAGAGCAGTGCTGTTGAGATTAGAGAGTTAATCATTAGATGTGTGTCTCAAATGGTTTTGTCCCGGGTCAATAATGTCAAATCAGGATGGAAAAGCATGTTCATGGTATTTAAATCTTTCAAGCTGTTATTTCCTTTTTTTCTTTGAAAGCTTTTGCAGGGAGAAAGGTTGAGCAAATTATTTCTTTTCCAGGTATTCACCACAGCGGCTTATGATGACCATAAAAACATTGTACTATTGGCATTTGAAATAATTGAGAAGATTGTGCGAGATTATTTCCCATTCATTACTGAGACCGAAACAACTACATTTACAGATTGTGTGAATTGCCTTATTGCATTCACTAATAGTAGATTTAACAAAGATATTAGTCTCAATGCCATTGGTTTTCTCCGATTCTGCGCGGCTAAGCT
Organism: Taxillus chinensis; assembly: GCA_023512835.1. Lineage (NCBI taxonomy): Eukaryota > Viridiplantae > Streptophyta > Magnoliopsida > Santalales > Loranthaceae > Taxillus > Taxillus chinensis. Next base: position 15,752,360 of record CM042086.1, on the reverse strand, counting down.
TGCAGAAGGTGATCTTGGCTCTTTGTCAAGGAAGAAAGACAAAGAAATTTTATGTTCAAGCCCTCAAACAGGAAAAGATGAAATCCAAGATAATGTAGAGTTGATGTCTAAAGATGATCACCTTTATTTCTGGTTTCCTTTGTTAGCAGGTAAGAAAAGTGCCTAGTTGGAAGTTATTCGATTGTATTCGGCTATCAGTTTTATTATAGCTATCTTGCAATTTAATTCAGGCTTTCAAAATGTTTGATTTTTATTTCTTTCTACAGGATTGTCAGAACTTAGCTTTGACCCTAGGTTGGAAATTAGAAAGACAGCCCTTCAAGTGCTTTTTGATAATTTACGCAATTATGGTCATCTATTTTCATTGACATTGTGGGAACGCGTGTTTGAATCAGTTCTCTTTCCTATATTTGATTATGTTCGACATACTATTGATCCTTCCGGGGGTAACTCTCCTGACCAGGGGGCTGATAGTGAGGTGGGAGAGCATGATCAAGATGCATGGCTTTATGAAACATGCACGCTTTCCCTTCAACTAATTGTTGATCTTTTTGTCAAATTTTATGACACGGTCAACCCACTTCTGAGGAATGTGTTAATGCTGCTGGTGAGTTTTATAAGGCGACCTCACCAAAGCCTTGCTGGTATTGGTATTGCTGCATTTGTTCGTTTGATGAGCAATGCTGGGGATCTTTTTTCTGATGATAAATGGCTAGAAGTGGTTTCATCATTAAAAGAAGCAGCTGATGCCACTCTTCCTGATTTCTCCTTTATTATTAATTGTGATAATATGGGTAGGAGAGTTGGAGATTCTTTCGATAGAGAAAATGGTGGAGATTCTGCTGTTCCTGGCATGTCTAATGATGATTCTGAAAGCTACAGGGTACAACACGTCCATGCTACTCTTTCTGATTCCCAGTGTCGAGCAGCTGTTCAGCTCTTATTGATTCAGGTAAAACATTTTTTATTTTTCATTTTATGTTATTAAAGTGGTTGTTTATTATTTCCAAAGATTAGCCTATGAGGTAATTGAAACGGGAAAACCCTTTTCCAAGATTGCAAGTTGTAATTTTGTCAGTAACTTGTGGTTCTAATGGTTGATATTCCCTGTTAAATAAACTTTTCTGTTACATCACAAGGTATCTCTGAATTTTCCGAGGCAAAACAACACTGAAATTTTTTGTTCATTTTTTACCAAGATGGTGAAAATATATGGTGAAGTTCAAATTTAGACCTAGATACTGAATATCAACAAAGGAAAATTTTTGTGCCCTTCCAAGCTTAGGTTATGTTTGATGTTGTACTATTTGAGTGGGATATAATGATAAAATGAAAAGGAGGGAATAGAATTAGCAGCTGGTACTTGTTGGATCTCCTGGCTTTTGCTTTCCTGTCCTGTTAAAACTGTATGTCATACATGTCAGCTCTCTTTCCTTGAATGTGAAATGTTAGTTTATAAATTTGAAAGTATGCTTGGATAGGGCAATATATTTTATTAGTGTTTTGAACATCCTAAGCCTAGTGGAGCGGGCCTAAAGAGAAAGGATCCAAAACATAACAGATTGCATTTGTTAATATTTTCTGGTTGGTTTGCTGATAGGGGACTGCTTTCATTATCCTAGGATGTAGTGCAATGATCATTGACTACTCATATTATTTAATTCATATATTGTGCCTTTTTGTTATGCTGAAGTGGCATATCTTGATGTATGTAATGTTGTTTTCATATAAATGCTGATGATTTAATACTGTAAGTATAGTTTTACCTTAAAAATTAATTCTTGTCGTGTTTCCTATAGCTTTATCCCTTAAATAAGGAAGGGGAAAAGTGACCATTTTAAGCATATTGCATAGTACTTGTCCAGTTTAAATTGCTTCTGTCATTTATCTTAATGACACCATATGATGTGCTTTGTAACATGTATCATATGGCTCTATTCTTAATTTCTCTTCTATTTATGGCCATTTGAATATGAAAGTCCGTAGAAATAAATTTGTCCATTTGTGAAAATCTGCGAGGTCTGCATGTATACACGGAAGTTTTACATCAATGTCTGTGATTGATTTTAATTCCTTAGAGCATTTCTAATCCATCAACAAAAGCAAAAGTTAAATTTATATTTAGCTAAAAAATATTTCCAATGCATTAGGTAAACCATTAGTAAAAGAAAAAAAGAGATAAATATGACTTTAGCTTTTGCTTTGGCTGAAGATGTTATGTCATCAAATAATATTAATTTATCCAATTACCTATGTTTTTCTTCCAACCTCACATTCCTCAATTTCTCTAACCCTTAAGCCAAAACTCTCACCGATGCAAGACTATGTTGAAGCCGTAGGAGATGTTCTAGTCCTGCATTTGGTCCTGTAGCTAGAATCGTAGGAGATGTTGAAACACAACCTGAGCGGTCTTCGCGTCTTGGCTGCCACCGGGAGCGTGGGGTTGCCTTTCCCAACATCACGCGTGGCGCTACATCCCTTCCCCCAGTGTCACGCGGCTTCTCCTTCTCCCCAGCGACTGCATCGCTCAGCCTTCCCCTCCACCTAGCAGCCGCACCGTTCGGCTTCCCCTCTCTCCAACCGGCTTCCTCTCCTCCCAACAGCACCCCCCCCACACACACACACACACACGCGCGCGCGTGCCCTCTAGACAAGAAACTTATTAGAATTTTGAGAGAGACGGTGCCTCTCTACCAGCAAACTTATTAGAATTTTGAGAAGAATATAAGAAAAAGATAAATTAGATAAAATAACAATTCAGGAAAAAAATAGATGAAATAAGATTGGAACATTATTAAGGAAAATATTATCATACCAAGCTTGAAATTTTAGTTGATAAAGACTGGAGATGCCATTAGGCATTAATCCTGAGAATTTGATGTTAGCCAATTGGAATCACAATAGATGGTAGATCGTTTGTGTCGTCCACCAAGGCAGTATTTGGAGGGACTAGTGGCTTTCCACATCATTTTATAAATTTTTTTTAATTACAAATATAATTTTTATATAAAAAATTGGAGATTAAGAACAAAATTATATTATTCTTCCAATTCACAATTTGTTTTTTAATTTTCAAATAATTTATAAGACATGTTTACTTCAACTTCTTTTGACATCTTGATTGTTATATAGTGCATAAATAATTATTATTGCTGTTGTAGAACTTGAGTCACATTATTGGTCCTCAACTCAACAGTAAGTACAGCTTTTAGGTCAAGTGGTTTTTTAGCATGGTATTAGAGCTTTTAGAGTTTTTTAGGTCAGCCGATGTGTATCTTCTTTTGTAATGTGTGTAAATTGTAAGTTGTTCTAGTTGTGTACCCAAAGTTGTTTTTGGCTCACTTTTTCCCTCCACTTTAAGACATGGTGATGAATCGGGGCCTGGGGGAATTTCTATCACGTTTGTTCCCCACGTTTACAACTCAAGCATTTGTTGGCTAGGAGCCTAGGAGTAAAAATGTGCCTTCTGTGATTGTTCTGATGCCCCAGAGTTGGAGGATGCTTTATTTAAAATTATATAGCATTAATATTTGAGCCACTTGTTTTGAAGTTTTTATCTCAATGTTTTACTGCTTATTAGTATTATTAACATTTATTATTATTAACATGAAGCTTAACATTTCTCTTCTGCTCTAACAGGCTATTATGGAAGTATACAACATGTACAGGCCTAAACTCTCATTAGAAAGCACTTTAGCCCTTACTGATGCTTTGCACAGAGTGGCACTCCATGCTCACACAATAAATTGCAACGCTGAGCTTCGTTCTAAGCTACAAGAGCTGGGTTCTGTGACACAGATGCAAGACCCTCCATTACTACGCCTGGAGAACGAATCTTATCAAATGTGCCTGACTTTCTTGCAAAATCTTATACTTGACAAAGCCCCCAGTTCTAAAGTAGAGTCTGACCTTGTTGATCTTTGTCACGAGGTCCTGCAGTTCTATATTCACTCAGCTTGTTCTGGACATGTCGCCAAATCTTCCTTGCTTAGTGGGCAGCTACATTGGTCGATCCCTTTAGGTTCTGGGAAAAGGAAAGAATTGGCTGCTCGGGCACCAGTTGTTGTGGCGACTCTCCAGGCATTATGTAGTCTGGAAGTGCCTTCATTTGAAAGGCATTTCGATCAGGTTTTTCCCCTCATTCCAGGCTTGATAAGTTGTGAACATGGATCAAGTGAAGTTCAAGTGGCCTTGAGCGAGATGCTTGACACATCCGTGGCTCCACTTTTGCTGCGGGCATCTTGATCTCCAAAACCTGTTTTTGCGATGTATGATAAATCTTTTTCCACCGAGTCGGTTTTTATGTTCATTTTGGCGGTGATTTTTATTAGACTAACAGTTGCTGGTTATATAGGTTGATAGTGTCCGAGGAGTTAGGTTCGGGGTTTTAAAATGTTGTGCAGTTTAAGTTTAATATGGAGGCGTGGCTCTGCGCTTTCAGAATCACAAGTTATCAGGAATTTTGATGTTGTATGGAGTATGGTGGTAGATAGTGAAGTTTTTTTTTTGACAGAATATTTATCTGGTTAAAAATGTTCTTGGCTTGAATTTATTGATTTATACCTTGCAACATTTAAAATAGAGTTGTAATTGAATTAAAAGTGCTTTTTATAATTAAAATTTATTGATATACATATAAAATATAGAAGATAGGCATAGCTTGTCCGAGGGTTTCTTTGTTGGCGGCCTGACGGTATTAGTTTAACCGGTTGAAGATAAGATTTGATGAAACTGAAATTATTGTAGGCGGGGGATTCGAAATCTAGTAGTGGTAGTGGCAGTTTAAGTGTGTAATCTTAATAAAAAAAAATTGGTTTATTTTTTCTTTGCTAGCTTACGTGATGAGGAAGTATTTCTCTAGAAGTCTACATTGTTGGGTATGAGCACAATTTTGGGATTAAGGGTTAAATACTTGTATTCTGGGAAATTTACTCGATAAAAAGCTTAGCCCAAGGGGAGTTAATGGATATCAATTGGATGCCAACTTTATGGGAGCTTCAATTCATGGTTAGTTTGTACAGAGAAATTAACTAGAATAGTATGTTTAGATTAAGAAAGTATTACATCTTTACTCTTACATGAATTGGAGCCTTTTGGTGAGCACATGCATTGCTCTACGTATCCACAATGCCTATGAATGTATGACATGCTTTTCAACTCATGGTCGTGATATCTTCCCTTGGTTATCGTAATGTCCTCATTTCAATTGTCAACATCATTTTATTGCAGGTAGTGAGCATCCTCATTCTTTTGCAGGAACACGACACTCTATGCTAGTATTTGGTGAGGCAATGGATGCTTGCCAGATCATATAGTGATATCACTTGTTATGAATCCAATGCTTTTCAACACAATTCGTGAGGCACTCACCATGGGCCAACCTTAATCTATTAGGGTACACATAAAACTAGTTTTCACCTACTTTATGCTCAGGAGATAGAATTTTGATAAGTTTTTGTAAAGATAGTCAACTCTTCTCGTCATCATTAAGTTTAGTGACATACTCTCCACACACAATCGGATTGATACATTTAAACTATGAAGAAGCTCCAGCTTTCTCTCCTATGTAAGCTGCCTAGAGTGTTCTATCGACCACCGTTTTAAGTTTGCGTCAGCTTGAAGCGAGTTTCATCATGATGCTCAAAACAAATAGGACTAATCCTGTGTAGATCCTTGTTTCCATTATCATGAGGTGTCCAAGTCTAGTGATGCCAATATCTTTCATAATTGAGGGAAATACTTTCTCATAACAACTAAATTTATTTTTTCTTACATGAATAATATTATGACTCTGACTCGTTTAATGAGTTTCAATAAATAAAATTTTAGAAATTTAGAGGATTTGATAATTATGATTTAGTAAGTATGGAATTAACACTAAGTTATCAAACAATTTAAACAAATAACCTTTTAATATACACTTATAATTTAATTAAAATTTAAATATGCTTACAGTTTTGGTATCTCTTATTTGTTTTAATTCAATGTACTATTCTTTTACATCAGAAGTCAATAGGCATCAACTCTTTTAACAATGGGAGAGAATTGTAAAAACATTTGGTATCAAGAAATTAAGAATATTTACTTAAACATATGTATCCTCTCAAATCATTCAAAACTTATAAGAAGAACATTAAATGATGAACTTTTTTTTATGGTTCCTATACATGCACAACTATAATGTCTTACTGCTGAGATGCATTGATATAGAAGAAACAAGAAGTAAATCATGAAGGTAGTGGATAAAAAAGATTATTATTCGCATGTTAGCAGGTACGTTTTAACTATGTAGATTTTGAAACTCATTTATTATGTAAAGATTTATTTTTAAAATAGACTTTTTGTTAGGTTATAATAATCTCTGAAGCAATAAATTCGTTTTGATTAGGTGATTCTGATAACACGTAAATATTCCTATTTGTTTAGTTCCACACATAACCATAGAATTGTGTTTATATATATATATATATATATATATATGTGAGTATACGTTTTTTTTTTTTACTATAATTAAGTTTGATTTGAAAAATTATTTTATGATATTTAGTAAATCTGTGGAATTAAAATAAATGAATGAATAAATAAAAATAAAATATTAGAGGGCGTGAGAGAGAGATCGTATTTGCATCGTACGCTTTGAGAAGGAGAAGGAATAAGAAGAAGCCTTCAATCCTTTGGGTTTTTTTGATCATCCAGGCCGTGCTAGTGATTTTAGGTTGGTGGTTCTACCTTTCTATTCCATCATATGGTCTCTTCCATGCTTAGGTTGTAGGAAATTTGAAATTTGGGTATGAACCCTAGAATTGGGAATTTTTGATTTAAGCATGAATTTGTTGAATTGGGGTTAAATAAATGATTTTTTGGGAGGTTGTAACTCTCGTCTAGGTTGGGATCGTTCCAAGGGGGTGCCTTTGGATGTTGAAATTTTGAGATTGATGTTGAATCTCGTTTTTGGTGAAAAACCCTACAATGTTGGGTGTTTTGATGAATGTTTGGGTAAGGATCATTGTTACTGTTGATATAACTTTGTTTTGGTTAATATAGTGCTTTTAAAGGCAAATGTGGTATTTGACATAGTTGAATCTGGGTTTGGAAGCATACAAAGTAAGTTTGGAATGCAAAATACAGGTTTCGGCATGTTTTGCCGTCCGGTCGTGGCATGCTGGCGTAACTAAAGCTTGCAACTGCGACATGCAACAATGGCCAGATGTGTGTAGCGAGACAGGGCATTAGGGGGTGCGGCTGTTGCCCCGTTTGGGTGATTGATTGAGGGGGTGGCTGCGACACACAGGCGCGACGGTCGCCTGTTTGGTGAGGGTTGGCAGGGAGCGGTCACGGCCTGTGAGTGAGAACGTGCTTTTTGGCCATTTTGCCCCACAGTTGCTATTCTGATGTGACTTCGACGGTTATGATGATGTATTGTCATTGCTTTGATGTTGTTTGACACTGTTCTTGGTATGATATGGTATAAATGACGGGTATTTTTTTAGGGAACCCAATGACGTGTTATAAGTGCATTCGAGGATATTGGAGCCATATTGAGCTTGAATTGTATGTTTCATATGTTTGTGCTTATGCTGATGAACGGTTAATGAGCTAGTGAAGAAGTGCTAGATTCGTTAATTTGATAGGTGGCGTATGTGGTCCCTCGAGGATTGGTGGTTCTTGATAGGCTAGCCTAGTTATGGAGGATTGTAGTGTTGTTATGATAGGCTTGATGACCCTAATGATGAAGGATGGTGTGCTATGATGGGATACGGTTCCCAATGTGATGTGATTGAAAGAGACGTGATGATTTATGAGTAAGAATTACTTTGGTTATGGGCATTAGCTTCCACATTGACTATAATTGGTTAATGTTTTGGAGACAGGCTCCTTATTGATGATTGGTTTGTGATTGATGTTCCTTTACATTTAAAATGTGTGACATGTGACTATGTTTTGGTGTTAAGCTGTTAGTTCATAGGTAGATAGTATTGTAATGACACATGCATACATTGGATATGCAGAATCTATGTAATGGTTGGGCCATGAGGTGATG